>CM029012.1:248527903-249087903 GCA_016801055.1 Panax notoginseng
ATCTTTCAACAGCTCAAGCCAACGTCGTTGCGCTTGTTGAGTTCCTTTTGGGTGAAGAAATATTTGAGGCTTTTATGATCTGTTTAGATCTCCACTTTCTCCCCATACAGGTAGTGTCTCCAGAATCTTCAACGCACCAAAAACGACTGCTGCCAACTCAAATCATGAGTAGGATAATTCCTCTCATATTCTTTGAGTTGTCGTGAGGCATAGGCTATGACTTTCCCAATGTTGCATGAGAACACATCCTAACCCTTTGCCTGAAGCATCGCTGTAGATAACAAATCATCCAACCAGATGTATTGTCAGAACAGGTGCCAAAATGAGTCTCCTCTTGAGTTCTTGGAAACTCTTCTCGCATTCTCTCTCCATACGATTTTGTATCTTTCCGAGTCGCTGAGTTTAACGGAGTATCGATTCGAGAAAATCCTTCCACAAATCTTCCGATAATAACCTGCTAAGCCTAGAAAGCTACGTACTTCGATTACCTACTTAGATTGCTTCAACGTGACTCATTTCCCAACCTTCGATAGCACGTCACAATGACACCTATCAGTTTACTACCGCACGAATTTGGCGTCCCCTACGGAGAGTCTGGATTCAGTGCATTCCATAAAGAAAGAAGTCACCAGATAAGGCTCGGTTATACAACTTCTATAGTTAGGTTTTTTAACTCCCGAAGTTCAATAGGTGTCATTCGATATAGATTTTAGAAATGAGTTTTGTATCGGGTTGAAGGATCAATACATAATCAATATCACGCTCTGGGTTTAAGCCAGGAAATTCTTCAGGAAATACGTCAAAAATTTTACTAACAATAGAAATATCATTCACATCTGAAGTATTTTTGTTCTAGTTCATAACATAGCTAAGAAGCTTGACTTCCGTTTTTCAATAAACGAATGACTTTACGGCTTGATATGAAAGAGTTTGACTTCAATGGTTTGGTTGCTTGAATTTGAATAACAGGTTGCTTAGGAATAAGAAAACTAACAACCTTACAAAAGCAATCAATTGGTGCATGATGAGTAGTTAACCAATCGATTCTAAAATCACATCAAAAGTAAGTATCTTTATAGAGATAAGGTCAACAGGTAATGTGATGGTGCAACTTGGATCAAACAAGATTTATAAATAGTGGATGTGATGAAAGTTTCTCCTAACGGAGTTTCCACAGATAGGTCAAAGTTTAACTTCTCCGGAATCAAGGTTAAACGTTGAGCACAAGCAGGAGAGATAAAAGAATGGGTAGAACCGGTATCTAATAAGGTATAAAATTCGCAAAAATTTATAATTAACTAACCCGTGCTAATTTCGTTCGGGTTCCTCGCATTCTGACCAGTCACGAAAAACGCTCTTCCAGGAACCGTTGACTTTGACTTATCCGGGACAACTTTTGGAGTCACCATCCCCGCTGAACTTGGTTTTACTACAGAACACTCTCGAGCTATATGACCCTCCTTTCCACAGTTATAACATACCTTGAACTGCTGTGGGCAATTTGGACTTATATGTCCCTCCTCGCGCATCTGTAACATCTAACTGGCGGTCGTTCTCCTCCCTAGAATTTGTTCCTGGTGCTGGTGCTGCTATCGACATCTTCCTGTCATCGTTAAATCTTTCTTCTTGAAATTTTCACTTGACTCACCTCTCCTATTATCATGGCCACGGTGACCACCCGAGTGGTTACCGCTTTTGTCGAATGCTTTCCTTCCCTCTGGTTGTCATTGCTTCGATGACTGCCGCCCACGGTATGACCCTGGTTTGTGGTCCCTCGGTTGAACATACTCATTATCTCGCTCTAATAATTGAGCCCTGTTTACAACATCTGAATATAAAGAAAATTTATGAGAGATAAGATATTGTCGAATCTCGGGTTTTAGACCTCTCAGAAACATCCTTGTCATTCGTTCCTCATTTTCGACCAAATGAGATGCAAACTTGGATAACTCATGCAAACTTCGCCTCGTACTGGGACACCGTCATGTTGTTTTGTTCCAGTCTTATAAACTCAACCTCCTTCATATGACGAATACTTTCAGGAAAGTACTTGTCATTGAACAGTTTTTGAAAATGTTCCCAGACATGTTGAGTGCGTCAGGCTGGGTACGCTTCACAGACTCCCACCAGTAGTCTGCCTCACCGCGGAACATAAATGTGGCGAATGGAACCTTCTGTTCCTCCGTGCATCCCAAGACATCAAATATCTTGGTAATTTGCTTGACCCACGTTTCCGCCATGATCGGATCCGGCTTTCCCTTAAATTCTGGTGGTCCCAATTCTTTGAACTGCTTAGCTGTGACAAACCGCGCGTTGTTATCATTCCACCCGTATTCTGCACACGAGTCTCCCTCGTCTGATTTTGCATGAACTGCAAAAAGCTCCTTAACATTCCATCATTCATCGTTTGCTCGGTAACGTTGTTTACAGGAGGAAATATTGCCTTCCTGTTGCACGTTCCCCTGGGTAGTGATCAAAGGTGTCTCCACGGTCTGATTTACTCCATTATTAACGTTCTCAGCTGCCATTCTTAAATACTGCCATAAAACAAGGGTTAATAGTCATGTCATATATTATCCCTATACTCTGACCGACCAAATAAACACCAAATAAACTTAGTCAGGTCATACTAGCGAAGGAATTTCCCGTCTCTCCCCTCCTATAGTTCTTGTCTCACATCTCAGCCAGGGATCATATCCCTAAGCTTTGATACCAACTGTGACGCCCCCAAAATAGGTATACAACACCCATTCTGAGTCGCCAAATACATGGTACAGAAAGCAAACTACAACTTCAATAATACAAATGTCGTGCAAAATACGACAACACATACTGTGAGTTTAAATACAAATATTGTCTTCTAGACAATATCCACACTCAAATAAATCCTCATTACAATTATTCAAACACTATTTTACAGAAATAGTGAGGACTACTAATACATCTTTCTAGAACCATCACTCCATACCCCGACTAGATCCTGCTATGTTCTCACCTCCTGAGAAGAAAAATGGAACAAAAGGAAAAGGGTGAGCTCAACTAGCCCAGTAAAGAATATTATGACTAAGATAATATACAACAAATTATCGTTAGTCTTCAACAGGGAAAAATCTGATAAAATATAATCGACAACAAGTTTTAGATCAACAACTGCAGCGGAAACAGCAAACCATTAGAAGGTCAAGTAGAGAAAGAATTCTACTATCTTCTAAGATTTAAAAGTCCATCATCAATATTTTATCCCTGTAACATCAATTAATAATCATCTTTAACCAAATATTCATCTTTGCACTACAGGCCAAAGATATTCATTTGTATCATCAGTCGGTCATGTTCATCTCAACACCTGTTCATCTTTGCACTACAAGCCAAAGATATTCATCAAGTAATTATACATCTTTGCACTACAGGCCAAAGATATTCATCAAGTAATTATACATCTTTGCACTACAGGCCAAAGATATTCAGTAATATCATCATTTAGGACTGAGGATGATGAAAAATATCTTAAAGAAAACGAATCCAATGAGACAGAAGACAAATAGTAGGGATTCGTATAACAGTTTATCCAAGATCAATAATACTTCATAATAATCAATTGTGAAGCAGAATTCAAAAATAAAGATCAAAACATGGATACAATCAAGATAGTAACCATAATAGACATCTTGGACAAAAAGGGAAAATTTTATTTTTCGGTGAATAGTACCGTATTCGTGAATAGTGCCGTATACGTGAATAGTGCCGTATACGTGAATAGTAACCCCGACACAAAAAGTTCCAAATTTGATAAAAACTCATATCAAATTTCAGCATAATGATATTGAAGAAAATAATATCATTAAAAAGAAAATAATATCCCTTACCTCAAAATATCAGTACTTCTGGTCGGAATACCGGTATAAGGCTGAAAGAAACTTGCTCTGATGAATAGAAACTCTCAAAGTATCTAAATACTCACAAAATACACTCAATAATCTAGAGAGAGAAAGAGAGAAAACTTGTTTCTGGTGTGATTTTCAATTCTAACTTAGCCTCTATTTATAGGAAATTTTGGTAGGTTTTTGACCTGCAACCTGATGGCTTTACCTGCTACTATTCCCACCTACCACATTTGAAATATAATTCAGCACATTTCTTCACCAACCACAAGTGGGGCCCACCAATTCTAGAATTTTCCACCAAAATGATAAACTCCGAAAATTCAACAATTTCTGAACCAGTCATCATGTAAAATTCGTAATAAATCATACGTTCATTTTTAACGGTTCAAAATTTATGGACATATACTCAACTTATATATGTATAACATATCCAAAAATTACCACGATCCAACGGTCGGATTAAAAATTATAACCCCCGCAAACTATCTCAAAAACCCTGATTTTTAATACCTCCATTCCGACAAAAATACTGACAAAAACCTCCACATTAACTCCTTCATTTTTAACCACAAAAATATATCCCTCATTTATATCCACATAAAATAAATATTTCCTTATCATATGAATCAATAATTAATTATTCACAAATAATATTACAGAATCACATTTATGACAACCAGGCCGTTCCCAGGAAAGAAGGGGGCTTTCCAATAAGGATTTCTCCTTACTGGCGCGCAATTAGATGACCAAACCTCTCCTTAGACAGAACTTTCTAGACATTGCCATTAATGTTATCTAATAATATTATTCAAATAATATGAATTATTGATCTGATAAATGAAAATACTGTGCAGCAACAATTATTGAAACAACAATAATATAAAATATCAACGCAGCAATTATTGAATCAATAAAATAAAATATTGAATAATAACTACTGTAACAATTATTGAGTAGTGCCTTCTTACGTACGAATCAATAATTTAACTATACTGTGCAATCCGTGTGCTACTATGCAACCACGCGTTATTACTGTATTTTTAACCACCGGGTATTCCAACAGTATTAACGGTAACAACAACTTATACTTGTCGTTTTCTTCATCCAATCGCTTTCCGTTATGGGGCCCACACAAGGCTGCGTCGTCGTACGAATATTCCCCGACAGCAAGAATATTCCACGACCAACCGAATATTCACCGACCAAAATAAATATTTTATAACCACTTGCTTATTTTGCAAAATTTGCACATTTCACCCATAACCAAAGTATTATATCAAATTAACCCTTATTATTCACAATAATATTTAGAGAAAATTTGATTTTATTCATTAATAAGTTGGGGTCTTACATCCTGCTACTTGACTACTTCCTTATTTCAGCTCGTCTTTAAAACGGTAAGGGGTGTAATTCTTTCTTATTCATGAAGAGAACTGTTAGTCCATTTCTTATTATTCTGTTGGAATAACCTGTATACAGCGGTCTACCCTATACTTGGTGACATTCTTCTATTATTCTGTTGGAACATCCTGTCTGTGTGTTTTACACCGGACCTAGTTCCGTTTTTATTATTATTCTGTTGGAACATCCTGTCTGTGTGTTTTACACCGGACCTGGTTCCGTCTTTATTATTATTATGTCGGAATATCCTGTCTGTGTGTTTTACACCGGACCTGGTTCCATTATTTATTATACTGTTCTTTATTATTCTGTCGGAATATCCTGTCTGTGCGTTTACGCCGGACCTGGTTCCATTATTTATTATTCTGTCGGAATATCCTGTCTGTGCGTTTACGCCGGACCTGGTTCCATTATTTATTATTCTGTTGGAATAACCTGTCTGTGCGGTCTATCGCTTGCATGGTGATTTCTTTGTTATTCCATTCTTTATTATACTCAGTTGGTTAAGTTTTGACTTCTATACTCTATGAAATTTGTGGAATATCCTTGACATTTGCGCTTCATCTAGTATCTATTCATGAAAATATTCTCCTGATCATTCTTGAATTTTACTCCACAAAGCAGTATCATGTTAACAATTTGGTCGTTATTAATTCCTGGATAAATTAATTCTTGAACTTGTTTTATTGAATTCTTATATCATTGTCATCATCCTTATGTTTATAAAATGTTGAAAGTCATCTGTAGCTGTAGTGCATAGATGGACTTGGTATGATTATGACCAGGGATTATTCGGTATAATCATGACCGTAATGTTACAAATGATGTGGTAAAAGTCCTCATTGGCCCGTAGTGCATTGATGGACAGTTGTTGGCATGATCATGACCATTAATGAATATACGATATCCTTGGCCGTAGTGCAGGGGTGATTCGATGATGTGGATTATTTTATTAAGCTGAGTCCCAGCGATCACAGTGTTGAAAAATCTTTTTAAATCTAAAAGATAGTAGATGTGACAACCCCAAAATAGGTTCATTCCATCCAACCTATTCTGAGTCGCCAAATACATGGTACAGAAAACAACTACAACTTTATTACAACAATTGTCGTGCAAAATACAACAACACATATGCTGTGAGTTTGGATACAAATATATACCAAATGTGACTCATGTTCCAACCGTGGACATCACCTCACAAAGGTACCTTACATAAAGGTACAGTCAAAAACTGTTTTAGAAACTAGAATCTTTGGGAAGTGCTCAAGGAAACCTTCGTACATGGGAGACCACGCGTCTAGGTTATGATAGATATCCAGAATTATCCTTGGTTGACCCAATAGACCCCAAAGAAAAACGAGAAGATTACTATCATATTCTTCCCAATGGTGAGTCTTCTCTTGACTTATCATTATCTCCACTGTCTCTAATTCAGAATTATACTTCAAACAAACACCAAGATTATATAGGTAGTGCTCGTATATATACTCAGCAAGTGGATGAGCACATCCCTGTCTTATGATGACACGAGGTTGTATGTCGTTAGACATCTTGTATGATAGTGGCAAACCACCCTTCCAACGTTGGGTACACCTTACCCTATTGGATTCACCAAATATAACTACTAAATGAACTTTTCTATACTGCTTCGGGAGAACATCCACAGCTAGAGACCACCATTCTATTTCCCCGTTACCCTCGCTCGACCCAGCTACACTCTTATTACCTGAAAGGAATTGTGAAGTAAAAGGGTGAGCACAACTAGCTCAGTAAAGAATATCATGACTAAAGATAATTAAATTATCAATAGCCTTCATCAATAATAAATCAGAGATTTAGAACATATGGTAAATGATAAAAATTTCAACCATAGTTGCAGCGGAACGAGCAATCCATTAGAAGAGTCAAATAGACTATAAAGTCTAGTATCTTCTCCATGTTAAAAATCCACCAACAATGTTTTATCCCTGTAACATCAATCAATAATTCTGGTCCACAATCATATGAATAACTCATAATCATAACTGTAGTTCTAAATTCCTCTTCTCATCCAGGACGAAGATAATTTTCATCACCTATCTTTACCTGAAACATCAAAGATCATGGTTACACCAAATCACATTTCCTGTTCATAATCATACTAATAACTTCATCTTTGCACTACGTCCAAAGATATTCATTTGTATCACCAGTTGGTCATGTTTATCTCAACATCTGTTCATCTTTACACTACTGGCCAAAGATATTCAACAACATGTCATCTTTGCACTACGGCTAAAGATATTCATCAACAATTCATCTTTGCACTACAGGCCAAAGATATTAATATCTCAAAGAAATATATAATCATTTCAGAATTTATATAAACAATAATTATAACCATGTTGATCAATTCACCTTTGCACTTAAGCTTAAGATATTCAATTATAAATTCAATGGTCATGATCATACCAGTCACAATTCAACTTTGCACTACAGGCCAAAGAGAACCCTAGTCATGATCATACCAATAATCTACCCATCTTTACACTCCAGTGAAAGGGAATTTCAACATCAAGGTTATAAAAATGTTATATATGATTATAAAAATAATATGGTCAAAATATGGATTTAATTTCAAGAGCAATATTCATAAATCAACTATAATTTGGTTAGAAAAAGAAACTAATTTTGTCGTGAATAGTAACTCGTGAATAGTAACTTATGAATAGTAACTCATGAATAGTAACCCCGACACAAAAGATATAAATTCTACAATAAAATTCATACCAATATTTTGGTATAATGATATTGAAAGAATAACATTTCTTAAGCTTATAAATAATTTATTTTAATTGTTTACACTTTACTAAATAATGTATTTAATCATTCTAAAATACCAAACTCATAAGATTTTATCACCAATAATCAAAACCCTCATCAAAAATCTGCATATACCTCATATAGGATTCTCAAGCCATAAAATCCTATTTTCCAATTTTCTTACTTCACATAACATATTTAATTCATTTACTCATAACTAGTCCATTTTCATGAAAAATACCAAATCCGTTCCAAAAATATTTCTTTTCTGGGATTTAGCATAATATAGTCTCATAGTGAACATATATTTTTCTCAGAATTTTTAAAAGTCATTTACTATTTTTCATATGGCCAAAATAGCCGAATATTTAGACATTTATCAAAAATTATACTTTTGTCCAAAAATTCTGAAATTCACAGAGTATACTCCTATCATATACATGTACTCCCAATAAAAATTTCATCAATTTTGGAGTTAACCACAAGGAATTATAAGCTGTTACTTCTAAAATAGTCTTTTCTCATAAAATTCATAACTCTCAATCTATACATCCAAAAATCACTATTTTTGGACACAATCAAGAAAACTCATCAAAATATCATTTCAAAATTTTCCAGAATTTTTGAAGATCAGAAAAATTACGAAACTGAAAATCATAACAACCCTTAAAATCCCTTAATATCCCTTATCTCAAAAGAGCAGTACTTCTGACTGGATATCGGATATGATGCTGAAGGAAACTTGCACTGATGAATAGTAACTCACCAAGTATCTAAAAACTCACAAAATATGCTTCATAATACAGAGAGAGAAAGAGAGAAAGCTTATGTTTCTGGTGTGATTTTCAATTCTAACTTAGCCCTCTATTTATAGGAAAATTTTGGTAGGTTTGACCTGCAACCTGATGGCTTTACCTGCTACTATTCTCACCTACCACATTTGAAATATAATTCAGCACATTTCTTCACCAACCACAAGTGGGGCCCACCAATTCTAGAATTTTCCACCAAAATGATAAACTCCGAAAATTCAACAATTTCTGAACCAGTCATCTCGTAAAATTCATAACAAATCATACGTTCATTTTTAACGGTTCAAAATTTGTGGACATATACTCAACTTATATATGTATAACATATCCAAAAATTACCACGATCCAACGGTCGGATTAAAAATTATAACCCCCGCAAAATATCTCAAAAACCCTGATTTTTAATACCTCCATTCCGACAAAAATACGGATAAAAATCTCAACATTAACTCCTTCATTTTTAACCACAAAAATATATCCCTCGTTTATATCCACATAAAATAAATATTTCCTTATCATATGAATCAATAATTAATTATTCACAAATAATATTACAGAATCACATTTATGACAACCAGGCCGTTCCCAGGAAAGAGGGGGCTTTCCAATAAGGATTTCTCCTTACTAGCGCGCAATTAGATGACCAAACCTCTCCTTAGACAGAACTTTTAGACATTGCCAATAATGCTATCTAATAATACTATTCAAATAATATGAATTATTGATCTGATAATGGAAAATACTGTGCAGCAACAATTATTGAACAACAATAATATAAAATTTCAACGTAGCAATTATTGAATCAATAAAATAAAATATTGAACAGTAATTACTGTAACAATTATTGAGTAGTGCCTTCTTACGTAAGAATTAATAATTTCAAAAATACTATGCAATACCGTGTGCTACTGTGCAATAACGCGTATTACTGTATTTTAACCACCGGGTATTCCAACAGTGTTAACGGTAACAACTACACCGTTATTTGTAAAAACTCAAATTTGTCATTTTCTTTATCCGACAGTTATTCGTTATGGGGCCCACAAATAGCTGCGCCGTCGTATGAATATTCCCCGACAGAAAGAATATTCTACGACCAAACGAATATTCCCCGACAACAATGATTATTTTATAACCACTTGCTTATTTTGAAAAAAATATTCACATTTCACCCATAACTTTAAACTTTTATCAATTTAACCATTTACTGAATAGTAATTATAAGAAAAATTGAATACTTTTATTTCATAAAATTCGGGGTCTTACAATCTCCCCTCCTTATGAAATTTCGTCCCCGAAATTTACGTACCTGGTATTTTAAAGAGTTGAGAATACCTTCCTTTCATTTCAAATTCCATCTTCTCTGTCATCATAATTTCTCCATTGCTCATCTCCTGTATTTCAAATAACATTCTAGAATACAGCTTCAAAATAAGTGTTAATTTAACAAATTAACATATCACATAATATCCCGATATTATGACTGACCAACAAATAAGCTTAGGTAGGACACACTAGCGAATGATTTACTCATCTCTCCCCTCCTAGTTGTATTCCCCGATCTCCGCCAGAGATCATATCCCCAAGCTCTGATACCACCTGTGACAACCCCAAAATAGGTTCATTCCATCCAACCTATTATGAGTCGCCAAATACATGGTACAGAAAACAACTACAACTTTATTACAACAATTGTCGTGCAAAATACAACAACACATATGCTGTGAGTTTGGATACAAATATATACCAAATGTGACTCATGTTCCAACCGTGGACATCACCTCACAAAGGTACCTTACATAAAGGTACAGTCAAAAACTGTTTTAGAAACTAGAATCTTTGGGAAGTGCTCAAGGAAACCTTCGTACATGGGAGACCACGCGTCTAGGTTATGATAGATATCGGAATTATCCTTGGTTGACCCAATAGACCCCAAAGAAAAACGAGAAGATTACTATCATATTCTTCCCAATGGTGAGTCTTCTCTTGACTTATCATTATCTCCACTGTCTCTAATTCAGAATTATACTTCAAACAAACACCAAGATTATATAGGTAGTGCTCGTATATATACTCAACAAGTGGATGAGCACATCCCTGTCTTATGATGACACGAGGTTGTATGTCGTTAGACATCTTGTATGATAGTGGCAAACCACCCTTCCAACGTTGGGTACACCTTACCCTATTGGATTCACCAAATATAACTACTAAATGAACTTTTCTATACTGCTTCGGGAGAACATCCACAGCTAGAGACCACCGTTCTATTCCCCGTTACACTCGCTCGACCCAGCTACACTCTTATTACCTGAAAGGAATTGTGAAGCAAAAGGGTGAGCACAACTAGCTCAGTAAAGAATATCATGACTAAAGATAATTAAATTATCAATAGCCTTCATCAATAATAAATCAGAGATTTAAAACATATGGTAAATGATAAAAATTTCAACCATAGTTGCAGCGGAACGAGCAATCCATTAGAAGAGTCAAATAGACTATAAAGTCTATTATCTTCTCCATGTTAAAAATCCACCAACAATGTTTTATCCCTGTAACATCAATCAACAATTCTGGTCCACAATCATATGAATAACTCATAATCATAACTGTAGTTCTAAATTCCTCTTCTCATCCAGGACGATGATAATTTTCATCACCTATCTTTACCTGAAACATCAAAGATCATGGTTACACCAAATCACATTTCCTGTTCATAATCATACTAATAACTTCATCTTTGCACTACGTCCAAAGATATTCATTTGTATCACCAGTTGGTCATGTTTATCTCAACATCTGTTCATCTTTGCACTACTGGCCAAAGATATTCAACAACATGTCATCTTTGCACTACGGGCCAAAGATATTCATCAACAATTCATCTTTGCACTACAGGCCAAAGATATTAATATCTCAAAGAAATATATAATCATTTCAGAATTTATATAAACAATAATTATAACCATGTTGATCAATTCACCTTTGCACTTAAGCTTAAGATATTCAATTATAAATTCAATGGTCATGATCATACCAGTCACAATTCAACTTTGCACTACAGGCCAAAGAGAACCCTAGTCATGATCATACCAATAATCTACCCATCTTTACACTCCAGTGAAAGAGAATTTTAACATCAAGGTTATAAAAATGTTATATATGATTATAAAATAAAATGGTCAAAACATGGATTTAATTCAAGAGCAATATTCATAAATCAACTATAATTTGGTTAGAAAAAGAAACCAATTTTGTCGTGAATAGTAACTCGTGAATAGTAACTTATGAATAGTAACTCATGAATAGTAACCCCGACACAAAAAGATAGAAATTCTACAATAAAATTCATACCAATATTTTGGTATAATAATATTGAAAGAATAACATTTCTTAAGCTTATAAACAATTTATTTTAATTGTTTACACTTTACTAAATAATGCATTTAATCATTCTAAAATACCAAACTCATAAGATTTTATCACCAATAATCAAAACCCTCATCAAAAATCTGCATATACCTCATATAGGATTCTCAAGCCATAAAATCCTATTTTCCAATTTTCTTACTTCACATAACATATTTAATTCATTTACTCATAACTAGTCCATTTTCATGAAAAATACCAAATCGTTCCAAAAATATTTCTTTTCTGGAATTTAGCATAATATAGTCCCATAGTGAACATATATTTTTCTCAGAATTTTTAAAAGTCATTTACTATTTTTCATATGGCCAAAATAGTCGAATATTTAGACATTTATCAAAAATTGTACTTTTGTCCAAAAATTCTGAAATTCACAGAGTATACTCCTATCATATACATGTACTCTCAATAAAAATTTCATCAATTTTGGAGTTAACCACAAGGAATTATAAGCTGTTACTTTAAAATAGTCTTTTCTCATAAAATTCATAACTCTCAATCTATACATCCAAAAATCACTATTTTTGGACACAATCAAGAAAACTCATCAAAATATCATTTCAAATTTTTCCAGAATTTTTGAAGATCAGAAAAATTACGAAACTAAAAATCATAACAACCCTTAAAATCCCTTAATATCCCTTACCTCAAAAGAGCAGTACTTCTGACTGGATATCGGATATGATGCTGAAGGAAACTTGCACTGATGAATAGCAACTCACCAAGTATCTAAAAACTCACAAAATATGCTTCATAATATAGAGAAAGAAAGAGAGAAAGCTTATGTTTCTGGTGTGATTTTCAATTCTAACTTAGCCCTCTATTTATAGAAAAATTTTGGTAGGTTTGACCTGCAACCTGATGGCTTTACCTGCTACTATTCTCACCCACCACATTTGAAATATAATTCAGCACATTTCTTCACCAACCACAAGTGGGGCCCACCAAATCTAGAATTTTCCACCAAAATGATAAACTCCGAAAATTCAACAATTTTGAACCAGTCATCTCGTAAAATTCATAACAAATCATACGTTCATTTTTAACGGTTCAAAATTTGTGGACATATACTTAACTTATATATGTATAACATATCCAAAAATTACCACGATCCAACGGTCGGATTAAAAATTATAACCCCCGCAAAATATCTCAAAAATCCTGATTTTTAATACCTCCATTCCGATAAAAATACGGATAAAAATCTCAACATTAACTCCTTCATTTTTAACCACAAAAATATATCCCTCGTTTATATCCACATAAAATAAATATTTCCTTATCATATGAATCAATAATTAATTATTCACAAATAATATTACAGAATCACATTTATGACAACCAGGCCGTTCCCAGGAAAGAGGGAGCTTTCCAATAAGGATTTCTCCTTACTAGCGCGCAATTAGATGACCAAACCTCTCCTTAGACAGAACTTTCTAGACATTACTAATAATGCTATCTAATAATACTATTCAAATAATATGAATTATTGATCTGATAATGGAAAATACTGTGCAGCAACAATTATTGAACAACAATAATATAAAATTTTAACGTAGCAATTATTGAATCAATAAAATAAAATATTGAACAGTAATTACTGTAACAATTATTGAGTAGTGCTTTCTTACGTAAGAATCAATAATTTCAAAAATACTATGCAATACCGTGTGCTACTGTGCAATAACGCGTATTACTGTATTTTAACCACCGGGTATTCCAACAGTGTTAACGGTAACAACTACGCCGTTATTTGTAAAAACTAAAATTTGTCGTTTTCTTTATCCGACAGTTATTCGTTATGGGGCCCACAAATAGATGCGCCGTCGTACGAATATTCCCCGACAGAAAGAATATTCTACGACCAAACGAATATTCCCCGACAACAATGATTATTTTATAACCACTTGCTTATTTTAAAAAAAATATTCACATTTCACCCATAACTTTAAACTTTTATCAATTTAACCATTTACTGAATAGTAATTATAAGAAAAATTGAATACTTTTATTTCATAAAATTCGGGGTCTTACAGTAGAGTTTATTTTCTACTTGACTCTCTTAATGGATTGCTTGTTCCGTTACAGTTAAACTTGATGTCTATTATATTTTATCAGTTTAACATTGTTGAAGGCTAATGATAATTTATTCTGCATTATCTTAGTCATAATATTTCTTACTGAGCTAGTTGAGCTCACCCTTTCTTTCACTGTTCTCTTCAGGAAATCAGAACGTAGCTGGGGCAAGTTGGGGAACGGAGTTGTAAGACCCCAAATTATTAATAAATGAAATTTAATTTCCTATATTTATTATTCTGAAATAGTAAGAGTTGATTTGATTAATGTGGTTAGTTATGGGTGAAATGCGCAAATATTTTAGTGGTTATAAAAATATTCATTGTTGTCGGAGAATATTTGTTTGGTCGTGGAATATTCTTGTTGTCGGGGAATATTCGTACGACGGCGCAGCCTTGTGTGGGCCCCATAACAGAAAATGATTGGATGAAGAAAATGACAAAAATAAGTTGTTTATAAATAACGGCGTAGTTGTTACCGTTAATACTGTTGGAATACCCGGAGGTTAAAAACACGGTAATACGCGTAGCACACGGTATTGCACCAATTATTGATTCTTACGTAAGAAGGCACTACTCAATAATTGTTACAGTAATTACTGTTCAATATTATATTTTATTGATTCAATAATTGCTGCGTTGATATTTTATATTATTGTTGTTTCAATAATTGTCACTACGCAGTATTTTTTATTATCGGAGCAATAATTCATATTATCTAAATAATATTATTAGATAACATTATTGGCAATGTCTAGAAAGTTCTGTCTAAGGAGAAGTTTGGTCATCTAATTGCGCGCCAGTAAGGAGAAATCCTTATTGGAAAGTCCCCTCTTTCCTGGGAACGGCCTGGTTGCCAGTACTGTGGTTCTGTAATATTATTTGTGTATAATTAATTAATGATTTATATGATGAGGAAAATATTGATTTTATGTGGATATAGATGGAGAAAATTTTTAATGTGACAATTGTTGAAAATTAATATTTTATCTTTTTCTGATAAAATAATTCATTTAAATATATTATTTTAATAATATATTGATGATGATATTTTTTTAATTAATGTGGGATATATGAGTATATGAGGAGGAAGAGTATTTTTGTGGCATTAAATGATTAACACATGTTTTGTGTGTTGGTGGACACAATTCTTGACCGAAAATTTATTATTGACTGTAAAATCGTCCGTTTGTGGATTTCGGTCAATTTCTGTTTGGAATTTGGAAAAACTTTCTTCTGCAAAGTTGTAGAGAATTGAATTTCCTATAAAAACTCACGAGATTTGAATTTTCTGAATAAAGGGCTATTTTTTATAAATTATTGAAGTTCTGAAGTTCTGAAATAATTGATTTTTAGAAGTTTTAATTATTTTTATTAAGAAAAACGTTTTTGACATTTGAGTGGCACATGTTAATGGTGGAAATCAGCTGATGAGGTGTCCTAAGGAAATTAAAAAAATTATATTATTAATTTATTCAATTTTCTGCTTTGGTGTACTAAGCATTTTCCTATAAATAGGGTGCTTAGGTTAGAATTGAAAATCACACCAGAAACACAAGTTTCTCTCTATTTCTCTCTCTATATCGAGCGTATTCTTGTGAGTATTTGATACTTTGAGTGTTGCTATACGGTGCAAGTTTCCTTCAGCACTATATCTAGTATTCCAGTCAGAAGTACCGTCTTTTCGAGGTAAGGGATGTTATTTCTTCTTAAATGATATTATTTTCTTCAATATCATTATGCCGAAGTATTGATCTGAACTTTTTATCAAATTTGGAACTTTTCATGTCGGGATTACTATTCATGAGTTACTATTCATGAGTTACTATTCACGAGTTACTATTCACGAGTTACTATTCACCGAAAAATGAAATTTCCTTCTTTTCGTCCAAATATCTATTCTGGATACTAACTTTGATTGTATCCATATTTTGATCATTCTTGAATTTTACTTCACTATGATAAGGTATTTTTGGACATGGATAAATTGAAATACGAATCCTTAATATTTGTTATTTTGCTTCACTGGATTCGTTTTCTTTAAAATATTTTTCATCATCCTCAGTCTTAAATGATGATATAACTGAATATCTTTGGCCTGTAGTGCAAAGATGAATAATTTCTGATGAATATCTTTGGCCCGTAGTGCAAAGATGAACAGGTGTTGAGGTGAACATGACCAACTGATGGATATCTTTGGCCTGTAGTGCAAAGATGACTATTTGATTCAAGATATTTATTAATTGATGTTACAGAGATAAAATGTTGATGATGGGCTTTTAAATTCATAGATAATCGTAGATTTCATTCTCTACGTAACTTCTCTATGAATTATTATTTTCCGCTGCGAATATTGAATTAAAACTTGTTGTCTATTGTATTCTATTAAATTTTTCCCTGTTGAAGACTAACGATAATTTGTTGTATATTATCTTAGTCATAATATTCTTTACTGGGCTAGTTGAGCTCACCTTTTTCCTTGTTGTTCCATTTTCTTCTAAGGAGGCGAGAATGTAGCAGGTACTAGTCGGGGTATGGAATGAATGTTCTAGGAAGTTGTTTTAGTAGTCCTCACCATTTTTTTTTGTAAAATATTATTCCAATAATTGTAATGAGGACTTATTTGAGTGTGGATTTTGTCTAGATGACAATATTTGTATTTACACTCACAGTTTTTATGTTGTATTAATAAAGTTGTAGTTATTTCTGTACCATGTTATTGACGACTCAGAATAGGTGTTGTATACCTGTTTTGGGGGCGTCACAGTTGGTATCAGAGCTTAGGGATATGATCTCTGGCGGAGATCGGGGAATAGAACTAGGAGGGGAGAGACGAGTAAATCCTTCGCTAGTGTGTCCTACCTAAGCTTATTTGTTGGTTGGTCATAATATAGGGATATTATGTGATTTGTTAATTTGTTAAATTAACCCTTGTTTTATGGCAGTATTTGAGAATGTCGACTGAGAATGTTAACAGTGGAGTAAATGAAACCGTGGAGACACCTGTACTCACCAACGAGGAGAACGTGCAACAGGCTGGCAATGCTCCTCCTGTAAACAACACCACTGAGCAGACGGTGAACGATGAGATGTTTAGAAGCTTTTTGCGATTCATGCAAAACCAGACGAAGGAGGTTCCTATTCAAAATATAGGAAGAAACAATGGCAACGCACAGCTGGTCACAGCCAAGCAGTTTAAAGAGTTGGGACCACCAGAATTCTGGGGAAAGCCAGATCCGATTAAGGCAGAGACATGGGTCAAGCAAATTACCAAGATATTTGATGTCTTGGGATGCACGGAGGAACAGAAGGTTCCATTCGTCACCTTTATGTTCCGTGGCGAGGCAGACTACTGGTAGGAATCTGTGAAGCGTACCCATCCAGCCGCACTCAGCATGTCCTGGGAGACATTTCAGAAACTATTCAATGACAAGTACTTTCCTGAAAGTATTCGTCATATGAAGGAGGTAGAGTTTATTAGACTGGAGCAGAATAACATGACGGTGTCCCAGTACGAGGCGAAGTTTGCAGAGTTGACCAGGTTTGCACCTCATTTGGTGGAGAATGAGGAACGTATGACACGGATGTTTCTGAGAGGTTTGAAACCCGGCATACGTCAATATCTCATTTCTCATAAATTTTCTCTCTATTCAGATGTTGTCAACAGGGCTCAATTGTTGGAGAGAGATAACGAGTACGGTCAACCGAGGGACCACAACCAGGATCATATCGGTGACAACAGTCATCAGAACAATGATAACCAGCGGAGAAAGAAAAGTACAGACAAGAACGGCAACCAATCTGGTGGTAATCGTGGCTATGAAAATAGAAGAAGCGAGTCGGGAGGAGATTTTAAAAAGAGGAGATTCAACAATGATAATACGAAGACGTCAGCACCAGCAGCAACTGGTTCCAAGGGGGGAGAACGACCACCGGTCATATGCTATAAATGTGGAAAAGAGGGACATATCAGCCCAAACTGTCCACAACAGTTCAAGGTATGCTATAATTGTGGAAAGGAAGGACATATCGCTCGAGATTGTACGATAGCGAAACCAAGTTCAGCGGGGAATGTGACTCAAAAGGCTGCCCCAGAAAAGTCAAAGTCAACGGTTCCTGGAAGAGCGTTTGTCGTGACTGGTCAGCATGCGAGGAACCCAAATGAGGTGATCACGGGTAAGCTAATCATAAATTCATGTGAAGTTTATACCTTACTAGATACCGGTGCTACCCATTCATTTATTTCTCCTGCTTGTGCTCAACGTTTAAACTTGACTCCGGAGAAATTAGACTTTGATTTATCTGTGGAGACTCCGTTAGGAGAAACTTTCGTTACATCCACTGTTTATAAATCTTGTTTGATCCAAGTTGGCACCATCACATTACCTGTTGATCTTATCTCTTTAAAGATACTTGCTTTTGATGTGATTTTAAGAATTGATTGGTTAACTACTCATCATGCCAAAATTGATTGCTTTCGTAAGGTTGTTAGTTTTCATATTCCTAAGCAACCTGTTGTTCAAATTCAAGCAACCAAACCATTGAAGTCAAACTCTTTTATATCAAGCCGTAAAGTCATTCGTTTATTGAAAACGGATGTCAAGCTTTCTTAGCCATGTTATGGACTTGAACAAAAATACGTCAGATTTGAATGATATTTCTATTGTTAGTAAATCCCTGACGTATTTCCTGAAGAATTTCTTGGCTTACTCCCAGAGCGTGATATTGAATTTTGTATCGACTTTGAACCCGGTACAAAACCCATTTCTAAAATCTCATATCGAATGGCTCCTACTGAACTTCAGGAGTTAAAAAAAACCCAACTATAGAAGTTCATAACCGAGCCTCTATCTGGTGACTTCCTTTGTGGAATGCACCGAAGCCAGACTCTCCGTAGGGGACGCCATATTCGTGCGGTAGTAAACTGATAGGTGTCATTGTGACGTGCTATCCAAGATTGGGATATGAGTCACAGTTGAGAGCAAACCTAAGTCAGTAATCGAAATACGTAGCTTTCTAGGCTTAGCTGGTTACTATCGGAGATTCGTGGAAGGATTTCTCGAATCGCTACTCCGTTAACTCAGCTGACTCGAAAAGATACAAACTTCGAATGGACCGAGGAATGCGAGAAGAGCTTCCAAGAATTTAACATGCGACAACGACGTTGGCTCGAGCTGTTGAAAGATTACGATTATACCATCCTAGAAAAGCGAACGCGGTAGCTGACGTGTTGAGTAGAAGATCATATGCAGGAACGAATGCGATGATGTCAAGTATACGCGTAGAATCAACTTTAATCGATAAAGTTAAAGTTGCTTAAGCCACAGACCGGGAGCTGATGCGTATGAAGAAGAAAGTACAAGAAGGTGCTATTCCGGAAGCAAGAATCGATGAAGAAGGAATACTTCGAGTTCTTGTGTTTCTAACGATTTGAAGTACAAGATCATGATGGAGGCACATAATACACCATTTGCAATCCATCCTGGAAGTACTAAAATGTATCGTGATCTTCGACATACATTTTGGTGGAACAATATGAAGAGAGAGATTGCAAAGTTTATCTCGAGGTGTTTAACTTGTCAACGTGTAAAGGCGGAGCATCAAGTACCAAAGGGTCCATTGCAACCACTTGAGATTCCGAAATGGAAGTGGGAACACATTACCATGGATTTTGTTACGGGTCTTCCCACGGTTTCTCAAGGTATAAATGCTATTTGGGTTATAGTTGATAGATTAACCAAGTCTGCTCATTTCTTGCCGATACAGGAGACTTATTCCCTTGAACGTCTTGCTAATATGTACGTGAATGAGATTGTAAGGTTGCATGGCATGCCAGTATCCATAGTTTCGGATCGTGACCCAAGATTCACTTCAAAATTTTGGGTTAGCTTGCAAAAAGCTATGGGCACAGATTTACGGTTCAGTTCGGCATACCATCCTCAAACGGACGGGCAATCAGAGAGGACTATTCAAACTCTTGAAGATTTATTAAGACTTTGTGTCCTAGATTTCAAAAGAAGTTGGGATAAGTACCTACCATTGGTGGAATTCTCCTACAACAACAGTTATCAGGCAAGTATAGGTGTGGCTCCCTTTGAAGCATTGTATGGACGAAAGTGTCGCTATCCAGTATGTTGGGATGAGGTGGGAGAAGCAACGTTGTTAGGATCAGAGTTGGTACGAATGACTACAGAGAAGATCCAAACGATTCGACAACGTATACAAACGGCACAGGATCGACAAAAGAGTTATGTGGATCTTCATCGAAAGGACGTGAAATTTGACATTGGGGATCATGTATTATTACGTGTAGCTCCATGGAAAGGAGTTACAAGATTTGGGAAGAGAGGAAAGCTCAATCCACGATTTATTGGTCCATTTTAGATTCTTGACCGAGTAGAAAATGTGGCCTATAGACACGCGTTACCTCCAAGTATGTCTCGTGTTCATAATGTTTTTCATATATCTATGCTTCGTAAATATGTGAAAGACCCGAACCACATTATTGAGTTAGAACTGGACGAGATAGCCGAAGACTTAACGTACGAAGAGGTACCTGTCAAGATCATGGATAAGAAGGAGCATGTCCTACGCACGAAGGTCACAACAAGTTAAAGTTTTGTGGAGAAACCATGCTATTGAGGAAATGACCTGGGAGTTGGAAACGGAAATGAAAGCGAGGTATCCTCATCTTTTCGAAACACCAGGTACGTATGTCAATTTCGAGGACGAAATTTCATAGGGAGGGGAGGTTGTAAGACCCCAAATTATTAATAAATGAAATTTAATTTCCTCTATTTATTATTCTGAAATAGTAAGAGTTGATTTGATTAATGTGGTTAGTTATGGGTAAAATGCGCAAATATTTTAGTGGTTATAAAATATTCATTGTTGTCGGGGAATATTTGTTTGATCGTGGAATATTCTTGTTGTCGGGGAATATTCGTACGACGGCGCAGCCTTGTGTGGGCCCCATAACAGAAAACGATTGGATGAAGAAAACGACAAAAATAAGTTGTTTATAAATAACGGCGTAGTTGTTACCATTAATACTGTTAGAATACCCGGTGGTTAAAAACACGGTAATACGCGTAGCACACGGTATTGCACCAATTATTGATTCTTACGTAAGAAGGCACTACTCAATAATTGTTACAGTAATTACTGTTCAATATTGTATTTTATTGATTCAATAATTGCTGCGTTGATATTTTATATTACTGTTGTTTCAATAATTGTCACTACGCAGTATTTTTTATTATCGGAGCAATAATTCATATTATCTGAATAATATTATTAGATAACATTATTGGCAATGTCTAGAAAGTTCTGTCTAAGGAGAGGTTTGGTCATCTAATTGCGCGCCAGTAAGGAGAAATCCTTATTGGAAAGCCCCCTCTTTCTTGGGAACGGCCTGGTTGCCAGTACTGTGGTTCTGTAATATTATTTGTGTATAATTAATTAATGATTTATATGATGAGGAAAATATTGATTTTATATGGATATAGATGGAGAAAATTTTTAATGTGACAATTGTTGAAAAATAATATTTTATCTTTTTCTGATTAAATAATTCATTTAAATATATTATTTTAATAATATATTGATGATGATATTTTTATAATGAATGTGGGATATATGAGTATATGAGGAGGAAGAGTATTTTTGTGGCATTAAATGATTAACACATGTTTTGTGTGTTGGTGGACACAATTCTTGACCGAAAATTTATTATTGACTGTAAAATCGTCCGTTTGTGGATTTCGATCAATTTCTGTCTGGAATTTGGAAAAACTTTCTTCTGCAAAGTTGTAGAGAATTGAATTTTCTATAAAAATTTGCGAGATTTGAATTTTCTGAATAAAGGGCTATTTTTTATGAATTATTGAAGTTCTGAAGTTCCGAAATAATTGATTTTTGGAAGTTTTAATTATTTTTATTAAGAAAAATGTTTTTGACATTTGAGTGGCACATGTTAATGGTGGAAATCAGCTGATGAGGTGTGCTAAGGAAATTAAGAAAATTATATTATTAATTTATTCAATTTTCTGCTTTGGTGTACTAAGCATTTTCCTATAAATAGGGTGCTTAGGTTAGAATTAAAAATCACACCAGAAACACAAGTTTCTCTCTCTATATCGAGTGTATTCTTGTGAGTATTTGATACTTTGAGTGTTGCTATACGGTGCAAGTTTCCTTCAGCACTATATCTAGTATTCCAGTCAGAAGTACCGTCTTTTCGAGGTAAGGGATGTTATTTCTTCTTAAATGATATTATTTTCTTCAATATCATTATGCCGAAGTATTGATCTGAACTTTTTATCAAATTTGGAACTTTTCATGTCGGGATTACTATTCATGAGTTACTATTCATGAGTTACTATTCACGAGTTACTATTCACGAGTTACTATTCACCGAAAAATGAAATTTCCTTCTTTTCGTCCAAATATCTATTCTGGATACTAGCTTTGATTGTATCCATGTTTTGATCATTCTTGAATTTTACTTCACTATGATAAGGTATTTTTGGACATGGATAAATTGAAATACGAATCCTTAATATTTGTTATTTTGCTTCACTGGATTCGTTTTCTTTAAAATATTTTTCATCATCCTCAGTCTTAAATGATGATATAACTGAATATCTTTGGCCTGTAGTGCAAAGATGAATAATTTCTGATGAATATCTTTGGCCCGTAGTGCAAAGATGAACAGGTGTTGAGGTGAACATGACCAACTGATGGATATCTTTGGCCTGTAGTGCAAAGATGACTATTTGATTCAAGATATTTATTGATTGATGTTACAGGGATAAAATGTTGATGATGGGCTTTTAAATTCATATATAATCGTAGATTTCATTCTCTACGTAACTCTTCTATGAATTATTATTTTCCGCTGCGAATATTGATTTAAAACTTGTTGTCTATTGTATTCTATTAAATTTTTCCCTGTTAAAGACTAACGATAGTTTGTTGTATATTATCTTAGTCATAATATTCTTTACTGGGCTAGTTGAGCTCACCCTTTTCCTTGTTGTTCCATTTTCTTCTCAGGAGGCGAGAATGTAGCAAGTACTAGTCGGGGTATGGAATGAAGGTTCTAGGAAGTTGTTTTAGTAGTCCTCACCATTTTTTTTTGTAAAATATTGTACCAATAATTACAATGAGGATTTATTTGAGTGTGGATATTGTCTAGATGACAATATTTGTATTTACACTCACAGTTTTTATGTTGTATTAATAAAGTTGTAGTTGTTTCTGTACCATGTTATTGACGACTCAGAATGGGTTGGGTGTTGTATACCTGTTTTGGGGGCGTCACAGGAGTGATGGTCCGAATGATAGTATTAGTTAGTAGTCCTCACTATTCTATGTAATGGTGTGTTAATAAATGTAACGATGACTCCTTTTGAGTATGAATACTCTCTAGAAGATAATATTTGTATTCAAACTCACAGTTTATGTTTTGTCGTATTGTACACGACAGTTGTATTAGTAAGTTGTATTTGTATTCTGTACTACGTATCTGACGACCCAAGATGGGTGATGTATACCTAATTTTGGGGGCGTCACAGTTGGTATCAGAGCTTAGGGATATGATCCCTGGCTAAGATGTGAGAATAGAACTAGGAGGGGAGAGACGGGGAATTCCTTCGCTAGTATGGCATACCTAAGTTTATTTGCATGGTATTTAATTGGTCGGTCATAATATAAGGATAATATATGACATATCAATTAATTTTTATTTTGTGGCAGTATCTGAAAATGGCATCCGAGAATGTTGAGAATAGCAATGGAGCACAGACGACTGTTGATTCACCACACATCAATAATCATGATAATGTGCATCAGGAAGGTGTCAATCCTCATGCAAACAACAACACTGACCAAATGATGAATGATCAATTGTTCAGAGGCTTTATGCAATTCATGCAACAACAGGTGAAAGCGGCTCCTGTCCACAACGTAGGTGGAAATACTGGAAACTCTCAGGCGGTCACCGCTAAACAGTTTAAGGAGCTGGGACCACCGGAGTTTAAGGGAGAACCCAAACCACTTGTAGCTGAAACATGGATAAAGCAGATCACCAAGATATTTGATGTCTTGGGTTGCTCCGAGGAGCAAAAGGTTCCCTTTGCCGCCTTTATGTTGCGAGGAGAGGCAGATTACTGGTGGGAATCGATAAAGCGTACTCAACCTGCCGCACTGAAGATGTCTTGGGAGAAGTTCCAAGATCTGTTTAACGACAAATACTTTCCCGAGAGTATTCGTCACATGAAGGAGGTGGAGTTCATCAAATTGGAACAGAATAATATGACCGTGTCGCAGTACGAGGCAAAATTTGTGGAGTTATCCTGGTTTACGTCCCACCTGGTAGATAATGAAGAAAGAATGACGCGGATGTTTTTAAGAGGTTTGAAGCCGGAGATACGTCAACATCTTGTTTCTCATAAACTGTGTTTGTATTCAGATGTTGTAAATAGGGCTCAGTTGGTGGAGCGCGATAACGAGACAACGCAACCAAAAGAGAGCAGCCGGCAAAATGATAATACCAGTGAGAGTAGTCATCGAAGCGGTGACAACAAGCGTGGAGGGAATCAACAGGCCAGAAATGGTAACCACTTCTGTGGTAATCAGGGCCAAAACAATAAGAATGGGCATTTCAAGAAGAGGAGATTCAACAATGATGGAAAGACGTCAGCACCAGCACCTGTCGTTAAAGGAAGGAGAACGACCACCTATCATATATTTCAAATGCGGAGGGGAGGGGCACATCAGTCCAAACTGTGCGATGCCGTCCAAAGCATGTTATAATTGTGGAAGAAAAGGTCATTTAGCCCGATTTTGTCGTTTACCGAAGATAAATTCAGCTAGGATGGAGGCACCAAAGGCCGTCCCAGAAAAGTCAAAACCGATTGTGCAAGGGAGAGCGTTTGTTGTGAACTCCCAGAGAGCAAGGAACCCGAATGAGGTCATCACGGGTAAGCTTATCATAAACTCTAACGAAGTCTATACTTTATTTGATACCGGTTCTACCCATTCTTTTATTTCTCCTACTTGCGCTCATCGATTAAATTTGATTCCGAAAAAATTAGACTTTGACTTAGCAGTTGAAACTCCATTGGGAGAAACCTTCATTACATCCATGGTTTATAAGTCTTGTTTGGTTCAAGTTGGTACCCACACATTACCTGTCGATCTGATTTCATTAAAAATACTTGCATTTGACGTGATTCTAGGGATTGATTGGTTAACTACTCATCATGGAAAAATTGATTATTTTCGTAAGGTTGTTAGCTTTCGTATTCCTAATCGACCTATTATGCGAATTCAAGCAACCAAACCATTAAAATCAATCGCTGTCATCTCAAGCCATAAAGCTATTCGTTTATTAAAAAACGGATGTCAAGCTTTCTTAGCTCATGTCACAGATCTAAACAAAAATACGTCAGCTTTGAATGATATTTCTGTTGTTAATAAATTTCCTGACGTATTTTCCGAAGAACTTCCTGGCCTACCCCCTGAGCGTGAAATTGAATTTTGTATCGACCTTGAACCCGGTACAAAACCCATTTCCAAAGCCCCATATCGAATGGCTCCTATTGAACTCCAGGAGTTAAAGACTCAACTGCAGGAATTGTTAGACATTGGTTTTATTCGTCCTAGTACTTCTCCTTGGGGTGCTCCTGTTCTGTTCGTGAAGAAGAAAGATGGGAGTATGCAACTTTGTATTGATTATCGGGAGTTGAATCATGTCACCATCAAAAATAGGTACCCATTGCCACGTATTGATGACCTGTTTGACCAGTTGCAAGGAGCACAATTCTTTTCAAAGATCGATCTTCGTTCTGGATATCATCAGCTGAAGGTTAGAACTGAGGATATTCCAAAGACTGCCTTCAGAACTCGGTATGGGCATTATGAATTCTTAGTTATGTCTTTTGGATTGACTAATGCTCCTGCTGCCTTCATGGATATGATGAACAGGGTATTCAAGGAATATTTAGATCACTTTGTGGTCGTCTTTATCGATGACATCCTTGTTTATTCCAAAAGCCGTGAAGATCATGAGCAACACTTGAGGTTGGTACTCCAAAAGCTTCGTGAATACAAACTTTATGCCAAATTGAAGAAATGCGAGTTCTGGCTGGATGAGGTAGCATTCCTTGGGCACGTAGTATCAAGTCGTGGAATATCTGTTGACCCGGCAAAGATTGAAGCAATTCAAAGCTGGGAGCAACCTAAATCAGTAACCGAAGTACGTAGCTTTCTCGGTCTAGCTGGTTATTATCGGAGATTCGTGGAAGGATTTTCTCGAATCGCTACTCCATTAATTCAGCTGACTCGGAAAGATACAAAGTTCGGTTGGAGCGAAGAGCGTGAGCAGAGTTTTCAAGAACTCAAGAGGAGACTCATTTCAGCACCTGTTCTAACAATACCATCTGGCTCGGAGGGATTTATCATCTACAGTGATGCTTCGAGCAAAGGGTTGGGATGCGTTCTCATGCAACATGGAAAAGTCATAGCCTATGCATCAAGACAACTCAAGGAATATGAGAGGAATTATCCTACTCATGATCTAGAGTTGGCAGCTGTTGTCTTTGCACTTAAAATTTGGAGACATTACTTGTATGGGGAGAAGGTGGAGATCTTTACGGATCATAAAAGCCTCAAATATTTCTTCACTCAAAAGGAACTCAACATGCGACAACGACGTTGGCTTGAACTGTTGAAAGATTATGATCATACCATTCAATACCATCCTGGAAAAGCGAACGTGGTAGCTGACGCATTGAGTAGAAGATCATATGCAAGTACGAGTGCGATATTATCAACACAAAGGCCCATTTTGTGTGATTTGCAAAGGATGGAGATAGAGTTAAAGACTCTAGGGACCCATGTGATGATGGCGAATATACGAGTAGAACCAACTTTAATCGATAAGGTTAAAGCTGCTCAAGCTACAGACCTGGAGCTGATGCGTATGAGGAAGAAAGTGCAAGAAGGTGCTATGCCGGAAGCAAGAATCGATGAAGAAGGAATACTTCGAGTCAACTCCAGACTTTGTGTTCCTAACAACCCTGATTTAAAGTATAAAATCATGATGGAGGCGCACAACACACCGTTTACAATCCATCCTGGAAGTACCAAAATGTATCATGATCTTCGTCATACATTTTGGTGGAGCAATATGAAGAGAGAGATAGCGCTGTTTATCTCAAGGTGTCTAACTTGTCAACGAGTCAAAGCGGAGCATCAAGTACCAAAAGGTCCATTGCAACCACTTGAAATTCCAGAATGGAAGTGGGAGCACATTACCATGGATTTCGTTACCGGTCTTCCTAAGGTTTCTCAAGGTATAGATGCGATTTGGGTCATTGTTGATAGATTGACCAAGTCTGCTCATTTCTTACCGATACGAGAAACTTATACACTTGAACGTCTTTCTCGTATGTACATAAACGAGATTGTAAGACTGCATGGTATGCCAGTATCCATAGTTTCTGATCGAGACCCAAGATTCACTTTACGATTTTGGGATAGTTTACAAAAAGCTATGGGCACAGATTTACGATTCAGTTCGGCATATCATCCTCAGACGGACGGACAATCAGAGAGGACTATACAAACTCTAGAAGATTTATTAAGACTCTGTGTCTTTGACTTCAAGGGAAGTTGGGACAAGTTCTTACCATTGGTGGAGTTTTTCTACAACAACAGTTATCAAGCAAGTATTGGCATGGCTCCATTCGAAGCATTGTATGGAAGAAAATGTCGTTCTCCAGTATGCTGGGATGAGGTGGGTGAAGCAACGTTGTTGGGACCGGAGTTGGTACGTATGACTACAGAAAAGATTCAAACGATCCGACAACGTATAAAAACCTCACAAGATCGACAAAAGAGTTATGCTGATCTTCATCGAAAGGACGTGGAATTTGATGTTGGAGATCATGTGTTCTTACGTGTTGCTCCATGAAAAGGAGTTACGAGATTTGGAAAGAGAGGAAAGCTCAATCCTCGATTCATCGGTCCATTTTTAATCCTCGATCGAGTAGGAACTGTGGCTTATAGACTCGCTTTACAGCCAAGTATGTCTCGTGTTCATAACGTTTTTTACATATCCATGTTACGCAAATATGTGGAAGACCCGAACCACATTATTGAGTTAGAACCGGACGAAATAGCGGAGGATTTGACGTATGAAGAAGTTCCTGTTCAAATCTTGGATAAGAAGGAACATATTCTACGCTCCAAGGTTATACCTCAAGTCAAAGTTTTGTGAAGAAACCACGATGTTGAGGAAATGACTTGGGAGTTAGAATCTGAAATGAAATCAAGGTATCCTTATCTCTTCGACATACCAGGTATGTACCCTAATTTCGAGGGCGAAATTTCATAAGAAGGGGAGGTTGTAAGACCCCAACTTTTATAAATAAAGATGAATTTTCTATAAATATTATTTTTGAATATTATGGAGTTAATTTGATATAATGTTATAGTTGTGGGTAATATTTATAAATTTTGCAAAGTAAGCAAGTTGTTTTAAAATATTCGTTTGGTCGGAGAATATTCTTTTTGTCGGAGAATATTCGTACGACGGCACAATCATTGGTGGACCCCACAACGAAATTTTTGTCGGATTGAGAAAACGACAAAAATAGTTTATTAAAAATAACGGCGGAAGTTTTACCATTGTTACTATTGAACTACTCGGTAGTAAAAGTACAGTAATACGTGTGGTTGCATAGTAGCACACGGTATTGATTATTAATGTTTATGTGAGAAGTCACTCAGTTTGATTCAATTATTGTCAGTTAATAATATGAATTATTTAGCGATAATGACGTTTTGTTTTATTCGTATTATTAACGTAATAAAACAGAAACATCTTTTTATATAAAACAGAATACTTTATTAAAGTTATTCTATAAATAGAATATATTATATTTTATTTAAAAGATTTTTCTTTAAATATGGACCGTCAGATTAAAGTAATCAATCTGGACCGTTCATGGATTAGTTACTATGCATTCTATTTTTCTATAAATAGCAGCTCATTCCTTCATTATTTCTTACGAATTCACTGAACTCTAGAGAGAGAAACTATAGAGAGAAACTATAGAGAGAGAGAAGAAGAGTATCCTGCTACTTGACTACTTCCTTATTTCAGCTCGTCTTTAAAACGGTAAGGGGTGTTATTCTTTCTTATTCATGAAGAGAACTGTTAGTCCATTTCTTATTATTCTGTTGGAATAACCTGTATACGCGGTCTACCCTATACTTGGTGACATTCTTCTATTATTCTGTTGGAACATCCTGTCTGTGTGTTTTACACCGGACCTGGTTCCGTTTTTATTATTATTCTGTTGGAACATCCTGTCTGTGTGTTTTACACCGGGCCTGGTTCCGTCTTTATTATTATTCTGTCGGAATATCCTGTTTGTGTGTTTTATACCGGACCTGGTTCCATTATTTATTATACTGTTCTTTATTATTCTGTCGGAATATCCTATCTGTGCGTTTACGCCGGACCTGATTCTATTATTTATTATTCTGTCGGAATATCCTGTCTGTGCGTTTACGCCGGACCTGGTTCTATTATTTATTATTCTGTTGGAATAACCTGTCTGTGCGGTCTATCGCATGCATGGTGATTTCTTTTGTTATTCCATTCTTTATTATACTCAGTTGGTTAAGTTTTGACTTCTATACTCTATGAAATTTGTGGAATATCCTTGACATTTGCGCTTCATCTAGTATTTATTCATGAAAATATTCTCCTGATCATTCTTGAATTTTACTCCACAAAGCAGTATCATGTTGACAATTTGGTCGTTATTAATTCCTTGATAAATTAATTCTTGAACTTGTTTTATTGAATTCTTATATCATTGTCATCATCCTTATGTTTATAAAATGTTGAAAGTCATCTGTGGCCTGTAGTGCATAGATGGACTTGGTATGATCATGACCAGGGATTATTCGGTATAATCATGACCGTAATGTTACAAATGATGTGGTAAAAGTCCTTATTGGCCCGTAGTGCATTGATGGACAGTTGTTGGCATGATCATGACCATTAATGAATATACGAATATCCTTGGCCGTAGTGCAGGGGTGATTCGATGATGTGGATTATTTTATTAAGCTGAGTCCCAGCGATCACAGTGTTGGAAAATCTTTTAAATCATAAAAGATAGTAGAGTTTATTTTCTACTTGACTCTCTTAATGGATTACTTGTTCCGTTACAGTTAAACTTGATGTCTATTATATTTTATCAGTTTAACATTGTTGAAGGCTAATGATAATTTAATCTGCATTATCTTAGTCATAATATTTCTTACTGGGCTAGTTGAGCTCACCCTTTCTTTCACTGTTCTTTTCAGGAAATGAGAACGTAGCTGGGGCAAGTCGGGGAACGGAGTGATGGTCCGAATGATAGTATTTGTTAGTAGTCCTCACTATTCTATGTAATGGTGTGTTAATAAATGTAACGAGGACTCCTTTTGAGTATGAATACTCTCTAGAAGATAATATTTGTATTCAAACTCACAGTTTATGTTTTGTCGTATTGTACACGACAGTTGTATTAGTAAGTTGTATTTGTATTCTGTACTACGTATCTGACGACCCAAGATGGGTGATGTATACCTAATTTTGGGGGCGTCACAATCGATCTTATTATTACTTGGATAGCAGTGATGCATTACTAGATGCCGCTCACTGTTTATAATTTTATAATATGATTTTAAAATTATTGCCAACGTAATAATAACCTATAGGATCACACACAAAGAACGTTCTTAAAAGGGAATTAATTTAAATTGTAAGGATTTAAATATATCAATATGATTGATAGTATTTAAATCACGAATTTAAATTAAAAGGATGCTTTATATATGTTTAAGTAAGACTTAATTAAGATATAATATATATATAAATTCGGATTTTATTTTAATTAGATTAAGGTTTTGATTAATTCCGATTTATTGCTATATATATGATATATCAGCGTCTTTGGAAAGTTAATCAAAACAAAAAACACTAGCCGCTCTTAGAGAGAGACTAGAGAAAACAGTTTTGAAAATCCTCATCCTTGGTGGCTAGTACCGCGATTCCTTCTTCTGCAAATCGTAGGACGATTCGTAGAGCGTTCGTGTGGATACCGTAGAGACGCAGTTCGTTTGAATTACGTTGGTGATTCGACCGCATCGTTTAATCGCTTTCTTAATCGGTATAATTTCTAACCACTGAATTAATTTTTTTTCGCATGGATCCTGTTTAGGGTTTCGAATTTGGTTTAAATTATTCTATTTTCGCTGTGCGTTTCTGTGTCGAAACCCTTCAGTGGTATCAGAGCTACTTGCGAAAGGATTAATTCAGATTACGTGTTTTAATTGTATTCGATATATATGATATATGATGATGCATGTTTACAGATATGAAATTGAATATATGATATTCCGTTGTATGTGTATTCTGGTAATATATATGATGATACTGTTAATCGTATCTTTAATCGGCGGAATAACAATATAACTGTTCTAATCGGATTAGAAGCATGAAGAATCGTTTTAATATGATTAATCGAAACTGGACATATATGATAAATTCTGGGTGTACTGTTATTCGTTTTAATATGATTAAATCGAAACTGGACATATATGATTTGTTGTTATGGGTGTTTTGGTGGATTAAAATGTATGATTCTGAAACTGTTTTAGAGATTCGTATGGAAAAAATTCTGCAATACAGATTGTAATTTAAAAAAAAATTCCAGAGGCGCTGCCAGGGGGAGACCCCCCCGTCGTTGCGCACGATTGTCGTGACCTTAAATTTGTTATATATATTTTTAATTTTATATAAACTGTTATGTGCTTATTGTGATATGCATGGTGCACAGTTATGGCCTTTTTGACCCATAGGTTAGTGGTTTTGGTTTTGAAATACGGCTTGCATGTCGCGCCTTTCTATAAATTCTAATGTAATATTCTCTTCTCATCTAAATCCCATCGAATGTAACTCGAGGTTTCTTTATGTCATGTAATAATCTGTAATTGATGAAGATGTCAAGATGGAGAACACAATGGAAAGATGATGATGGAGATGAGGCACATGCTTGAGGAAGATCCAAGGAAGCTATTTATTTTAAGATCTTTTACCACCTTAGATTGACCTTCAATCTTTCATTAGCTTGAAAAGATTGACAGTGGATTGGGCCATAATTGTGACACATTTAATTTTGCACTTTATTTATGCTTGTATGCGATATGATATGATAAATAATGTGTATGCTTAATAAGATTAAAATTGGTGAGATCTAATATTTTTTTTAATAAAATCCCTCATTAAATTATTAAGTTTAAATCAGATGCCTTCCAATGAATAACACTCATCAAGACCTTGATCAATAGATGTAGGTTTGCCAAAGCAAAGTACCTTCTTTATCTAGGTAAGATGCGATATGATAATTGTGATATTCAAACTGTTAAAATCATTGGGCCTGACTTAACTAAGTTATCTCAATCAGATTGTGGACTTAGAGGCATAGAGTTTGGTTGGTACCATTAGATGGACTAGAAACAAATGTTGTTTACCAAACTATCCAAGAGTTATATATGATATAAGTGACAAAAGGGTTGTCTACCTAAATAATTGTGTTTTAAGAGATTAGCAAAAGCTAACTTAAGTCATAATGAAATATGGATCTTGGCTCACTAGAAAGATTTAATAGAAAATACTTTCCGAATTAATGGTGAGGGCTATTAATTTGAATAAAATAGTGAGAGGTATATTTTGAATGTACTATTATCAATTACATAATATTAACTCTACAATTTGACTTATTATTTTGGCACTTATAAATTATAGATATCAAAGGCAAATAACAACAACACAAGTAGTCTTTCACTACGATCAGTCCTTGAAAAGGACAAGCTGAGTGGGATTAATTTCCTTGACTGGCACAGGAACTTGAGGATTGTCCTCAAACAAGAGCGCAAGCTATATGTCCTTGATAGGCCCATTCCTGCAGCACCGACTGTCACTGCACCACATGCGAAGTATAATGCTAACAAGAAGCATCAAGATGATGCTCTGGATGTGAGTTGTCTCATGCTAGCAACCATGAACGCTGAACTTCAGAAGCAACATGAGTTGATGGATGGTTATGAGATGATCGAGCATCTCAAAAAATTGTTCGAAGGGCATGCTAGACAGGAAAGGTATGATACAAGCAAGGCATTGTATCACTGCAAAATAGGTGAACGTGATCCAGTTGGTCCACATGTGCTAAAAATAATTGGGTATATTGAGTACCTTGATAGGTTGGGTTTTCCAATCACTCTGGAAGCCCAAACTGATCTTGTTTTACAATCCTTGAATAGCAGCTACTCTTAATTTGTTATGAATTATCTTATGAATGAAATTGAGAAACCCCTTACTGAGTTGTTGAGCATGTTAAGAACTGCCGAGAACAATATGAAAAAGGTAGGACCCGCTCCCATAATGATGGTGCAAAAGGGGAATGCTAAGGGAAATTAGAAATGCAAGAAGAAGATAGGATCTAAATCTGGTGCCAAACCCAATTTCAAAACCAAACAGACTTTAAAGCCTAAAGGCGGGGTGGCTAAAGAAGGTGATTGTCACTTTTGTGGAAAATCTGGACACTGGAAGAGGAATTATCATGCTTATTTGGAAGAAGTAAAGAAAAAGAAAGGAAGTGTGACTTCCGATTCAGATATATATGTTATAAAAGTCAATTTGTCTACTTCTACATCATGGGTATTGGATACTGGATGTGGTTCTCACATTTGTGTTAATGTGCAGGAACTCCGAAGGAGTAGGACTTTGGCAAGAGGAGAGGTTGACCTACGTGTTGGGAATGGAGCAAAAGTTGTTGCACTGACCGTATGAACTTATCATTTATCTTTTTCCTCTGAGCTAGTTTTAGAATTAGAAGATTGTTATTTTGTGCCTACTATAAGCAAAAACATTATTTCTGTTTCTTGTTTTGACAAAAAAAGTTTTTCATTTATGATAAAGAACAACCGTTGTTCGTTTTACTTAAATGATATATGCTATGGTGTTGCACAACTGTTTAATGGTCTCTATATTCTTGACTTAGATATGCCTATCTATAACATAAATATAAAACGATTTAAATCAAATGATTCAAATCCGAACATGATTAAGACCCTAACTTTTATGAATAAATATTATTTTTCTCGAAATATATTTTTGAATATTATGGTGTGGATTGGATATAATATTATAGTTGTGGGTAATATTTAAAAATTTTGCAAAGTAAACAAGTGGTTATAAAATATTTGATTTGTCGGGGAATATTCGTTTTAATAAGGAATATTCGTACGACAGCACAATCATGGGTGGACCCCACAACGAAAGAATTGTCGTAGTTAGAAAATGATAGAAATATATTTTTATAAAAATAACGGCGAAAATTTTACCGTTAAACTGTTGAACTACCTGGCAGTAAAAGTACAGTAATACGCGTGGTTGCATAGTAGCACACGGTATTGATTATAGATATTTACGTGAGAAGTCACTCAGTTAGACTCAATTATTGCTACAGTAATTGCTGCATAATATCTCTCATATTATTAATTCAATTATTGTCACAGTATCATCTGCATAATATTTTATATTGTTAAATTAATAATTGATACGATAAAGTTATTTATATTATTATTTACAATATTGACGATGTCTAGAAAGTTCTGTCGAGAAAAGAGGTTTAGTCACCTAATTGCGTGCCAATAGGGAGAAATCCTTATCGAAAAGCCCTCTCTTTCATGGGAATGATCTGGTTGTTAAATATTGTGAGTTATAATATTAATGATGAATAAGTTCGTGTTGATTAAAGATGAAATTGATATTTTTATTGTGTTGGAATTATTAGTGTTAATGGAAATCAACATTTATTTCGATAATAATTGATTTCTAGAGGTTATATTGACCAATCGGGTAATTAATCGGATAAATGAGCAATTAATTGCTATTAGTTCACGTGTATGAAACTATTGATTCACATTCATGTATTATTGATTTACATGCATGTATTATTAGGGGAGGTGGTGCAAGTTTGATAATAATTGTAGGACTAAATTAAAAATAGAGATAAAGATGAAGGTACTATACTGTAATAATTCGAGCCCCAAAACGTGCAATTATCGAAACTATATTTTTCTATAAATAGAAGCTCATTCTTCTTTCATTCTCACCAATTCACTAAGACTCACACGAGCAATTATAGAGAGAGAAGCTATTGAGAGAAAGAAGAAGAGTAGTCTGCTACTTCACTATTTCAGTATCCAGTCTTCTTCTAAGGTAAGGGATAATATTTTTGTTTAGTATTCATAAGAAATAATATTTTCTTCCATACTTTGTAGTATACAAGTAATATTATTTCGTTTCGTATTCCTAATTCTACACTCATTCTGTTAAAGTATTGGTTCTATACTCCATGAAATTAGTAGAATATCGATCCTTGATATTTGCGCTTCATCCAGTATCTTTTCATAGAAATATTATTCTGAGCATTCTTGATAATTATTGATCTTTTCATGACGGAATACTATTCATAAAATACTATTCACAAAGTACTATTTCTGGGTACTATTCACAAAATACTATTCACGAGATACTATTCACTTAGGTACTCTTCACCCGAAAATTATTCATAATAAAAATTAATTTCTTTGTTGTCCAAATTATTTTTTATACAATATTATTCTTGAATTTTACTCCACAAAGCTGTATCATATTAACTATTTGGACATTATTGAATTCTAGATAAATTAAGGTATAAATCTTTAAAATTTTATCATTTACTTTCTTTTAATTGAATTCTTATATCATTGTCATCATCCTCTTGCATATTGTGATGATAGTCATCTTTGACTTACGTGCATAGATGGATTGTTGATTCGTATGATTATGACCAGGGATCATTCGGTATAATCATGACCCGTAATGTTATAAATGATGTGATAAAAGCCATCATTGGCCCGTAGTGCATGGATAATTTGTGGTTGTGAGACTATTTATTGGGCTGAGTCTCAGCTATAAAATTGATGATAAACTTTTAAATAATAGAAGATAGTAGATATCATACTCTGCTTTATTCTTCTAATGGATTGCTTGTTCCGCTGCAGTTAAACTTGATGTTTATTGTATTTTATCAGTTTAACACTGTTGAAGGTTAATGATAATTTATTCTGTATTATCTTAGTCATAATATTTCTTACAGGGTTAGTTGAGCTCACCCTTTTACTTTCATTGTTCTCTTCAGAAAATGAGAACGTAGTCGGGACTAGTCGGGGAACGGAGTGATGGTCCGAGATGGTGGTTATAGTAGTAATCACTATTCTATAAAATAGTGTGATAATAAATGTAATGAAGACTCCATTTGAGTTTAAATATTGTCTAGAAGACAATATTCGTGTAAAAACACTCAGCTACGCTTTTGTCGTATTGTATAAAAGAAGTTTGTATTTAATTTTTGTACCATGTATTTGACAACTCAGAATGGGTGTTGTATACCTATTTTGAGGGCGTCACACATGAAGCCTCCTGATCTCCAGCTTAAAGTAAGTTATTGTCTCATCAACTAACTAATTTGACGTGAACCCTTTCTCGGGCAAATTTCTCCTTCTGCTCCTCAACCTACAGGGTATTAGTAATTGTTTTCGATTGTTGTTCCCCTCCAAAGTAGGGTTGTAAGCGGACCAATTAGAATCCAAATATAGTGATATCCATATTCGACAAAAAATATTTTATCCATATTCGTATCCGATATTCGGCTTATTTCTTAAGGTAGCATTCAAATTCGACATTTAAAAAATTATTTGAATTTGAATATTTCTCGTTTCTGAATAATTATTCAAATTTATTAGCATAATTAATTAAAATTAGTAAATAAATAATTTAAAATTTAAAAAATTACTATTATGATATTAATACAACATAACACAATCATCAACTATATTTGATTCGCTAAATATGTTAGCAGACGATTATTAAACGGATATAACTATATATGTATCAATGTTCGTATCCGTTTATTTGCAAATATCGGTCTTTAATCAAATACGAATAATATCCATTTTAGTCGAATACGAATAATACCCATTTTAATCGAATACGAATAATATCAATTTTAAACGAACACAAACACATATCTTATTTTCTGTTTATCATTTACAATCCTACTCTTAAAGGTAAGTTCTTACACGTTACTCAGCCATTCATCATTGAAAATAAAACGTTTGGCCCATCCGACTTGCATGTATTAAACACGCCCCCATCATTCATCTTGAGTCAAGATTGAACTCTCATGTATAATTTTAAATTGATTATTAATATTAGAATATTATAATTACCAAGTAATAAGGGACAAAATTTTCTTATTATAAAAATATAATAGTATCAATAGTATCTCTCTACACATTACTTGTAACATAATTGTGTTGGGTAAGAAATTTATAAATGTTACAACATATTATCAATAATGGAGAAAACAATAAAGACCCTTAAAATGAGTCATTTCCTTGAGAAGATTAGGGTTCACAAAGAAGGGCCTAAAGATAATAAAATGTTAAATCAAACCATACCATGAATATTCTTACAAGTAAAAATCAGAAATAATATATATAAAATAATATATATATATATATATATATATATATATATATATATATATATATATATATATATGTTGAGTGGAGCAATTAACCTATATATATTGTATCAAATTAATTTTAGTTTATGGATGAAATATTATTATTATTCTCTCGGTTCTATAATAACAGTTATTTTAGAAGAAAAAATATGTTTTAATTTATTTATCGTTTATAACTTTTTAACAGAATAAATTATTTATTTTTATATATTAACTCTAATTTTTCACATTTTTTCAATAAATTATCTTCCTTGCATTAATAGTTTTTAACTTTCTATAAAGGGATAGTGATGAAATTTCATATAAATTTTAATTTTTAAATAAATGTATTAAATGATTTTTTTAATTCAGGTACAAAAAGTTAATAATTGAGCAAGGGGAATGTACGACGTACGTCAGCAACACGTCAGGGTTACATGAAAGAAAGAAAAGCATCCGTGTTGGGAAAGTACACGTGTAAAATTGAGGATGTGGGTCCCAGGGTGTAAGAAATAGTTGTTGAGGTGGCATGATGGTTTTTGTCCGTTACAAGGATAGATGATGGTCGGTGGCTCATTGCCTTTCCCTACCCCATACGTACACACCTTCTGATATGCCCTCCCATGACCATCACCATTTTCTCTAATTTCAATTACTCCAAAGTCCAATTTTAGTGTAAAATAAAATCCATTTTCTTTTTCTGAAAGTTCCAAAAAGAAATTAATAATATAATAATAATTAAACTGGACCATATTTTTCTATTTTAATATAGAGATAAAAATAACGAGTACCTAATTATTATTTTTTATGTAATTATGATTTGTGGGTTGCCTATACAATTTGGCCCCCTAATAAAATTAAACACAGAAAATGGTTAGTGAAAGAAAATAGGAGTACTCCATTTTTCTAATTAAATCGATGAAATTAATACTAATAGCAAGAAAAAAGATGGAGAAATGGACTTGGACTAGACCTAGCTAAAGAAAATAGATTTGGGCTTCAACGGATGTAAAGGGTCTACCGGGCCAAGACCAACCTATGGGCCTGCTTGGGTGAGCAAGTTCGAGCTCAACCTTATATAATGATGGGTCCTTAACATTAATATACAACAATTAAAAAGTAATTACAAAAATAAAACATACACAAAATAATTATAAAAATAACGCAATTCATATTAATAAGGAAACCTAAAATTAAGGAAAAATATCTGCCATAACTAATCATTCAAATTCAAATATCTAGGATCTAATCACAAAAACAAATTCAAATTCAAATATTCAAATTCAAATTTTATAGGAAAGACTGCACAAATTTTGTACTTTGCAGGAGGTGGCGGAGGCAATTTTCAGAGGAGGTGGAAGCTTTAGAGGAGGTGACAGCGTCGGAGGAGGTGGTAATGGTGGCTTCAGAGGCGGCGGTGATGGCTATGGTGGAGATAACAATGGCGGTGGTGGCGGAGATGGCGGTGGTGGCTCAAGTGGTGGTTACAGAGACGGTGGAGGTGGAGGCTGGGGCGGTAGTGGCGGGAGCAACCATTTTCTGGTAGTAAAAAGAAATTTTCAAGATACTGCAGAGGAGAAGATCGTTAGTAATGTCATGGCAACCAAACTTTTATAACAAGATAACCAAAACTTTTATACTAAGGTAACCAAACTTTTATACCAAAGTAACTAAACCTTGGTAATTACCAAGGTAACCAAACTTTTATACTGAGGTAACCAAACTTTTATACCAAGGTAACCAAAATTTTTATACTAAGTTAACCAAACTTTTATGCCAAGGTAACCAAACTGTCATACCAAGGTAACCAAACATTTATACCAAGGTTACCTTGGTATGAAGGTTTGGTTACCTTGGTGTGAAGGTTTGGTTACCAACTGCACTATGAAAAAACTGATAGTGTGGAGGTGGATTGGTTACCTTGGTATGAAAGTTTGGTTACCTTGGTATAAAAGTTTGGTTACCAAACTTTAATACTGAGGTAACCAAACTTTTATACTAAGGTCAACACCAATCAATAAAAAAAGTGATCATAAATTCATAATCAAATGCACATTTTGCATAAAATTAAGATCATAAACCCCAAATGAATGAAATTAAAGAGAAAACTTTAAAAACTGGTGCTCGAGAGAGAGAGAGAGGTAAAATAGAAGTACTTACAAAAACAGAGTACAAAAAAATATGAAGAACAATTGGAAGAATGAAAGAGAGAAAAAAATGGCAGAATAAAAGAAAATAGAAGAAATGGCGTATTCATCATTTATACAAAAATGGCAGAAATGACGTCTTCATCTTTTATACAAAAATGGTAGAAATGGCGTCTTCATCTTTTGAAGAAAAAATGGCAGAATAGAAGAAAATGAGAGAGAAAATGGCAAAATGTCGTCTTCATCTTCTCTCTTCACCGGTGTCTTCATCCTCTCTCTTCACTCTTCAGCTTTTGTCTTTAAATATGAAAATAGAAGAATAGAATTGCAGTGACGTACATAAAATGGCAGTAAGAGGAGATGAGAGAGAAAATGGCACCTACCAAAACTAATTCCCTAAATTAAGGAATCCTAATTACACTGATATTGCCATGTCAGTCATTACATATTAATTCCTTAATTTAAGAACCTTTAATTATGTTAAGATTGAAAATAAAAACAAAAAAATGTAATATTTTTGTAATTATTTTATAGGTGTATAATTTTTGTAATTATTTTTAAAAATGTACTACTATATGTAATTTATCCTATAATGAATTCTCTTTACTAATGTGATTGATTTTTGTCCCCTACTGCTGCGGCCTAAACTTTATTTTTGTGGTAATTTAAGTTAATAAATTGCATGTTTAATTCGTAGGTGGTGCAGTTCGATTCAATACTAAAAATCGGACCGTCCAATTGCAAGATTTTTTAAAAACAGTGTAGTATCAAATTATTAAAAAGCTACCGCATGGCTCCATTGTTATCTTAACATCGTTTTGCAAGAAAATTAATTTTATCTTATGACAAAAAAAAAAAGGAAAAGAAAATTTGGTTTAAATTTAAAAGTTATAATTGTTGTAATTTAAATAAAAATGATTAACTTTGATCAATTGACTAATACAATATCGATATAAAAGTTGAGGAATGACCTTTCCTTTTACGTGTTAACATTTTATTAATTAATTAATTAATTTACTATATAAATTCATCATAACCGAATCCCATTTAAATCTTTCTTCCGATGGATCAGTTACAAGGTGATTATTTCTGTCAGAGGAAAGAAAACAGAGCTCTTCATCATTTAACTGCCCTAAAACAGGGGAGGATATAAATAGGAAATAGATATTTCTACAACTCCTGCAATCACCAATTACTCCTGCAATCTCGCTATACACGTGTAGAACCCCCAAAATCTCGTATCTGACGTGTATGGGCCCACATACATTTCCAGTGAAAATAAGGAGTATCTTTAGGACAAGTCAAGATAATCAGGCTTTGAGTCCAAGTCAACATATCATCTCCTTCTCAGAGTGAGGGTGAAGGAGATGATGAGATCTGAGAAGTTGACGCTCATTCTGGTCAATCTCGCCGGAATAATGGAACGGGCCGACGAGTCACTGTTGCCCGGAGTCTACAAAGAGGTTGGTGAGGCCCTGAACACTGACCCAACTTGGTTGGGCTCACTTACTCTGTTTAGATCCATGGTCCAATCCGCATGCTACCCACTTGCGGCTTATCTTGCCCTCCGTCACAATAGAGCCCACGTTATTGCCCTCGGCGCTTTCCTTTGGGCCGCCGCCACCTTCCTCGTTGCCTTCTCCTCCACTTTCTTGCAGGTAAGCAATTTTCATTTTATGCAATATGAAAGATGAATGCTATTATTGGAAATTATGTAGATTTAGTGTAATATTCATCTGGTTTCATAAAACGAGTTCCAAGTTTATGTTTATAAATAATAAGCTCTTACTTCAATGACATGATAATGAAATTACTCCAAGTTTATGTATATAATTTTCATTTAAAAAGATAACCTTTCTAAAATTTGAAGGAAAAAGAAAAGTTATCTAGTTGGGGTCGTTTAAGATCAAGTGGTATGTGCTGCCGCGGGCATATATTATTGTGGGAAATTAAAGGGGATATGAAGAATGGAAACATAATTAAGTTTGAAAAGTTAGTTAGTTTTAGTTATCATTTACTACTTGGCTTGTTATGGAATGAAGTGGAAAATGTATTTTTCAAAACAACAGTGATTATGTAAAACGTGTCTTTATTTCCTGTCCCGTAATGAAAGAAAAAGAAAGGTAATATTGTGATCAAGTGTCTGTCAGAGTATTCTCTCGGGAAGGAATTGGAGGAATATAAGAGGACAAGAGTGAGATTGGTCTCCTAATTGCCTCTTTGAATTAGGAAAACGAACTTCTTTTTCAGTAATAATAGATGCATAGTGGAGGATATATGTTAAGAGTAAGTTATATTGTTACTTTATTCACCCTTAACTTCATTTTATGCTTCATACAGTTGAAACTTTGGCTCTGTAATTACATTTCTATATTTCTTTAGATTGCAATTTCAAGAGGACTGAATGGGATAGGGCTAGCCATAGTCATACCAGCAATTCAGTCTCTTGTAGCTGATTCAACCGATGACAGCAACCGTGGTGTAGCCTTTGGATGGCTACAACTAACTGGAGGCCTCGGTTCAATCATTGGTGGATTATGTGGCGTACTAATAGCCTCAACATCTTTCATTGGAATACCCGGTTGGCGCATTGCCTTCCATATAGTTGGATTAATAAGTGTGATAGTTGGTATTTTGGTCCGCCTATTTGCCAGTGATCCCCGGTTTTCTGATTCTGATAGTAAAACTGAAACTCAAATTCCACATAGATCCTTTTGGTCTGAAACAAAGAACATGGTTAAAGAAGCAAAACAAGTTATGAAAATTCCATCTTTCCAAATAATTGTAGCTCAAGGTGTCTCTGGCTCATTTCCCTGGTCAGCTTTGTCATTTGCTCCCATGTGGCTAGAACTTATTGGTTTCTCCCACAAAACAACCGCGTTCTTGTGGACTATTTTTGCTGTCGCTACTTCACTTGGTGGTCTTTGTGGAGGAAAAATGGGGGATATACTTGCCAAACACCTGCCGAATTCTGGGAGAATAATTCTTTCGCAAATAAGCGCTGGTTCAGCCATCCCTTTAGCTGCAATACTGTTGCTGGCATTGCCTGATGATCCTTCCACAGTATTAATTCACGGTCTGGTCTTGTTCATAATGGGATTAATCATATCTTGGAATTCTGCAGCTACAAACAGGTATCTCTCGAACAAATTTCTTTTATATATTGTTTCATAATTGGATTTTCTATTTTAGGTTTTGCAAGGATTCCTTTTTATGAAATCAAAAGTATGCTGCTTTAAGTTCTCGTATTCTACATGCTGAAAACATACCCATGATGCTATCATACCGTTTCTTGTCTATCCTTTTTTTCCCATGTTCTCTTTTACCTTTAATCGTTGTTAGGATGAGATACTCTTCACATGGATCATACCAATTGTATGATTAGCTAGGGAAAACCTGTTCAAATAATGGTTCCAACTAAATTCATGATTAACGTTTCATTTTTAGCAAGTGCATCACGTGTTAGAGGATTTTGATTCTATGCATTTCGAAATGGACAGTCTATAGAAACGAGTTGAATTGATATAAGAAAGAGTCGCATTTCAGATGACTTTTGTTATACAAATACTATGCATTTGCAACTCTCATTTTTACAAACGCAGCTTGTTTCTATAGGATTTCCCAATTTTAACCGGCTGGATTTCAAATCCCGTGTTAGTGTGCTATTTGGTATATGTAGACCTGACAGGGAGAAATAGCAGTGTAATAAACTGTTAAGGTATTTATTTTTTATTTTTTTGGACATGAGAAAAAGAAAACTGTCAAGTTATTTGAAACCATGAATTGTTGACATATATATAAATATATATATATATATATATATATATATATATATATTCAGTCCAATAATGGCAGAGATTGTTCCCGAGAAATCAAGAACAAGCATATACGCATTGGATAGGTCATTTGAATCCATATTAGCATCATTTGCTCCCCCTATAGTTGGAATTTTGGCTCAGCATGTCTACGGTTATAAGCCTATTCCAAAGGGATCCACAGGCTCGCAAGAAATTGAAACAGATAGAGAAAATGCTGCACCACTTGCCAAAGCTCTTTACACAGCAATCGGCATTCCAATGATAATTTGTGTTATAATCTACTCTTTCCTGTACTGTACATATCCAAGAGATCGAGACAGAGCCCGAATGGATGCTTTGATAGAATCAGAAATGCAAGAATTAGGGATAGAAAATCATCATTCAGAAGAAGAATACGCTCGACTTCATGTTTTAGGATCAGATGAGATGCATGGAAAACAGAAAAATGTGATTGAAATAGGCTATGAAGGAGAAGAAATTCTTGATTTTGATGAGAATGATGAAAAAAGACTACTTTCCCGGTAATGGAAATTCTCAGATTTTGGCAGACATGATGAATGCAAACCAGAATTAATAATGAGAAGTGTCGCATTAGTTTCTACAAATCATGGTCAATATTTTTGTTGACAAGTGCCTCAAATAGATACTTTGTCTCTTAACATTTGTTGTTTGAAAATTTTAATTAAATATTAATTGTTTAGCTTTCAATATTATTCAACTACTACCTCCATTTCATAATAATAGTCCTTTTAGATTCATGCACATAAATTAAGAAACTCATTTAATATTACTCCCTTGATTTCATAATAATTGTCTTTTTAGCTTCACATGAATTAAGAAACTCATTTAATATTAAGTAGTATCATTTAAGATTTAAATTTTGTATGAGTAATATAGGAAAATAAATAATTTATTCTCCTAGAGAGTTGTAAACAACAAATAAATTGGAACAAATTTTTTCTTCTAAAAAGACCGTTATTATGGAACCGAGGGGGTATCGTTTAAGAATTAAAATTTGTATGAAATTTCATCACTACCTCTTTATGGGAAATTAAAAACTATTAATACAAGAAAAAAACTTTCTTAGAACAATGAGAAAAGTTAAGAGTGATATAGGAAAATAAATAATTTATTCTCTTAGAAAATTATAAACGACAAATAAATTGGAATAAATTTTTTCTTCTAAAAAGACAGTTATTATGGGATGAATATAGTATTAAATATAACTTTTATTCTCTTACTATTTTTTGTCAAATAAATAATACTCTCTTTTTTAATATAAGGATAATATTGATAATTATTATTATATAATTATTTTCTTAATAAATAAGCGCAATTCTAAAATTAAAATAATATATAACTAAAACAATATATATTAAAAGTCGGATGGAGTTGAAGATAACCATTTACAGTTGTAAGGGAATCGGGATAATGAGGTACTAGTACGAATTTAAAGAAGAAGAAAAGAAAGAAAGCATATGTAAGAATTTGGGTTAAATAAAATAAAATAAAGAACTCATATATGAATTTCTTAGGCCTCTTAATACCATCTGCATTAGACCTACTTAGGTTGTGTTTGATAAATTTAGGAATTAAGATCTGAATGATTATGATGTCTTAATAAATTAGATCATCTGAATGGTTATGAGGTCTGAAACTAAAAAATTATTTGATAACAAAAAAGTAAGTTGTCTCTTAATAACATTATTTTACCATTTTAAAGGGTAAAATTTTATTTAATAATTTTAAATATTCAATTTAATAAAAATGAGTGCATAATATTGTTGAATATATTTATATAAAAAAAATTATCAAAAAAATTTCATTAAGAGGTACCTCTTAATTATTAAGATTTCATTTTCTGTCTTACCGATTAAGAGGCATTCAGAGGTAACAAAAAACAAAACAAACAGCATCATGCCTCTTAGCGAATAAGAGGCAATCCATTAAGAGGCAATCAGATGCAAATAAACAGCACCTTAGTTTTAGTATAAACGTGTATATATTATTTATATACCAACATAACAAATGACTCGTGACAATACTTAAGCATGAATAGCGTACGTCAGTAGCACCTCACGCTTACATCAAAGAAAATTACCAATATAAGAAAGTAGACCTGCCAGACGGGTGGGTCAAATCCAAACGGGCTAGACGAGTGGCGCGCCGAGCCAAAAAGGCTCGGATTTTGCTGGACTAAAATTCTGCAGTCCAAAACTCGGGCAGTGACGGCTGGGCCGGGCCGGCCCACGGGCCAAGACCAATTCGTACCTATTTTATGCTATTTTTTTGGATTTAACCCAAACAAGTCGGGTCGGGCCAAAAATGCCCAGATTTTACTGGGTTAAAATTCTGTAGCCTAAAGTCCGGCCCGCGGGCTTGGGCCATGTTTGCCAGGTCTATAAGTGTGACACCCGGGTACATCATCCCCTCAAGATTTGGTGTTCACTTAATAAAAACATTCATGTCTAACTACCTAATCATAATAAAATTTAATAATAAACATTCCCATTAAAGGATTACATCAATAAAAATCTCCCAAGTTATCTAACATTTACATACAATCATTCAAATGCGGAAAATTAAATTAACTTAATTACAATCATTAAAATCAAGTCTGATAATAAAATATCAACATAATTACAAGTCTTCAATACTTGTTCATCTTTCCCTTTCCTTTGCTGGTGCTAGGTACGTCAACCTTCTCAACTTTAGCTGTAATAGTTATATAAGCAAGAGTGAGCAAACAAGACTCACTTAAAATGAAATGGAATAAAACTTTACAACAACAACCCAATAGTAGGCTCAATAGAACTGAACAATATGTTTTATCAACATTCTGAATTATATAACTGAGGGTCCTAAGACCACGAACTATGTCCGTAGTTATAAGTAATCTTTCAACTTAAACTTTAACAATCATAAGACTATAGGGACTCTTCGTACTTAAGGGGGATCAGTCCTTCGTACAATGTATTGTGCACAAGCATTTCAACGCTAAGCGTAAATTCCCTAATAATAGGGTTGTTCATCTCAGTATTTAGAGTACAAGTCCGTCCCAAAGTAAGTTTGGTTTGGATACGTTTCAAGGTAATTTAGAATTCAACGGTTATCAACTAAGGATTAGTTGAATAAAAAGTTAATAACGTTATGCTATGGAATAATCATAACTGAATCGACATTGTAAATTAAATTCATGCTTTAGGAATAATCTAATAGCATAAACATTGAATAATCATAACATGACTTGTTTGAACAATATTAAGTCAAGGTTATTGACAATTGAATACTAAGCATGCATAGCGAATAGTAATTTGAACGATAAAATTGTTTAACACTAGAAAATCAGAATGTATAAACTCGCATGCTAAATAACAAGTTACATATTAGAGAAACTTGCTCAATATCAAAAGATAAGATTTAGAAAACTTGCATTATCATGAATAACTATGTGACGCCCCCAAAACAGGTATACAACACCTATTCTGAGTCGTCAATAACATGGTACAGAAACAACTACAACTTTATTAATACAACATAAAAACTGTGAGTGTAAATACAAATATTGTCATCTAGACAATATCCACACTCAAATAAGTCCTTATTACAATTATTGGAACAATATTTTATAAAAAAAAATGGTGAGGACTACTAAAACAACTTCCTAGAACCTTCATTCCATACCCCGACTAGTACCTGCTACATTCTCGCCTCCTGAGAAGAAAATGGAACAACAAGGAAAAGGGGGAGCTCAACTAGCCCAGTAAAGAATATTATGACTAAGATAATATACAACAAATTATCGTTAGTCTTCAACAGGGAAAAATTTAATAGAATACAATAGACAACAAGTTTTAAATCAATATTCGCAGCGGAAAATAATAATTCATAGAGAAGTTACGTAGAGAATGAAATCTACGATTATCTATGAATTTAAAAGTCCATCATTAACATTTTATCCCTGTAATATTAATCAATAAATATCTTGAATCAAATAGTCATCTTTGCACTACAGGCCAAAGATATCCATCAGTTGGTCATGTTCACCTCAACACCTGTTCATCTTTGCACTATGGGCCAAAGATATTCATCAGAAATTATTCATCTTTGCACTACAGGCCAAAGATATTCAGTTATATCATCATTTAAGACTGAGGATGATGAAAAATATTTTAAAGAAAACGAATCCAGTGAAGCAAAATAATAAATATTAAGGATTCGTATTTCAATTTATCCATGTCCAAAAATACCTTATCATAGTGAAGTAAAATTCAAGAATGATCAAAACATGGATACAATCAAAGCTAGTATCCAGAATAGATATTTGGACGAAAAGAAGAAAATTTCATTTTTCGGTGAATAGTAACTCGTGAATAGTAACTCATGAATAGTAACTCGTGAATAGTAACTCATGAATAGTAACTCGTGAATAGTAACTCATGAATAGTAACCCCGACATGAAAAGTTTCAAATTTGATAAAAATTTAGATTAATACTTCGGCATAATGATATTGAAGAAAATAATATCATTTAAGAAAAAAAATAACATCCCTTACCTCAGAAAGACGGTACTTCTGACTGGAATACTAGATATAGTGCTGAAGGAAACTTGCACCGTATAGCAACACTCAAAGTATCAAATACTCACAAGAATACGCTCGATATAGAGAGAAAAATAGAGAGAAACTTGTGTTTCTGGTGTGATTTTCAATTCTAACCTAAACACCCTATTTATAGGAAAATGCTTAGAACACCAAAGCAGAAAATTTAATATAATAATAATATATTTATCAAATTTTCTTTAGCCCACCTCTAGACATCTGATCTCAGCCCATTTATATCACATGTTAGCCCACTTAAATGCCAAAAAACGTTTTTCTTCAAAATAATAAATAAAACTTCCAAAAATCAATTATTTCGGAACTTCAGAACTTCAATAATTCATAATAAATAGCCATTTTATCAGAAAATTCGAATCTCGCGAGTTTTTATAGGAAATTCAATTCTCTACAACTTTGCAGAAGAAAGTTTTTCCAAATTTCAAACAGAAATTGACCGAAATCCACAAACGGACGATTTTACAGTCAATAATAAATTTTCGGTCAAGAATTGTGTCCACCAATACACAAAACATGTGTTAATCATTTAATGCCACAAAAATACTCTTCCTCCTCATATACTCATATATCCCACATTCATTGTAAAAATACCACCATCAATATATTATTAAAATAATATATTTAAATGAATTATTTTATCAGAAAAAGATAAAATATTAATTTTCAACAATTGTCACATTAAAAATTTTCTCCATCTATATCCACATAAAATCAATATTTTTCTCATCATATAAATTAATAATTATTTATACACAAATAATATTACAGAATCACAGTACTGGCAACCAGGCCGTTCCCAGGAAAGAGGGGGCTTTCCAATAAGGATTTCTCCTTACTGGCGCGTAATTAGATGACCAAACCTCTCCTTAGACAGAACTTTCTAGACATTGCCAATAATGTTATCTAATAATATTATTCAGATAATATGAATTATTTCTCCGATAATGAAAAATACTGCGTAGTGATAATTATTGAAACAACAGTAATATAAAATATCAACGCAGCAATTATTGAATCAATAAAATACAATATTGAACAGTAATTATTGTAACAATTATTGAGTAGTGCCTTCTTACGTAAGAATCAATAATTGGTGCAATACCGTGTGCTACGCGTATTACCGTGTTTTAACCACCGGGTATTCCAACAGTATTAACGGTAACAACTACGCCGTTATTTATAAACAACTTATTTTTGTCGTTTTCTTCATCCAATCGCTTTCTGTTATGGGGCCCACACAAGGCTGCGCCGTCGTACGAATATTCCCCGACAACAAGAATATTCCACGACCAAACAAATATTCCCCGACAACAATGAAATTTTATAACCACTTGCTTATTTAAAATATTTGCGCATTTTACCCATAACTAACCACATTAATCAAATCAACCCTTACTATTTCAGAATAATAAATAGAGGAAATTAAATTTCATTTATTAATAATTTGGGGTCTTACAACCTCCCCTCCTTATGAAATTTCGTCCTCGAAATTGACATACGTACCTGGTGTTTCGAAAAGATGAGGCTACCTCGCTTTCATTTCCGTTTCCAACTCCCAGGTCATTTCCTCAATAGCATGGTTTCTCCACAAAACTTTAACTTGTGGTATGACCTTCGTGCGTAGGACATGCTCCTTCTTATCCATGATCTTGACAGGTACCTCCTCGTACGTTAAGTCTTCGGCTATCTCGTCCGGTTCTAACTCAATAACATGGTTCGGGTCTTTCACATATTTACGAAGCACAGATATATGAAAAATATTATGAACACGAGACATACTTGGGGGTAACGCAAGTCTATAGGCCACATTTCCTACTCGGTCAAGAATCTGAAATGGACCAATAAATCGTGGATTGAGCTTTCCTCTCTTCCCAAATCTTGTAACTCCTTTCCATGGAGTTACACGTAATAATACATGATCCCCAATGTTAAATTCCACGTCCTTTCGATGAAGATCCACATAACTCTTTTGTCGATCATGTGCCGTTTGTATACGTTGTCGAATCGTTTGGATCTTCTCTGTAGTCATTCGTACCAACTCTGGTCCCAACAACGTTGCTTCTCCCACCTCATCCCAACATACTGGAGAGCGACACTTTCGTCCATACAATGCTTCAAAGGGAGCCACACCTATACTTGCCTGATAACTGTTGTTGTAGGAGAATTCTACCAATGGTAGGTACTTATCCCTACTTCCTTTGAAATCTAGGACACAAAGTCTTAATAGATCTTCAAGAGTTTGAATAGTCCTCTCTGATTGCCCGTCCGTTTGAGGATGGTATGCCGAACTGAACCGTAAATTCGTGCCCATAACTTTTTGCAAGCTAACCCAAAATCTTGAAGTGAATCTTGGGTCACGATCCGAAACTATGGATACTGGCATGCCATGCAACCTTACAATCTCATTCACGTACATACTAGCAAGACGTTCAAGGGAATAAGTCTCCCGTATCGGCAAGAAATGAGCAGACTTGGTTAATCTATCAACTATAACCCAAATAGCATTTATGCCTTGAGAAACCGTGGGAAGACCCGTAACAAAATCCATGGTAATGTGTTCCCACTTCCATTTCGGAATCTCAAGTGGTTGCAATGGACCCTTTGGTACTTGATGCTCCGCCTTTACACGTTGACAAGTTAAACACCTCGAGATAAACTTTGCAATCTCTCTCTTCATATTGTTCCACCAAAATGTATGTCGAAGATCACGATACATTTTAGTACTTCCAGGATGGATTGCAAATGGTGTATTGTGTGCCTCCATCATGATCTTGTACTTTAAATCAGAATCGTTAGGAACACAAAGTCTGGAGTGGACTCGAAGTATTCCTTCTTCATCGATTCTTGCTTCTGGAATAGCACCTTCTTGCACTTTCTTCTTCATCCGCATCAGCTCCGGGTCTGTAGCTTGAGCAACTTTAACTTTATCGATTAAAGTTGGTTCTACATGTATACTTGACATCATCGCACTCGTTCCTGCATATGATCTTCTACTCAACGCGTCAGCTACCACGTTTGTTTTTGCAGGATGGTATTGAATAGTGTGGTCGTAATCTTTTAACAGCTCGAGCCAACGTCGTTGCCGCATGTTGAGTTCTTTTTGAGTGAAGAAATATTTGAGGCTTTTATGGTCTGAATATATCTCCACCTTCTCCCCATATAGATAGTGCCTCCAGATCTTTAGTGCGAAAACGACTGCTGCCAACTCTAGATCATGAGTAGGATAATTCCTCTCATATTCTTTAGGTTGTCGCGAGGCATAGGCTATGACTTTCCCACGTTGCATGAGAACACATCCTAACCCTTTGCCTGAAGCATCGCTGTAGATAACAAATCCATCCGAACCAGATGGTATTGTCAGAACAGGTGCCGAAATGAGTCTCCTCTTAAGCTCTTGGAAACTCTTCTCGCATTCTTCACTCCATACGAATTTGATATCCTTCCGAGTCAGCTGAGTTAATGGGGTAGTGATTCGAGAAAACCCTTCTACGAATCTCCGATAATAACCAGCTAAGCCTAGAAAGCTACGTACATCGGTCACCGTCTTCAGTTGCTCCCAGCTTTGTATTGCTTCAATCTTCGCCGGGTCCACAGATACTCCATGTTTCGACACCACGTGTCCTAGAAATGCTACTTCCTCAAGCCAGAACTCGCATTTCTTTAACTTAGCATATAATTTGTTTTCACGCAACCTTTGGAGTACCAGCTTCAAATGGTGCTCATGATCTTCACGGCTTTTGGAATGTATGAGGATGTCATCAATAAAGACAACAACGAACTGATCCAAATAATCCTTGAATACTCGGTTCATCATATCCATGAAAGCCGCAGGAGCATTAGTCAATCCAAAAGACATGACTAAGAATTCATAATGCCCGTACCGAGTTCTATAGGCAGTCTTCGGAATATCCTCAGTTTTAACCTTCAGCTGATGATATCCAGAACGAAGATCGATTTTTGAAAAGAATTGTGCTCCTTGTAACTGGTCAAACAGGTCATCAATACGAGGTAGCGGATACCTATTCTTGATGGTGACATGGTTTAATTCTCGGTAATCGATACAAAGTCGCATACTCCCGTCTTTCTTCTTTATAAATAAAACAGGAGCACCCCAAGGAGATGTACTAGGACGAATGAAACCGATGTCCAACAACTCTTGTAGTTAACTCCTGAAGTTCAATAGGAGCCATTCGATATGGGGTTTTAGAAATGGGCTTTGTACCAGGTTCAAGATCAATGAAGAATTTAACTTCACGTTCTGGGGGTAGACCGGGAAGTTCTTTAGAAAATACGTCAGGAAAGTTACTAACAACAGGAATATTATTCAAATTTGACGTGTCTTTATTCAAATCCATAACATGGGCTAGGAAAGCTTGACATCCGTTTTTCAATAAACGAATGACTTTATGACTTGATATGACAGTGATTGATTTTAATGGCTTTGTTGCTTGAATTCGAACAACAGGTTGATTAGGAATATGAAAACTAACCACCTTACGAAAATAATTAATTTTGGCATGATGAGTAGTTAACCATTCAATTCCTAAAATCACGTCAAATGTAAGTATCTTTAAAGAGATAAGGTCAACAGGTAAGGTGATGGTGCCAACTTGGATCAAACAAGATTTATAAACAGTGGATGTGATGAAAGTTTCCCCTAACGGAGTCTCCACAGATAAATCAAAGTCTAATTTCTCCGGAGTCAAGTTTAAACGTTGAGCACAAGCAGGAGAAATAAATGAATGGGTAGCACCGGTATCTAGTAAGGTATAAACTTCACATGAATTTATGATTAGCTTACCCGTGATCACCTCGTTTGGGTTCCTCGCATGTTGACCAGTCACGACAAACGCTCTTCCAGGAACCGTTGACTTTGACTTTTCTGGGGCAGCCTTTTGAGTCACCGTCCCCGCTGAACTTGGTTTCGCTATCGTACAATCTCGAGTGATATGTCCTTCATTTCCACAATTATAGCATACCTTGAACTGTTGTGGACAGTTTGGGCTGATATGTCCCTCTTTTCCACATTTATAGCATATGACTGGTGGTCGTTCTCCTCCCTTGGAACCAGTTGCTGCTGGTGCTGACGTCTTCGTATTATCATTGTTGAATCTCCTCTTTTTAAAATCTCCTCCTGACTCGCTTCTTCTATTTTCATAGCCACGATTACCACCAGAGTGGTTGCCGTTCTTGTCTGTACTTTTCTTTCTCCGCTGGTTATCATTGATCTGATGACTGTTGTCACCGATATGATCCTGGTTGTGGTCCCTCGGTTGACCGTACTCATTATGTCGCTCCAACAATTGATCCCTGTTGACAACATCTGAATAGAGAGAAAATTTATGAGAAATGAGATATTGACGTATGCCAGGTTTCAAACCTCTCAGAAACATCCGTGTCATACGTTCCTCATTCTCTACCAAATGAGGTGCAAACCTGGACAACTCTGCAAACTTTGCCTCGTACTGGGACACCGTCATGTTATTCTGCTCCAGTCTAATAAACTCTACCTCCTTCATATGACGAATACTTTCAGGAAAGTACTTGTCATTGAATAGTTTCTGAAATGTCTCCCAAGACAAGCTGAGTGCGACTGGATGGGTACGCTTCACAGATTCCCACCAGTAGTCTGCCTCGCCACGGAACATAAAGGTGGCGAATGGAACCTTCTGTTCCTCCGTGCATCCCAAGACATCAAATATCTTGGTAATTTGCTTGACCCATGTCTCCGCCTTAATCGGATATGGCTTTCCCCAGAATTCTGGTGGTCCCAACTCTTTGAACTGCTTGGCTGTGACCAGCTGTGCGTTGCCATTGTTTCTTCCTATATTTTGAACAGGAATCTCTTTCGTCTGGTTTTGCATGAACTGCAAAAAACTTCTAAACATCTCATCGTTCATCGTCTGCTCAGTGGTGTTGTTCACAGGAGGAACATTGCCAGCCTGTTGCACGTTCTCCTCGTTGGTGAGTATAGGCATCTCCACCGTCTCATTTACTCCACTGTTAACATTTTCAGTCGACATTCTCAAATACTGCCATAAAACAAAGGTTAATTTAACAAATTAACATATCACATAATATCCCTATATTATGACCGACCAACAAATAAGCTTAGGTAGGACACACTAGCGAAGGATTTACTCGTCTCTCCCCTCCTAGTTCTATTCCCCGATCTCCGCCAGAGATCATATCCCTAAGCTCTGATACCAACTGTGACGCCCCCAAAACAGGTATACAACACCTATTCTGAGTCGTCAATAACATGGTACAGAAACAACTACAACTTTATTAATACAACATAAAAACTGTGAGTGTAAATACAAATATTGTCATCTAGACAATATCCACACTCAAATAAGTCCTTATTACAATTATTGGAACAATATTTTATAAAAAAAAATGGTGAGGACTACTAAAACAACTTCCTAGAACCTTCATTCCATACCCCGACTAGTACCTGCTACATTCTCGCCTCCTGAGAAGAAAATGGAACAACAAGGAAAAGGGGGAGCTCAACTAGCCCAGTAAAGAATATTATGACTAAGATAATATACAACAAATTATCGTTAGTCTTCAACAGGGAAAAATTTAATAGAATACAATAGACAACAAGTTTTAAATCAATATTCGCAGCGGAAAATAATAATTCATAGAGAAGTTACGTAGAGAATGAAATCTACGATTATCTATGAATTTAAAAGTCCATCATTAACATTTTATCCCTGTAATATCAATCAATAAATATCTTGAATCAAATAGTCATCTTTGCACTACAGGCCAAAGATATCCATCAGTTGGTCATGTTCACCTCAACACCTGTTCATCTTTGCACTACGGGCCAAAGATATTCATCAGAAATTATTCATCTTTGCACTACAGGCCAAAGATATTCAGTTATATCATCATTTAAGACTGAGGATGATGAAAAATATTTTAAAGAAAACGAATCCAGTGAAGCAAAATAATAAATATTAAGGATTCGTATTTCAATTTATCCATGTCCAAAAATACCTTATCATAGTGAAGTAAAATTCAAGAATGATCAAAACATGGATACAATCAAAGCTAGTATCCAGAATAGATATTTGGACGAAAAGAAGAAAATTTCATTTTTCGGTGAATAGTAACTCGTGAATAGTAACTCGTGAATAGTAACTAATGAATAGTAACTCGTGAATAGTAACTCATGAATAGTAACCCCGACATGAAAAGTTCTAAATTTGATAAAAATTTAGATTAATACTTCGGCATAATGATATTGAATAAAATAATATCATTTAAGAAAAAAAATAACATCCCTTACCTCGGAAAGACGGTACTTCTGACTGGAATACTAGATATAGTGCTGAAGGAAACTTGCACCGTATAGCAACACTCAAAGTATCAAATACTCACAAGAATACGCTCGATATAGAGAGAAAAATAGAGAGAAACTTGTGTTTCTGGTGTGATTTTCAATTCTAACCTAAACACCCTATTTATAGGAAAATGCTTAGAACACCAAAGCAGAAAATTTAATATAATAATAATATATTTATCAAATTTTCTTTAGCCCACCTCTAGACATCTGATCTCAGCCCATTTATATCACATGTTAGCCCACTTAAATGCCAAAAAACGTTTTTCTTCAAAATAATAAATAAAACTTCCAAAAATCAATTATTTCGGAACTTCAGAACTTCAATAATTCATAATAAATAGCCCTTTTATCAAAAAATTCGAATTTCGCGAGTTTTTATAGAAAATTCAATTCTCTAAAACTTTGCAGAAGAAAGTTTTTCCAAATTCCAAACAGAAATTGACCGAAATCCACAAACGGACGATTTTATAGTCAATAATAAATTTTCGGTCAAGAATTGTGTCCACCAATACACAAAACATGTGTTAATCATTTAATGCCACAAAAATACTCTTCCTCCTCATATACTCATATATCCCACATTCATTATAAAAATATCACCATCAATATATTATTAAAATAATATATTTAAATAAATTATTTTATCAGAAAAAGATAAAATATTAATTTTCAACAATTGTCACATTAAAAATTTTCTCCATCTATATCCACATAAAATTAATATTTTTCTCATCATATAAATCAATAATTATTTATACACAAATAATATTACAGAATCACAGTACTGGCAACCAGACCGTTCCCAGGAAAGAGGGGGCTTTCCAATAAGGATTTCTCCTTACTGGCGCGCAATTAGATGACCAAACCTCTCCTTAGACAGAACTTTCTAGATATTACCAATAATGTTATCTAATAATATTATTCAGATAATATGAATTATTGCTCCGATAATGAAAAATACTGCGTAGTGACAATTATTGAAACAACAGTAATATAAAATATCAACGCAGCAATTATTGAATCAATAAAATACAATATTGAACAGTAATTACTGTAACAATTATTGAGTAGTGCCTTCTTACGTAAGAATCAATAATTGGTGCAATACCGTGTGCTACGCGTATTACCGTGTTTTAACCACCGGGTATTCCAACAGTATTAACGGTAACAACTACGCCGTTATTTATAAACAACTTATTTTTGTCATTTTCTTCATCCAATCGCTTTCTGTTATGGGGCCCACACAAGGCTGCGCCGTCGTACGAATATTTCCCGACAACAAGAATATTCCACGACCAAACAAATATTCCCCGACAACAATAAAATTTTATAACCACTTGCTTATTTAAAATATTTACGCATTTTACCCATAACTAACCACATTAATCAAATCAACCCTTACTATTTCAGAATAATAAATAGAGGAAATTAAATTTCATTTATTAATAATTTGGGGTCTTACAAACTAGATACAAGAACTTGCTCAATAATAAACAAACTAGCTCAACGAAAATATAAACTAGCACAATGTATCAATAGATTTAGAGAACTTGCAAAATCGTAAATAAATTAGCTCAACGAAAGTGTGGAGATAGAAATCTTGCCTTGAGTGTAAGCTAAATCGCAACCAATCGAATCACAATACCCTATATATATGTCATCATGACATAATTAGTCACTACCAACATTATATATATAAATAAGTATATACATCATGTAAGGTTTGATTTTTAATCACGTAATCAAATTACATGAGTAATAAAACAAGTAACATATTAAAAATATGCTCATTCTTAGTATAGAAATATTGAAATAATATCTTAACAGTCCTTCTATTAAATAATAACAACTTTTTCAGATTTTGTGTAATTAAAACACACTGTCTAACCATTCTGCTAACTCGCGCTGCGGCGCCACAGTTTACACTGTGGGTCGGCGCTGCGGCGCAGTGCTGGTGTTGCGGCGCGAGACACAGGCCAACGATTGGCGCTGTGGCGTGGCGCTGGCGCTGCAGCGCGAGAATTGTACTGTTGGGCCGCGCTGCGACGCCGAACTACAGTCCTCGACGACCAGCCTCGACAACAGAATAAATAAAGCCAAATTTGGCCTACAAACTACTTTCTAACAACCAAATTAACATGTAATACATACAGAGACTTCACATAAACATAATTTAAAGATTCTTAACATGATTTTACCCATATAACAATATAAACATCGAATTTAAAACATTTAATTTCACTGTTTTTGATAAAACTTCACTTTTTGACATTTTCAGTGAAAAAATATCACTCAGATTTTATTTTCAACCAAAACAGTTAATTCAAAGTACCTTGTTTATGTTTATTCATCATCTTTCAAAATCAACAATCAATTAATACATTATACAAAGAATTAAACCTCAATTTTACTTTAAACTAAGCCATATTCAAATATATATATATATATATATATATATATATATATATATATATATATATATATATTACCAATTCACTGTAATATGATTTTCTTCACAAATAATTATATAACATGAATTAATTCATCTATAAACTTATTAAAACAACTTTATAACAACCAATTTATCATATAAAACTATATATAACAAATAATTTAACCTCTACAAAGATTTTACAGAGAGTTATTGGAAGAGAAAAATTAAAACTTTAAAAATAAAAGAATTAAGATGATACCTTAGTTTTAGAAGATGATGACTTTTTCTTTGATCAACAATCTTTCTTTTCCCCAATTCTTTTCTCAAAACTTCTCTAGAATTCTCTCAAGTTTTCTATCAATTTTCTTCTTCTCTTCTTTTGAGTCTTTCTTCTCTATTCTAACTTACGTACTAAAATATAACGTATATTAAAAATATAGGTATTAAGTATATAATATAATTATAACTTTAACTGACATCAGTTATAATTTTATTTAAAAATCAAAATTCATAAGGCTTGTTTGGCTATCTAACTAAAAATAACCTATTAAATCTTACACCTTGCTTGGTAAACATATTTAAATTAAAGACTTAATATGCATTAAGCCTTGTTTGGCAAAACTGAATTAAACTCCTTTAATTTATTTTAATAACTCCTTTATAGTAAGGTTATTTGTCACACTTTTATTTAATTAAATTTTAATATTCAATTTAATTAATTCTAATAACAATTTATTAATTTATTTAATCATATAAATCAATACAACATAATTATAATTTTCTTTATAATTATAACTTTATTTAATCAACTAACACATCATTTTAATTACAAATTCGAATTAAAATATCATTATAATAATTTATTTAATCATTATAAACTCTCTAACTTAATTTATAATTTAAATTAGAATATTATCTCATGATAATTAATTTTCTTAACTCATTAATTATTTATTTAACAAATAATTAACCAAATCAAATCAAATCAAATTAAAAAAATATTTATTCAACAAATAAACACATCCATTAAATATTTATATAATTCAATAAATATTTAAAAATTACAATTAAAATTCTGGATTATTACATCCTTCCCTCCTTACAAGGATTCTGTCCTCGAAATCACAATTCAAACAAATCATTCGTCACATTTTTCCCTACTTATAAATATTCTGTCCCCAGAATCGAAGATACAGATTAAACAAATAACTCAGGGTAATTTTTTATTATTTTATCTTCGAGTTCCCACGTAACTTCTTCAGCATTGTGGTTCCTCCATATCACCTTCACGGAAGGTATTACTTTATTCCTGAGCACCTGTTCTTTCCTGTCGACTATCTGGATAGAAACCTTTTCATAGGACAAGTCTTTATCAAACTGTAATGGTTCGTACTCGATCACGTGCTTGTTGTGACGCCCCCAAAATAAGTATACATCACCCATTTTGAGTCGTCAAATACATGGTACAGAAACAAATATAACTTCATTACTACAATTGTCGAGCAAAATACGACAACACATAAACTGTGAGTTTAAATACAAATATTGTCTAATAGACAGTATTAAAACTCAAAACAAGTCCTCATTACAATTATTGATACACTATTTTATAAAAATAGTGAGGACTGCTAAAATAACTTTCTAGAACCATCACTCTATACCCTGGCTAGTTCCTGTTATATTCTCACATCCTAAGAAGAAAAATAGAACAAAAAAGAAAAGGGTGAGCTCAACTAGCCTAGTAAAGAATATTATGATTAAGATAATATACAACAAATTATCATTAGTCTTCAACAGAGAAAAATATGATAGAATATAATAGACAATAAGTTTTAGATCAACAACTGCAGCGAAAATAATAATTCATTAGAAGAGTTAAGTAGATAATGAAATCTACTATCTTCTATGAATTTAAAAGTTCATCATCAATATTTTATCCATGTAACATTAATCAATATACATCTTGAACCAAATATTCATCTTTACACTATAGGCCAAAGATATTCATTTGTATCACTAGTTGGTCATGTTCATCTCAACACCTGTTCATCTTTGCACTACAGGCCAAAGATATTCATCAGGTAATCATTCATCTTTGCACTACAGACCAAAGATATTCATCAAGTATCACCATTAAAGACTGAGGATGATAAAAAAAAATTTAGAGAACGAATCCAGTACGATAAAAGGACAAAATTTAGATATTCGTACTTTAGATAATTCAAGTTTAAAAATACTCCATAATAAAATATAATGGAGAAAAATTCAAGAATGACGATTAAAATATGGATACAATCAAATATAATAACCATTATAGACATATGGGACAAAGAAGAGAAAATTTCATTTTTCGGTGAATAGTGCCGTATACGTGAATAGTATTTCCGTCACAAAAAGTTCTAAATTTGATAAAAAAAATTCAGACTAATATTTTGGCATAATTATATTGAAAGAAATAATATCATTTACGAAAAAAAAATAACATCTCTTACCTCAAAATAACAGTACTTCTGATCGGAATATCGGATGCAAAGCCGAAAGAAACTTGTACTGAATATCAACTCTCAAAGTATTAAAATACTCACAAAAATACGCTCGATAATACAAAGAGAAAGAAAACTTGTTTCTAGTGTGATTTTCAATTCTAACCTAAGCGCCTATTTATAGGAAAATGCTAGAACGCCAAAGGAGACTAAATTAATAAAATAATATTATTTATTTTCTTTCCTTCTACGCCATCCTTCTTGAATCAGCTAGCATGCCAATTGTAAAATTTTTTGGCAGCCCACATGTTTAAAACAAAAGTGGGTCCCACCCAATTTTAATAAAAATTATTTTATTTTCTGAAACTTCAGTAATTCATTATAAATAGCCCGCTTATCAGAAAAATACGAATTTTATGTCCATGCCACACGAAATCGATTTCTCTACAACTTTGTAGCTTTAAGTTTTTTTAAATTTCAGACAGAAAATATCTGAAACCCACAAACAGATTGTTTTTAACACTTCTTAAAATTCATAACAAATCATGCGTTAATTTTTAACGGTTCAAAATTTGTGGACATATACTCAACTTATATATGTATAACATATCCAAAACTCACAACGATCCAACGGTCGAATTAAAATTATAACTCACGCAATAGAGCTTTAAGAACACTGTTTTAATTTTTAAAACCTCCATTCCGACAAAATACTGATAAAACTCCTCAACACTAATTCCTTCATTTATAATCACATAAATAATTCCATCATTTATATCCACATCAAATAAATATTTCCTTATCAAATAAATCAATAAATAATTATTCACAAATAATATTACAGAATCACAATTATGACAACCAGACTGTTCCAAGGAAAGAGGGGACTTTCCGATAAGGATTTCTCCCTATTGGCGCACAATTAGATTATCTAACCTCTCCTCGACAGAACTTTCTAGACATTGCCAATAATGCTCTCTAATAATATTATTCAAATAATATAAATTATTGATTTGATAATGGAGATACTGTGCAGTGACAATTATTGAAACAACAATAATATAAAATATCAACGCAGTAATTATTAAACCAATAAAATAAAATATTAAACAGTAATTACTGTAACAATTATTGAGTAATGCCTTCTTACGTAAGGATCAATAATTCATAAATACTGTGCAATACCGTGTGCTACTGTACAACAGCGTGTATTACTGTATTTTAACCACCGGATATTCTAACTGTGTTAACGGTAACAACTACGCCGTTATTTATAAAAACTCAAACTTGTCGTTTTCTTCATCCGACAGTTATTCTGTTATGTGACCCATAAATAATTGCGCCGTCGTACGGATATTCCCGATAAAAAGAATATTCAACGACCAAACGAATATTCCCCGACAACAATGAATATTTTATAACCACTTGCTTATCTTGCAAAATTTGCACATTTCACCCATAATCAAAATATTCTATCAAATTAACTCCTTATTATTTCAAGATAATGAGTAGACAAAATTCAATTTTATTTATAATAAGTTGGGGTCTTACACTTGTAATCGGATTTATACGGTCATAACACCGAAACGTGAAAAACATTGTGAACTTTTTTCAATTCTGGAGGTAGAACTATATTGAGTAATAATATATGGTAAATATACACTATATTGACTCATAATAGACTTTTTTAATCACAACTGTTCATAAGTAAGTAATTCATTATTTATTTTTAAAAATAATATAAATTAGATTATTATTTAATTTAAAATATTATAGAGAGAGATACATATATTGAGAGGATATGAGTCATATGTGGTTAAAATTTGATTGACAAAGTTATAAATTTTCAATTTGACCACGTATAATAGAAAAATTATAAAATTTTAGTGGGGTCAATTTATATATAAGACTTAATGTGACTCCCCCAAAATAGGTATACAACACCCATTCTTAGTCGTCAAAATACATGGTACAGATACAACTACCATTTTTTTTAATACAACATAAAAACTGTGAGTTTAAATACAAATATTATCATCTAGACAATATCCACACTCAAATAAGTCCTCATTACAATTATTGATATATTATTTCACAAAAATGGTGAGGACTAGTAAAATAACTTCTAGAACCATCATTCCATACCCCGACTAGTACTCGCTACATTCTCGCCTCCTGGGAAAAATGGAACAAAAAGAAAAAGGGTGAGCTCAACTAGCCCAGTAAAGAATATTATGACTAAGATAATATAGAACAAATTATCGTTAGTCCTCAACAGGAAAAAATATAATAGAATACAATAGACAACAAGTTTTAAATCAATATTCGCAGCGAAAAATAATAATTCACAGAAGAGTTACGTAGAGAATGAAATCTACTATTATCTATGAATTTAAAAGTTCATCATCAATATTTTATCCCTGTAACATCAATCAATATTCATCTTTGCACTACAAGCCAAAGATATTCATCAGTTGGTCATGTTCATCTCAACACCTGTTCATCTTTGCACTACGGGCCAAAGATATTCATCAGAAATCATTCATCTTTGCACTACAGGCCAAAGATATTCAGTTATATCATCATTTAGGACTGAGGATGATGAAAAATATTTTAAAGGAAACGAATCCAGTGAAACAAAATAACAAATATTAAGGATTCATATTTCGATTTATCCATGTCCAAAAATACCTTATAATCATAGTGAAGTAAAATTCAAGAATGATCAAAATATGGATACAATTAAAGCTAGTATCCAGAATAGATATTTGGACGAAAAGGAGAAATTTTCATTTTTCGGTGAATAGTAACTTATGAATAGTAATCCCGATATGAAAAGTTTCAAATTTGATAAAAATTTTCAACCAATATTTCGGCATAATGATATTAAAGAAATAATATCATTTTTGAATAAAATAACATCTCTTACCTCAGCAAAATAGTACTTCTGATTAGAATATCAGATATAGTGCTGAAGGAACTTGCACCGTATAGCAACACTCAAAGTATAAAAATACTCACAAAATACGCTCGATATTATAGAGAGAGAAAGAGAGAGAAATCTTTAATTTCTGGTGTGATTTTCAATTCTAACCTAAGCACCCTATTTATAGAAAAATGCTTAGAACACCAAAACAGAAAATTTAATATAATATTAATATATATATACAAAATTTCTACGCCCACATCTTGAATCTGAATTCAGCCACCTTGCACATGTTAATGATGCCCACAACATATGAAAAAAGTTTTTCTTAATTAAAATAATTAAAACTTCCAAAAATCAATTATTTCAGAATTTTAGAACTTCAATAATTCATAATAAATAGCCCTTTTATCAGAAAATTCGAATCTCGCAACTCTATATAGGAAATTCAATTCTCTACAACTTTGCAGAAGAAAGTTTTTTCAAATTCCAAACAGAAATTGACCGAAATCCATAAACGGACGATTTTACAACTATAATCAAATTTCAGTCAAGAAATGTGCCCACAGACATGTTTAACATGTTTTAAATAACTTTTACAACAAAAATATTCTTTCTCCTCATATACTCATATATCCCACATTCATTGTAAAAATATCATCATTATTATATTATAATAATATAATAAAATATTATTTTATCAGAAAAGATAAAATATCGATTTTCAACAATTGTCACTTTAAAAATTTTCTCTATCTATATCCACATAAAATGAATATTTTCCTCATCATATAAATCAATAATTAATTATTCACAAATAATATTACAGAATCACAATACTGATAACCAGGCAGTTCCAAGGAAAGAGGGGGCTTTTCAATAAGGATTTCTCCTTACTGGTGCGTAATTAGGTGACCAAACCTCTCCTTAGACAGAACTTTCTAGACATTGTCAATAATGTTATCTAATAATATTATTCAGATAATATGAATTATTGCTTCGATAATAGAAATTATTGTGCAGTGACAATTATTGAAACAACAATAATATAAAATATCAACGTAGCAATTATTGAATCAATAAAATAAAATACTGAACAGTAATTACTGTAACAATTATTGAGTAGTGCCTTCTTACGTAAGAATCAATAATTGGTGCAATACCGTGTGCTACTATGCAACAACGCGTATTACTGTGTTTTAACCACCGGGTATTCCAACATTGTTAACGATAACAACTACGCCGTTATTTATAAACAACTTATACTTGTCGTTTTCTTCATCTAATCGCTTTCCGTTATGGGGCCCACACAAAGCTCTGTCGTCGTACGAATATTCTCCGACAGCAAGAATATTCCACGACCAAACGAATATTCCCCCACAACAATGAATATTTTATAACCACCTGCTTATTTGAAATATTTGCGCATTTTATCCATAACTAATCTCATTAATCAATTTAACCCTTACTATTTCAAAATAATAAATAGAGGAAATTAAATTTCTTTTATTAATAATTTGGGGTCTTACACTTAAATTTTTTAAAATTTACCCTACATTATAAAATAATTTTTGTTTTCAATTGGGTCGGTTGACCCCACAAAGTCCTATGTGGCTTCGCCACTGGTGAAGTCATTGTTGTTGGTGTTCTGTAAATTGTAGAGAAAGAAACAGAGGTCGAAGAGAGTGATAGATAATTATTATTATTAGTAGTAGTAGTAGTAGTAGTAGTAGTAGTAGTAGTAGTAGTAGTAGTAGTAGTAGTAGTGGTAGTAGGTGATGATGGTATGTGATTTCGTTCAGTCAATTATAACGAAAGGACTGGAAAAAGTTTAAAATATTATTATTGTGTTGCACTCTTTTTATAATTATTTTGTGGATGTACTAATCTTGTAATTATTTTCTAATTGTTGTATAGTAGTGTAAAGAACTCTATAAGAAAACCAGAGTAGCATTGACAATTTTTGACATGACGCGATAACCCGACATAAACACGATATAAATTATAAAATAAAAAGGTTAGTGTTAAGGGTGCAAGTTAGGTGGGTTGGGCAAGTTTAGGTGTCATCTCGGTTTCAACCCACACAAAATATGTTAGGGTCCTTAACACTAATATACAACAATTAGAAAGTAATTACAAAAACAAAACATCCACAAAATTAATTACAAAAATAACGCAACACAATATTACCTTGTTAAAATTACGCGTCATTAACTCCCTACACGTCAGTTACCGACTTTCATAATTTTAACTGACCGATCCTATATTCACGCTAATGAAGAAAAAAGGCAACTTGGAGATCAAAAAAAACAGAGCAACGACAGATCGATCGGAGAAGACGAGATGTAACTCTGAGATCGGATAATAGAGGAGAAGATTAACAGCAACTTCAAGATCAACAACAACTTCAACAAGATCAACAATAACTTCAAGATCAGAAATCAACCTCTGTAACAATTTTGAGATTAAAGTTTATATGCATATAGTTACCCCGTGGGTACTATATACTCGTATATTGGTTACCTTTCTTAGGTTTTTCGCTCTTTAATTGGTAACAAAGTCAGTATACTGACTGTTTTGATTTCAAAATGCATGTTAAAATATATTTTATATTCTGGTTACTAAGTACATATAAATTGGTTACTGTTTATTATTGATTTGGTTACTGTATAATGTTTATTTAGTTACCTCGTGGTTACTATATACTCGTATATTGGTTACCTTTCTTAAGTTTTTCGCTCTTTAATTGGTAACAAAGTCAGTATACTGACTGTTTTGATTTCCAAATGCATGTAAAAATATGTTTTATATTCTGGTTACTAAGTACATATAAATTGGTTACTGTTTATTATTGACTTGGTTACTGTATAATATTTATTTGGTTACCCCATGGTTACTATATACTCGTATATTGGTTACCTTTCTTAAGTTTTTCGCTCTTTAATTGGTAACAAAGTCAGTATACTGACTGTTTTGATTTCAAAATGCATGTAAAAATATGGTTTATATTCTGGTTACTAAGTACATATAAATTGGTTACTGTTTATTATTGATTTGGTTACTGTATAATGTTTATTTGGTTACCCTGTGGTTACTATATACTCGTATATTGGTTACCTTTCTTAAGTTTTTTGCTCTTTAATTGGTCACAAAGTCAGTATACTGACTGTTTTGATTGCAAAATGCATGTAAAAATATGTTTTATATTCTGGTTACTAAGTACATAGAAATTGGTTACTGTTTATTATTGATTTGGTTACTGTATAATGTTTATTTGGTTGTTGTATACTTTAAATGTATATTCTACTGATATTTTTTATATTAATGGTTACTTATTAAATACATTGGTTATCTTCTCACAACTATTGAATCTTTAAGTACATATTGATGTTTTTTATATTGTTTATTTTTGCAGTAAAATGCATGTCAAATATATTTTATGTTATGGATACAAAGTAAATATATGTTGGTTACTGTCTAATCTGGATTTAGTTAGTATATAATGCTGACTTGTTTACTGTGTAATATTACCATGGTTACTACATAATATTACTGTGTTTTATACAGATTTTTTTTATATTGATTGTTACTGATTAACTATATTGGTTACCTTCATACACCTGTTAGTCTTTAATCAAGTGACATTTGATCCAGTGACATTGATTAACTACATTTGATCCAGTTTATGGAAAGATTTGATAGATTATGGAAAGATTTGATCCAGTGACAATTTGGCAATTTCTGTCAAGTTTGGAGTGTCGCATTTTGACATTTTCGGAGCCTAATTTCATTGGAAACGGGTCAACGATCAAAAGTCACCAGCTTTATTGGTGAACTGCAGGGTTTTTTGGTCAAATTTCATCATTCAGGCCTTCAAAATTGCATGTAAAAATGTGGTTTATATTCTGCTTACTAAGATTATGTAATTTGGTTACTGTCTAATATTGATTTGGTTACTTTACAATATTTATTCAGTTGTTAGACAATGGAGACTGACAGTAACCAATACTGATTAACCACATGGTTGGTAACATTTTTGATGGTGTACAGTAACCAAAATTGATGTTGATTAATATTGTAATTTTTGATTCCATCATGAGTTATCAATATAAAGTAAACATATACATTGAACAATTGGTAACTGTTCTGATATATTTTTATGTAAATTTGGTTACCCATCTAAAATAAAATGGTTACCTCTATATATTCATATTTAGTTACCAACTAGCATGGACCATTTCCAAATAACTTTTATAACTACGTAATTTAAAAGTATCCATCTGTGACGCCCCCAAAATAGGTATACAACACCCATTCTGAGTCGCCAAATACATGGTACAAAAACAAACTACAACTTCAATAATATAATTGTCGTGCAAAATACGACAATACATAGTGTGAGTTTAAATACAAATATTGTCTTCTAGACAATATTCACACTCAAATAAGTTCTCATTACAATTATTCAAACACTATTTTACAGAAATAGTGAGGACTGCTAAAACATCTTTCTAAAACCATCACTCCATACCCCGACTAGATCCTGCTATGTTCTCACCTCCTGAGAAGAAAAATGGAACAAAAAGGAAAAGGGTGGGCTCAACTAGCCTAGTAAAGAATATTATGACTAAGATAATATACAACAAATTATCATTAGTATTCAACAGGAAAAAATCTGATAGAATATAATCGACAACAAGTTTTAGATCAACAACTGCAGTGAAAATAGCAAACCATTAGAAGATTCAAGTAGAGAATGAATTCTACTATCTTCTAAGATTTAAAAGTTCATCATCAATATTTTATCCCTGTAACATCAATTAATAATCATCTTTAACCAAATATTCATCTTTGCACTACAGGCCAAATATATTCATTTGTATCACCAGTCAGTCATGTTCATCTCAACACCTATTCATCTTTGCACTACAGGCCAAAGATATTCATCAGGTAAACATACATCTTTGCACTACAGGCCAAAGATATTCAGTAGTATCATCATTTAGGACTGAGGATGATGAAAAATATTTTAAAGAAAACGAATTCAGTGAGATAAAAGAACAAATATTAGGGATTCGTATTAAAATTTATCCAAGTTCAATAATACCCCATAATAATCAATTTTGAAGCAGAATTCAAAAATAAAGATCAAAACATGGATACAATCAAAGATAGTAACTATAATAGACAACTTGGACAAAAAGAAGAAAATTTTATTTTTCGATGAATAGTGTCGTATTCGTGAATAATGCCGTATACGTGAATAGTAACGTATACGTGAATAGTAATCCCGACACCAAAATTTTTAAATTTGATAAAAAGTTCATACCAACATTTCGGTATAATGATATTGAAGAAAATATCATTTTAAGAAGAATATAACATCCCTTACCTCAAAATATCAGTACATTTGATCGAAATATCGGTATAAGGCTAAAGGAAACTTGCACTGATGAATAGAAACTCACAAAGTATCTAAATACTCACAAAATACACTCAATAATCTAGAGAGAGAAAGAGAGAAAACTTGTTTCTGGTGTGATTTTCAATTCTAACTTAGCCTTCTATTTATAGGAAAATGTTAGCACGCCAAAGCAGACTTAACCTCCAACCTGATGGCTTAACCTGCTGCTATTTCCACCCACCGCATTTAAATAAAAATTTCAGCACATTTTTACCAACCAAAAGTGGGGCCCACCAATTCTAGAATTTTTTGCCAAAATGACAAATTTCGCAACTTCTACAATTTCTGAACCAGTTATCTCGTAAAATTCATAACAAATCATACGCTCATTTTTAACGGTTCAAAATTTGTGGACATATACTCAACTTATATATGAATAACATATTCAAAAATTACCACGATCCAACAGTCTGATTAAAAATTATAACCCCCGCAATATTTCTCAAAAATTCCTGATTTGATTTTTAATACCTCCATTCCGATAAAAATACTGATAAAAAACCTCAACATTAACTCCTTCATTTTTAGCCACAATAAATATATCCAACATTTATATTCACATAGAATAAATATTTCCTTATCATATGAATCAATAATTAATTATTCACAAATAATATTACAGAATCACATTTATGACAACCAGGTCGTTCCCAGGAAAGAGGGGGCTTTCCAATAAGGATTTCTCCTTACTAGCGCGCAATTAGGTGACCAAACCTCTCCTTAGACGGAACTTTCTAGACATTGCTAATAATGCTATCTAATAATATTATTCAAATAATATGAATTATTGATCTGATAATGAAAAATACTGTGCAGCAACAATTATTGAAATAACAATAATATAAAATATCAACGCAGCAATTATTGAATCAATAAAATAAAATATTGAACAGTAACTACTGTAACAATTATAGAGTAGTGCCTTCTTACGTAAGAATCAATAATTGGTGCAATACCGTGTGCTACTGTATTTTAACCACCAGGTATTCCAACAGTATTAACGATAACAACTACGCCGTTATTTATAAACAACTTATACTTGTCGTTTCTTTATCCATTCGCTTTCCGTTATGGGGCCCACACAAGGCTGCACCGTCGTACGAATATTCCCCGACAGCAAGAATATTCCACGACCAAACGAATATTCACCGACCAAAAATAAATATTTTATAACCACTTGCTTATTTAAAATATTTGCGTATTTTACCCATAACTAACCACATTAATCAAATCAACCTTTTCTATTTCAAAATAATAAATAGAGAAAATTTAATTTTATTTATTAATAAGTTGGGGTCTTACAACCTCCCCTCCTTATGAAATTTCGTCCTCGAAATTGACGTACGTACCTGGTGTTTTGAAAAGGTGAGGATACCTCGCTTTTATTTCTAATTCCAACTCCCAGGTCATTTCTTTAATAGCATGGTTTCTCCACAAAATCTTAACTTGTGGTATCACCTTCGTGTGTAGAACATGCTCTTTCCTATCCAAGATCTTAATAGGTACCTCCTCGTACATTAAATCTTCGGCTATCTCGTCTGGTTCTAACTCAATTATGTGGTTCGGGTCTTTCACATATTTACGAAGCACAGATATGTGAAAAACATTATGAACACGAGACATGCTTGGAGGTAATGCGAGTCGATATGTCACATTTTCTATTCGGTCAAGAATTTCAAATGGACCAACAAATCGTGGATTGAGCTTTCTTCTCTTCCCAAATCTTGTAACTCCTTTCCATGGTGTAACACGTAATAATACATGATTCCCAATACTAAATTCTACATCCTTCCGATGAAGATCCACATAACTCTTTTGTCGATCCTGTGACGTTTGTATATGTTGTCGAATCATTTGGATCTTCTCTGTAGGTATGCGTACCAATTCTGGTCCCAACAAAGTTGCTTCACCCACCTCGTCCCAGCATACTGGAGAACGACACTTTCGTCCATACAAGACTTCAAATGGAGCCATACCTATACTTGCCTGATAACTGTTGTTGTAGGAGAATTTCACCGGTGGCAAGTACTTATCCCAACTTTCTTTGAAATCTAGAACACAGAGTCTTAATAGATCTTCAAGGGTTTGAATAGTCCTCTCTGATTTCCCGTCCGTTTGAGGATGGTATGCTGAACTAAATCGTAAATCCGTGCCCATAGATTTCTGTAAGCTAACCCAAAATCGTGAAGTGAATCTTGGGTCACGATCCGAAACTATGGATACTGGCATGCCATGCAATCTAACAATCTCATTCACGTACATACGAGCAAGACGTTCAAGGGAATAAGTCTCACGTATAGGCAAGAAATGAGCAGACTTGGTTAATCTATAAACAATAACCCAAATCGCATCTATGCCTTGAGAAACCTTGGGAAGACCTGTAACGAAATCCATGGTAATGTGTTCCCACTTCTATTTCGGGATCTCAAGTGGTTGCAATGGACCCTTTGACACTTGATGCTCCGCCTTTACACGTTGACAAGTTAAACACCTCGAGATAAACTCTGCGATCTCTCTTTTCATATTGCTCCACCAAAATGTATGTCGAAGATCATGATACATTTTGGTACTCCCAGGATGGATTGCAAACGGTGTGTTGTGTGCCTCCATCATGATTCTATGCTTCAAATCAAAATCGTTAGGAACATAAAGTCTGGAGTTGACTCGAAGTATTCCTTCTTCATCGATTCTTGCTTCTGGAATAGCACCTTCTTGCACTTTCTTCTTCATACGCATCAGCTCCATGTCCGTAGCTTGAGCAGCTTTCACTTTATCGATTAAAGTCGGTTCTACTCGTATATTTGATATCATCATGTGGGTACTTGGAGCCTTTATCTCTATCTCCATCCTTTACAAATCATACAAAATGGGCCTTTGTGTTAACAACATTGCACTCGTACCCGCATATGATCTTCTACTCAATGCGTCAGCTACTACGTTCGCTTTTCCACGATGATATTGGATGGTATGATCGTAATCTTTCAACAGCTCAAGCCAACGTCGTTGCCGCATGTTGAGTTCCTTTTGGGTGAAGAAATATTTGAGGCTTTTATGATCCGTATTCTCCACTTTCTCCCCATATAGGTAGTGTCTCCAAATCTTCAACGCGAAAACGACTGCTGCCAATTCCAAATCATGAGTAGGATAATTCCTCTCATATTCTTTGAGTTATCGCGAGGCATAGGCTATGACTTTTCCATGTTGCATGAGAACACATCCTAACCCTTTGCCTGAAGCATCGCTGTAGATAACAAATCCATCCGAACCAGATGGTATTGTCAGAACAGGTGCCGAAATGAGTCTCCTCTTGAGTTCTTAAAAACTTTTCTCACAATTCTCGCTCCAACCGAATTTTTTATCCTTCCGAGTTAGCTGAGTTAATGGAGTAGCGATTCTAGAAAATTCTTCCACGAATCTCTGGTAATACCCAGCTAAGCCTAGAAAGCTACGTACTTCAGTCACCGACTTCGGCTGTTCCCAACTTTGTATGGCTTCAATCTTCGCCAGGTCGACAGATACTCCATGTTTTGACATCACGTGCCCAAGGAATGCTACTTCCTCAAGCCAGAACTCGCATTTCTTTAATTTGGCATATAGCTTGTTTTCACGAAGCCTTTGCAGTACCAGCTTCAAATGGCGCTCATGATCTTCACGGCTTTTGGAATAGATGAGGATGTCATCAATAAAGACAGCAACGAACTGATCTAAATATTCTTTGAATACACGATTCATCATATCTATGAAGGCAGCAGTAGCATTAGTCAATCCAAAAGACATGACTAAGAATTCATAATGTCCGTACCGAGTTCTGAAGGCAGTATTTGGAATATCCTCAGTTTTAATCTTCAGCTGATGATATCCAGAACGAAGGTCGGTCTTTGAAAAGAATTGTGCTCCTTGTAACTGGTCGAACAGGTCATCAATGCGAGGTAGCGGGTACCTATTCTTGATAGTGGAGTAAAATTCAAGAATGATCAAAACATGGATACAATCAAAGCTAGTATCCAGAATAGATATTTTGGACGAAAAGAAGAAAATTTCATTTTTCGGTGAATAGTAACTCGTGAGTGTAAATACAAATATTATGGTACAGAAATAACTACAACTTTATTAATACAACATAAAAACTGTGAGTGTAAATACAAATATTGTCATCTAGACAATATCCACACTCAAATAAGTCCTCATTACAATTATTGGTACAATACTTTACAAAAAAAAATGGTGAGGACTACTAAAACAACTTCCTAGAACCTTCATTCCATACTCCGACTAGTACTTGCTACATTCTCGCCTCCTGAGAAGAAAATGGAACAACAAGGAAAAGGGTGAGCTCAACTAGCCCAGTAAAGAATATTATGACTAAGATAATATACAACAAATTATCGTTAGTCTTCAACAGGGAAAAATTTAATAGAATACAATAGACAACAAGTTTTCAATCAATATTCGCAGCGAAAAATAATAATTTATAGAGAAGTTACGTAGAGAATGAAATCTACGATTATCTATGAATTTAAAAGTCCATCATCAACATTTTATCCCTGTAACATCAATCAATAAATATCTTGAATCAAATAGTCATCTTTGCACTACAGGCCAAAGATATTCATCAGTTGGTCATGTTCACCTCAACACCTGTTCATCTTTGCACTACGGGCCAAAGATATTCATCAGAAATCATTCATCTTTGCACTACAGGCCAAAGATATTCATTTATATCATCATTTAGGACTGAGGATGATGAAAAATATTTTTAAGGAAACGAATCCAGTGAAACAAAATAATAAATATTAAGGATTCGTATTTCAGCTATTCCATGTCCAAAAATACCTCATAAATAATCATAGTGGAGTAAAATTCAAGAATGATCAAAACATGGATACAATCAAAGCTATTATCCAGAATAGATATTTTGGACGAAAAGAAGAAAATTTCATTTTTCGGTGAATAGTAACTCGTGAATAGTAACTCGTGAATAGTAACTCATGAATAGTAACCCCGACATGAAAAGTTCCAAATTTGATAAAAATTTAGATCAATACTTTGGCATAATGATATTGAAAAAAATAATATCATTTAAGAAAAAAAATAGCATCCCTTACCTCGGAAAGACGGTACTTCTGACTGGAATACTAGATATAGTGCTGAAGGAAACTTGCACCGTATAGCAACACTCAAAGTATCAAATACTCACAAGAATACGCTCGATATAGAGAGAAAAATAGAGAGAAACTTGTGTTTCTGGTGTAATTTTCAATTCTAACCTAAGCACCCTATTTATAGGAAAATGCTTAGAACACCAAAGCAGAAAATTTAATATAATAATAATATATTTATCAAATTTTCTTTAGCCCACCTCTAGACATCTGATCTCAGCCCATTTATATCACATGTTAGCCCACTTAAATGCCAAAAAACGTTTTTCTTCAAAATAATAAATAAAACTTCCAAAAATCAATTATTTCGGAACTTCAGAACTTCAATAATTCATAATAAATAGCCCTTTTATCAAAAAATTCGAATTTCGCGAGTTTTTATAGAAAATTCAATTCTCTAAAACTTTGCAGAAGAAAGTTTTTCCAAATTCCAAACAGAAATTGACCGAAATCCACAAACGGACGATTTTATAGTCAATAATAAATTTTCGGTCAAGAATTGTGTCCACCAATACACAAAACATGTGTTAATCATTTAATGCCACAAAAATACTCTTCCTCCTCATATACTCATATATCCCACATTCATTATAAAAATATCACCATCAATATATTATTAAAATAATATATTTAAATGAATTATTTTATCAGAAAAAGATAAAATATTAATTTTCAACAATTGTCACATTAAAAATTTTCTCCATCTATATCCACATAAAATCAATATTTTTCTCATCATATAAATCAATAATTATTTATACACAAATAATATTACAGAATCACAGTACTGGCAACCAGGCCGTTCCCAGGAAAGAGGGGGCTTTCCAATAAGGATTTCTCCTTACTGGCGCGCAATTAGATGACCAAACCTCTCCTTAGACAGAACTTTCTAGACATTGCAAATAATGTTATCTAATAATATTATTCAGATAATATGAATTATTGCTCCGATAATGAAAAATACTGCGTAGTGACAATTATTGAAACAACAATAATATAAAATATCAACGCAGCAATTATTGAATCAATAAAATACAATATTGAACAGTAATTATTGTAACAATTATTGAGTAGTGCCTTCTTACGTAAGAATCAATAATTGGTGCAATACCGTGTGCTACGCGTATTACCGTGGTTTAACCACCGGGTATTCTAACAGTATTAACGGTAACAACTACGCCGTTATTTATAAACAACTTATTTTTGTCGTTTTCTTCATCCAATCGCTTTCTGTTATGGGGCCCACACAAGGCTGCGCCGTCGTACGAATATTCCCCGACAACAAGAATATTCCACGACCAAACAAATATTCCCCGACAATAATGAAATTTTATAACCACTTGCTTATTTAAAATATTTGCGCATTTTACCCATAACTAACCACATTAATCAAATCAACCCTTACTATTTTAAAATAATAAATAGAGGAAATTAAATTTCATTTATTAATAATTTGGGGTCTTACAAACACCCCTTACCGTTTTAAAGAAGAGCTAAAATAAGGAAGTAGTTAAGTAGTAGAATACTCTTTTTCTCTCTCTCTATAGTTTCTCTCTCTAGAGTTCAGTGAATTCGTAAGAAATAATGAAGGAATGAGCTCCTATTTATAGAAAAATAGAATGCATAGTAACTAATCCATGAACGGTCCAGATTGATTACTTTAATTTGACAGTCCATATTTAAAGAAAAATCTTTTAAATAAAATATAATATATTCTATTTATAGAATAACTTTAATAAAGTATTTTGTTTTATATAAAAAAATATTTCTGTTTTATTACGTTAATAATATGAATAAAACAAAACGTCATTATCGCTAAATAATTCATATTATTAACTGACAATAATTGAATCAAACTGAGTGACTTCTCACATAAGCATTAATAATCAATACCGGGTGCTACTATGCAACCACACGTATTACTGTACTTTTACTACCGAGTAGTTCAACAGTATCAATGGTAAAACTTCCGCCGTTATTTTTAATAAAATATTTTTGTCGTTTTCTCAATCTGACAATAATTTCGTTGTGGGGTCCACCAATGATTGTGCTGTTGTACGAATATTCTCTGTTAAAACGAATATTTCCCGACCAATCGAATATTATATAACAACTTGCGTACTTTGTAAAATTTATAAATATTACCCACAACTATAACATTATTTCAAATTAACTCCATAATATTCAAAAATGATATTTATAGAAAATTTATCTTTATTTATAAAAGTTGGGGTCTTACATACAACTTCTTGGATATATATATATATATATATATATATATATATATATATATATATATATATAGAACGTGAATGATTACAGAAGATGACTCAATACCCAACTTCTTTTTCTACAAATTCTCTTCAGAAAGCCGCCCAAACTTCTTTTTCTACAAATTCTCTTCAGCATACTGACTGTTTTGATTTCAAAATGCATGTAAAAATATGTTTTATATTCTTGTTACTAAGTACATATAAATTAGTTACTGTTTATTATTGATTTGGTTACTGTATAACGTTTATTTGGTTGCTGTATACTTTAAATGTTTATTTGGTTACCCCGTGATTACTATATACTCGTATATTGGTTACCTTTCTTAAGTTTTTCGCTCTTTAATTGGTCACAAAGTCAGTATACTGACTGTTTTGATTGCAAAATGCATGTAAAAATATATTTTATATTCTGGTAACTAAGTACATATAAATTGGTTACTATTTATTATTGATTTGGTTACTGTATAATATTTATTTGGTTGCTATATACTTTAAATTAATATTTATTTGGTTACCCCGTGGTTACTATATACTCGTATATTGGTTACCTTTCTTAAGTTTTTTGCTCTATGATTGGTCACACAGTTAGTATACTGACTGTTTTGATTGCAAAATGAATGTAAAAATATGTTTTATATTCTGGTTACTAAGAACATATAAATTGGTTACTGTTTATTATTGATTTGGTTACTGTATAATATTTATTTGGTTACTGTATACTTTAAATGTATATTCTACTGATATTTTTTATATTGATGGTTACTTATTAAATACATTGGTTACCTTCCTGCAACTGTTGGATCTTTAAGTACATATTGATGTTTTTTATATTGTTTATTTTTACTGTAAAATGCATGTCAAATATGTTTTATGTTATGGATACTAAGTAAATATATGTTGGTTACTGTCTAATCTGGATTTGGTTAGTATATATTTCTGACTTGTTTACTGTGTAATATTACCATGGTTACTACATAATATTATTGTGTTTTATACTGATTTTTTTATATTGCTGGTTACTGATTAACTATATTGGCTACCTTCATACACCTGTTAGTCTTTAATTTGTAACAAAGTCATTACTGATTATTTTGGTTGTAAAATGAATATAAAAATATTTTTTTATAATATTGGCTACTAATTACATATATCTTGGTTACTGTATAATATGTATTTAGATACTGTAAGGTGTTTATTTGGTTACCTTATAATGTTATTGAGTTTTATAATTGTTTCTTTTATATTGGTGGTTACTTATTGACTACATTGGTTACCTTCATACAACTGTTAATCTGATTATATATATTGGTTGTTGTATACTATTTAATTGGTTACAGAATAATGTTTATTTGGTTGCAGTGATAATTTGACAATCTCTGTCAAGTTTGGAGTGTCGGATTTGGGCATTTTCGGAGCCTAATTTCATTGAAAACGGGTCAACGATCCAAAGTCACCAACTTTGCTGGTGAACTGCAGGACTTTTTGGTCAATTTCCATCATTTAGGCCTTCAAAATTGCATGTAAAAATGTGGTTTATATTCTGTTTACTAAGATTATGTAAAATGGTTATTGTCTACTATTAATTTGGTTATTTTACAATATTTATTCAGTTGTTACACAATGGAGACTGACAGTAAACAATATAACAAATTTAATTATTTACAGGAATATATAATTGTTTACTGTTAGTAACCATTAATCACATGGTTGACAACATTTTTTATGGTGTACAGTAACTAAAATTGATGTTGATTAATATTTTAATTTTTTATTCCATCATGATTTATTAATATAAAGTAAACATATACATTGAACAATTGGTAACTGTTCTGAAATATTTTTATGTAAATTTAGTTACCCATCTAAAATAAAATGGTAACTTCTATATTCGTATTTAGTTACCAACTGGCATGGACCATTTTCAAATAACTTTTATAACTACGTAATTTAAAATTATCCATCAGCTAGATAAATGTGAACCCTCAAATGTACATTAAGCACTTAATAATTGTTCTGATATAAGTTTTTAATTATTTGGTTACTAACAAAAACTAAAATGGTTACCCTTATATGCAAGTTTGGTTACCAACTGCACCTCTTAAACTATTTTTATTTTAATATGAGATCTATAAGTGGCCATCATATATATAAAATAGAACTCTTAATTGGAGTTTCTTATTCTATCATGATGACATGGTATAAATAAAACATATACATTTAACACTTTATAACAGTCTTGATACAAGCTTATAATTATCTGGTTACTAATAAGCTTGTAACTATATCTATGATAATTATCTGGTTACTAACAAGCTTGTAGATAAATAGGACACTCACACATGTGCATTTAACAATTGATGCTTGTCCTGATACAAGCTTGTAACTATCTAGTTACTAATAACAGTAACAATAATGTAACATAATAAAACAGTAACCTCATAATTATATGATAGTAACCATAACAGGTTTTAATGGTAACCAAAATAGAAACATCATGTAATGAAACCCAATTTAGACAATCCATGTATACTAAATAATTACATATTAACCAGAATAAAAAATAAAAGTATCTGAAATCCCACATTGAGGACATAATAATAATAGCCAAACCATAAGTAACAGTAACCAAAACATAATAAAGAAGTAACTAAATAGTTATATGAAAGTAACCAAAACATGTTTTAATGGTAACCAAAATAGAAACAACCTGTATGTCTAACCAAGTTTAGGCAACCCATGTATACTCTCACATGTACATTTAACCATAACTGTGACAACCCCAAAATAGATCCATTCCATCCAACCTATTCTGAGTCGCCAAATACATGGTACAGAAAACAACTATAACTTTATTACAACAATTGTCGTGCAAAATACAACAACACATATGCTGTGAGTTTGGATACAAATATATACCAAATATGACTCATGTTCCAACCGTGGACATCACCTCACAATGACACCTTACATAAAGGTATAGTCAAAAACTGTTTTAGAAATTAGAATCTTTGGGAAGTGCTCAAGGAAACCTTCGTACATGGGAGGCCACGCATCTAGATTATGATAGATATCATATGGCCACAGAATTATCCTTGGTTGACCCAATAGACCCCGAAGAAAAACGAGAAGATTACTATCATATTCTTCCCAATGGTGAGTCTTCTCTTGACTTATCATTATCTCTACTGTCTCTAATTGAGAATTATACTTCAAACAAACACCAAGATTATATAGGTAGTGCCCATAGATATACTCAGCAAGTGGATGAGCACAACCCTGTCCTATGATGACACGAGGTTGTATGTCATTAGACATCTTGTATGATAGTGACAAAACACCCTTCCAACGTTGGGTTTCTTCACCAAATATAACTACTAAATGATAACCACCGTTCTATTCCCTTGTTACCCCCGCTCGACCTAGCTACACTCTTATTACCTGAAAGGAATTGTGAACAGAAGGGTGAGCACAACTAGCCCAGTAAAGAATATCATGACTAAAGATAAATAAATTATCAATAGTCTTCATCAATAATAAATCAGAGATTTAGAACATATGGTAGATGATAAAAAATTTCAACCATAGTTGCAGCGGAACATGCAATCCATTAGAAGAGTCAAATAGACTATAAAGTCTATTATCTTCTCCATGTTAAAAATCCACCAACAATATTTTATCCATGTAACATCACTCAACAGTTCCTTTCCACAATCATATGAATAACTCATAATCATAATTGTGACTATAAATTTTTTTTCGCACCCAGGACGAAGAATATTTTCATCACCTGTCTTTACCTGAAACATCAAAGATCATGGTTATACCAAATCACAGTTCCTGTTTATAATCATACTAACAAATCCATCTTTGCACTACGGGCCAAAGATATTCATCAACAAACCATCTTTGCACTACGGGCCAAAGATATTCAACAACAGTTCATCTTTGCACTACAGGCCAAAGATATTCATCAACAGGCCATCTTTGCACTACATGCCAAAGATATTCATCAACAATTCATATTTGCACTACAGGCCAAATATATTCATATCTCAAAGAAATATATAATCATTTCAGAATTTATATAAACAATAATTATAACCATGTTGATCAATTCACCTTTGCACTTAAGCTTAAGATATTCAATTATAAATTCAATGGTCATGATCATACCAGTCACAATTCAACTTTGCACTACAGGCCAAAGAGAACCCTAGTCATGATCATACCAATAATCTATCCATCTTTACACTCCAGTGAAAGAAAATTTCAACATCAGGGTTATAAAAATGTTATATATGATGATAAAAATAATATGATCAACATATAGTTTTAATCTCAAGAGTAATATTCGTAACTCATGAATAGTAACCCCGACACAAAAGATAGAAATTCTACAATAAAATTCATACCAATATTTCGGTATAATGATATTGAAAGAATAACATTACTTAAATTTATAAACAATTTATTTTAATTGTTTACACTTTACTAATTAATGCATTTAATCATCATAAAATGCCAACTCTTACAATTTCATCATCAATAACCAAAACCCTCATAAAAAATCTGCATATACCTCATATAGGATTCTCAAGCCATAAAATCCTATTTTCCAATTTTCTTTCTTCACAAAACATATTTAATTCATTTACTCATAACTAAACTATTTTTATGAAAAATACCAAATCAGTTCCAAAAATATTTCTTTTCTGAAATTTAGCATAATATAGTCCCATAGTGAACATATATTTTTCTCAGAATTTTTAAAAGTCATTTACTATTTTTCATATGGCCAAAATAGCCGAATATTTAGACATTTATCAAAAATTGTACTTTTGTCTAAAAATTCTGAAATTTACAGAGTATACTTCTATCATATACATGTACTCCCAATAAAAATTTCATCAATTTTGGAGTTAACCACAAGGAATTATAAGCTGTTACTTTTAAAATAGTCTTTTCTCATAAAATTCATAACTCTCAATCTATACATCCAAAAATCACCATTTTTGGACACAATCAAGAAAACTCATCAAAATATCATTTCAAATTTTTCCAGAATTTTTGAAGATCAGAAAAATTACGAATCTGAAAATCATAACAACCCTTAAAATCCCTTAATATCCCTTATAATCCCTTACTATCCCTTACTATCCCTTACTATCCCTTACCTCAAAAGAGCAGTACTTCTGATCGGTATAAGGCTGAAGGAAACTTGCACTGATGAATAGCAACTCACCAAGTATCTAAAAACTCACAAAATATGCTTCATAATATAGAGAGAGAAAGAGAGAAAGCTTATGTTTCTGGTGTGATTTTCAATTCTAACTTAGCCCTCTATTTATAGGAAAATTTTGGTAGGTTTGACCTGCAACCTGATGGCTTTACCTGCTACTATTCTCACCCACCACATTTGAAATATAATTCAGCACATTTCTTCACCAACCACAAGTGGGGCTCACCAATTCTAGAATTTTCCACCAAAATGATAAACTCCGAAAATTCAACAATTTCTGAACCAGTCATCTCTTAAAATTCATAATAAATCATACGTTCAATTTTAACGGTTCAAAATTTGTGGGCATATACTCAACTTATATATGTATAACATATCCAAAAATTACCACGATCCAACGGTCGGATTAAAAATTATAACCCCCGCAAAATATCTCAAAAACCCTGATTTTTAATACCTCCATTCCGACAAAAATACGGATAAAAATCTCAACATTAACTCCTTCATTTTTTAACCACAAAAATATATCCCTCATTTATATCCACATAAAATAAATATTTTCTTATCATATGAATCAATAATTAATTATTCACAAATAATATTACAGAATCACATTTATGACAACCAGGCCGTTCCCAGGAAAGAGGGGGCTTTCCAATAAGGATTTCTCCTTACTGGCGCGCAATTAGATGACCAAACCTCTCATTAGACAGAACTTTCTAGACATTGCCAATAATGTTATCTAATAATATTATTCAAATAATATGAATTATTGATCTGATAATAGGAAATACTGTGCAGCAACAATTATTGAACAACAATAATATAAAATTTCAACGTAGCAATTATTGAATCAATAAAATAAAATATTGAACAGTAATTACTGTAACAATTATTGAGTAGTGCCTTCTTACGTAAGAATCAATAATTTCAAAAATACTATGCAATACCGTGTGCTACTGTGCAATAACGCGTATTACTGTATTTTAACCACTGGGTATTCCAACAGTGTTAACGGTAACAACTACGCCGTTATTTGTAAAAACTCAAATTTGTCATTTTCTTCACCCGACAGTTATTCTGTTATGGGGCCCACAAATGTCTGCGCTATCGTACGAATATTCTCCGACAGAAAGAATATTCCACGACCAAACGAATATTTCCCGACAACAATGAATATTTTATAACCACTTGTGTATTTTGAAAAAAAATCATATTTCACTCATAACTTTAAACTTTTATCAATTTAACCATTTACTGAATAGTAATTATAAGAAAAATTGAATACTTTTATTTCATAAAATTCGGGGTCTTACAATAACTTTTCTAATGAATTTTCTAGAAGAGCATAACCCTTGTAGAACATATTTGAAGGACACTACAAGAAAAAACTTTATCAGCGACCGCCTATCAGCGACTGCATACTGTCGCAGATAACCATCAGCGACCGCATGCAGTCGCTGAAAGGCGTCGCACAAAATCTGGTCGCTGAGATGCACATCCGCGACCACTATTAGCGACCGATATATCTGCGACTGCTATGAGCGACCGTAATGACAAATACGGTCGCTAAGCTGAGTCAGCATGGTCCAGGGCCAACGCTGACGTGTTCCACGTGTCAGCGACCGCATCCAGTCGCTGGTATACACAAATAGTTATCCATCACTATTTACCTATCAGCGACCGGAAAAATAAAAAAATAGAATTTTACTGTTTTGCAGAAATCCCAAAAACCTGTACCTATTTTGTACCTGTTTTATCCCAACACATATACCCAACAACAACATACACAACAATATAAACATCCATCGTCCACCAACACATACACCAACTAGTATATAAACCATTCAAAACCAATATGATTTTGAATAAATATAATAACATTTCAAAACTTATTTAAGTAACATACAAACATCCTAAAATGAATATACAAGTACAAACTTATACTATAACTATAAAACTAATCTAAAGTAGGTACGTCAAGCATCACCGCCTCCTTGATCACCCTGTAATTAACAAAATAATAAAACAAGTTACAAATATATACTAATTATGTTAATATTGGTATATTACGACAATATACAACAAATTGATTTTATACCTTGTCGTCATCCCCGTGTTGTGATGTTGCTGCTGCCGCTACTGCTTTAGCTAACTCCTCAGCACTCAGACCCCCCAGATGTCCGCCCAGTATCTTCAGAAGATCCCGATCTTGACAGATAGCTCTCACACAGTCAGCCGGAGTATGAACAGCTGGATGGCTCGATGACTATGTAGACTAGGTAGAAGAGCAGCCTGAGCCACTGAAGGATGAGCGTCGTCGTTGTCCTTGACCTTTAATGTAGTTCTTCTTCACAACAGACGCCCTCTCCCACAACTCTTGATCGATAGACGGACGTGGAGTGCCTTCAGGATAGCGCTCATTCAATAAACGCTTATAAGTGTCTTGTCATCATGTTAACAATTAAATAGTTAAAAATAAATTAATTCTGTAAGCATTAATTAAAGATCAAGTTGTTAAAATTTATTACCGCTATCTGGATAGCCTCAGGCAGACCATCACGGGTGGCCACGTACACATCCAGCCAATGGATAGGCTGACCTTGAGACTGAGACTCCTATACAAAAATAACAGAATATTACTAAGTAAAAATGGGATATATTTTCTACAATTCATGATTGAAAACATATTAAAACTTGTAAATACGTACCCTGGCAGTGATATGCTGCAACTGTGAAATATTGCCGCCCTTGTATGTTCCTTTAGCCTTTGTGCCATCGGATACACCTGAGGCTCTGTTGGTGGCGGCAGTCTTTCGTCTTTTCACCCAGCTCTCAGCTCTCCATTGGGCACACATCTCAGCCCATATGGACTGGGTGCACCACCAGGGGCTATGCTCGTGCATATAATCCTCTCCCTGGCCTGGATGGTCGATCTCGGCATTGTGAATGGCTTTTTGTCGTTCTTTATTCAGGTTATCCTTGGTGCGGACCGCGCACTTCTGCCAGAATAATGTCTGAATCACCGAAGCATGCGCGTCCTCCCATCTATACCTTTTCTGCAAATAAAACAACAATAATAACATTACTAAATAATTATCCTTTGAATATTATATTAATATTATATTAATATTATCTGTCATAATTATAAAAAACATACCTGAAATTCTGTCCAAACAGCATCCTTGTGGGTGATAGGTGTGCTCGCCCACGTAATCACAGCTGTAGGCCAATTCTGTAAACACAGCTGTGATATGCACTTGACGATTTTATTATCTGAAAAATCACTATAATATACAACATCAATTAGCATATATTAAAGCAATTTACATCTAAGTTATAATACTTATGAACATTTTTCAAACTTTTACTTATATAATACTTAAAAAAAATTCGCCAGAGTCTCCCCTACAATATGGACTAGCCACATGCACGACGGCATGCATATATGGACATTTCTAGGCACCAAAGACACCAACCAATATAATATCAATCAAAACATTACCAATATACAATAAATGGAATCTTAAATGCTTATATAAAATTGATATATGCGGGACGTACTTGCTATTCGGAGGAGGGTGAATCTGAATAAGAATCCGATCATCCGGATTAGTAGGGGCCTTGGGCACATGATTAGGCCCCATACCCAAGCCGCGCTTTTTCTGCGCTGCTTTAGAAGCCATCTGTATATTACAAATTTCAAGATGTTTTGCAGAGTCATATTTGATTACATGTATATATGACAATAAACATGACAGTGATATAAACATGTATATATATGAATATAAAATGACAATAAACAAAAATTGCATTTAAATAGTTTAGTACATAAACATGACAGTGATTTAAACATGTATATATATATATATATATATATATATATGAATATAAAATGACAGTCCATTAAAAAATCTCATATGAAGTGAACTGCACCCAACTCCAAACAAATATACATTCACTTTTTAAACAAAACTAATATAAGAATAACAAGGTAGAACCTCTTCTACAAAAGTACATCAGAAGAACAATAACAATGGTAATGTATCATAAATTGAAGACGTGATTTAATTACAACAATATCTGCTTTAATTGATTCCCTCATTTGTTTCAAGTGTCAATGTCTGATTCAGAATCATCTTGTATATGTGTTGCAGATTCATAACCATCATCTTCTTCAGATTCAGTGTCAGATTCAGTCAATAACTCTTCCTCCTCAGTATCAATGTCATCTGACACAAGTATTGACTCAGGATCTAATTCATGTGGTTCATCTCCACCATTTAACTGGATTACTTCATTGTTGTCCTCCACGTCATCAATCTATACCATGTTATACCATGTCATCGTACATAATGTTTATACCATGTTATAAACATTAACATGTTATAAATCCAGGTGGGAATATTTTTTCCAGTTTACACGTGATCTCTATGATGTTCTTCTCAAGTACAAACATGTCCTTCTCATTCAATGATTTTGAACACAAGTCTTTGAAGAAACGACTAAGATCCGTCAAAGCATCCCATATTGGTTTATCAAGCAGATCCCGAAATGCTATAGGCATAAGTCTCTCCATAAACACATGACAGTCATGACTCTTCATCCCTTGCAATTTCCCACCCGTAACACACCTTGCAATGTTTGACGTATATCCATCTGGTAGTTTCAGAGACTTAACCCATGTGCACACATCTTCAACTTGCTTTTTGGACAATGTGTACCTTGCATGCGGTTTGACAATCTTACCATTAGGAGATTCATAAAGTTCTAATCCAGGACGCTTACAAATATCTTTTATGTCCAAACGTGCCTTATCGTTATCTTTTGTCTTCCCCGTAACATTCATCACAGTGTTAAACACATTGTCAAACACATTCTTCTCAATATGCATCACATCTAGATTATGACGAATCAAATTTGTAGACCAATAAGGCAGTTTCCAAAAGATGCTTCTCCGAACCCAGTTATGAGATTCACCAAACCCATTGATTATGTTTGTGGCATCAACCTTACCAAATGGGATAACCGACAATATCATCACACGATCTCGCATCTTCGTTCCCGACAATCGCGGTGCAGGCATATCATTATCTACTTTTCCTTTCCTGAAGTATTCTCTATTTCTTCGAAACGGGTGATCTACTGGTAGGAACCGACGATGACAGTCAAACCAACAAGGCTTTCGACCTTTTGATAGATTAAATGACTTTGTATGCTCCATACAATATGAACAAGCCAACTTCCCGTGTGTACTCCATCCAGCTAACATACCATAAGCTGAGAAGTCACTTATAGTCCACATAACTGCTGCCCTAAGGTTGAAATTTGTTTTCGTTACAACATCCCAAGTCTGTACTCCATCCTCCCACAATACCTTCAACTCGTCTATTAGAGGTCTCAAGTAAACATCTAAGTTCTTTCCAGGACTCTTAGGACCAGGAACCACGAGTGAAAGAAACAAGTATGGCTGTTTCATACACATCCAAGGAGGCAAGTTGTACGGAGTAACAATCACAGGCCAACATGAGTACGGAACAGCTGAGTGGCCAAGCGGATTGAAACCATCGCTGGACAATCCAAGCCTCACATTTCTAGGTTCCAATGCAAATTCAGGATGTGCTAAGTTGAAATCTTTCCAAGCCTGCCCATCTGCGGGATGATTTAGTTCTCCATCTTTAGCTGGAGATTTCGCATGCCAACTCATATGTTCAGCTGTTCTTGAAGACATGTACAATCTTTTTAGCCGATGTGTTATTGGAAAATACCTTAGAATCTTAAACGGTATACTTGATTTTTTTGTAGTCACACCCTCTTTATTAGGCCTAAACCGATCATGACTGCAAAACGTGCACCTTGTCATCTGTTCATTTTCCTTGTAAAATAACATGCAATCGTTGGGACATGCATCGATCTTTTGGTATCCAAGACCCAACTTCTTCACCATTTTCTTACAAAAGTAATAGTTACCAGGTAATTTCTCACCGTCAGGCAACATACTCTTAATGGCCTTCAAGAGCGACTCAAAACACTCATGGCTCATGTTGTGATCAGCCTTGATGTTAAGTAATGTCGCCACTGCAGACAATGTAGTGTGTTTGGTGCAACCATGCCACAATGGCTCGCTACCCTCGTCTAACAACTTAAAAAAGTCTTTGACATCAGAATTCATAGGTTGCTCTCTGCCTTGCTCCCAATCAAAATTTGGCCCTGCAATATCATGAACCATTTCATTCATACGATGCGTACTACTGCCAGAATTGTGTACTTGTGTGATGCCACCATCTCTTCTCTGCCCATGTGCCCACCAGCATTCTTCGTAATTTCTCATGAACCCAGAAACAAGTAAATGATAGTTTACCATGTCTCTGTCCATATAATTTACATTCTTACACTTCAAACATGGACATCGTATCTGCAACTTACCATTCATACATTCCGGGTGAGTATACGCATACTCCAAAAACACCTGGTAACCAGCTCTAAATTCAGCTGTAGCACCTATCTGGGCACTTGACTTTCGTCGTGTCATCCAACTACGGTCTGAATAGAGGTCCATGATTCCACGGTACCTACTACAGACAACATGAGCTTATTAATCATATTACTTGAGCATACTTGTAACCATATGACTTGAGCATACTTGTAAGCATATGATTAACATTTCAGCATACTTGTAAGCATATGACTTGAGCATACTTGAAACCATATGACTTGAGCATATGACTTGAACATACTAGTAAGCACATAAAGAGCTCGTTAATATTATAAATGTTCGCAACTACCCAACCAATAAAAAAAATTCGCCGGAGTCTCCCCTATAATATGGACTAGCCACATGCACGACGGCATGTATATATAGTCATTTCTAGGCACCCAAGACACAAACCAAGAGAAATATACAAATTCCCAATATAATAAGACTAACACAATAACGATTGAATGCAAATTAAAGCAGTAAAAAGTTCAGGAGTATACTACAAATTCAGAGTTCCAAAAACTCGCACTTTCATTTTTGCAAGCTTCTATCTTTACTTTACACATGAGCTAAATAATTAACTTACTTCTGATTAGAGCACTAGTCTCTTAGTTCTTTAACTTTAGAGTATGATATTGCTTTTATTCATTAATATCTGTATGGGTTCGGTGAGAAACTAAGCACGTGTTACTTAGTTTATTTTAGCAGTGAATATCTAACGAAATTGAAGTTAGTTTATTTTAGCAATGGAAAACTTCCTAATGGATAGATCTAAAGAATGAACTACAATCTTCAGAGTGTCTTAATTGCTTGGATAGCTTGGATACAACAGTATATTCTATTATTTTTATTATACTTAGTAATGGAACTAAGTAAATGTTATTTAGTTATATTTTATTTTAATTTAATTATATATATAATGGTATTATATTTAATGTGATATTATATTATATTTTAATTTATATTATATTTATATGATATTATATTTTAATTTTATTATATTACCACCATCATATTTAATCATATTTGAATATGGGTTTTTGTTTGGATGGTAAAGCTTCAATTTGTTGCTTGAAGGTACCTTTTCAAAAATAGATATGGTTCATTTGTTGCACCTCGATCATTTTGTATATGATAGTTATTTTACTAGATATTTTTAGTAAAGAGTATAGCTTATACCTATTGTTTGTAAATGACACATGTTTATGATCTTGCCTAGTTTTTGTAATGCTAATAAATGTTTCTAAGTCAAATAGTAGGCAACCTTAAAATTTTAAACCAATTTTATCTCTAAATGTGGTTGATTGATTATTTTACATTTTTGGTGGCAAGCAAGGTCATATCGATAATGAACTGGGCTCATTAATTTTTTGACTTAGTACTATTGACTGCAACAAATTCAATAAACCATTTTCACTTGCAAAGCCACTAACTAGTTGGGCATTTCTACATGCTACAACTCCGCCATACCTAAACAGGGAAACAGAACTAGTTGGGCATTTCTGCATAGAGTCTAAATCTCGTAGTACATGAACAAAGGCCTAGTCCCCTACATTTTAATTATCACAAGAAAAGGCTCGATTTTTCTGTTTCCCCAATAAAACAGAATGTTATCGCCACCTCCTAACTGAAAACACCCACACTGCTCTTGTATACTAAAATCACTTCTCCTCCAAATTATTGAAAACATTGCTTTGCTCATTCAAACAGAAACTATCTGAATACAAATTACACAAAGTCATAAATCAAATAAATAGATAATTAGAACTAGGGTAGGTCTGCTAATGTCTTAATCCTAATTCAGTATGTGTACTAAATTAACTCAAGAACCAAAACATTACAGTATGAAGAGAAATTTTTATACTAAAACAACTCTCGGCTCGACAATAAATTAGTACACAATAAATTAGTTACATGTGGCGGCAGCGATGGCAGTGGACAGTGGCGACGAGGAGCGGCGACGGCGGCGATCAATTTCTCCCTCCCTCCCTCCCTCCCTCTTCTCTTCTCCCCCTTCTCCCTCTTCTCCCTATTCTGTTCTCCCTCTTTTCTTCTCTCGTCTGCTGAAAGAACGAAAGCCTGAGCCTGAATAAGTTTAAGACGATCAGCGACCGCTACCAGCGACCACATGCGGTCGCTGGTTTTTAATGACGTGGACAAGTTAGCAACCGCCTGCAGTCACTGATATGTATTGGTCGCAAAAAACAAACGCGCCAACTTTTGGCACCAATTTTTTGGGAGGGAAATTCATCTCAGCGACCGATCAGCGACCGCACGCGGTCGCTGATATTAACTAGCGACTAGATTAAATAACAGTCGCTGATGTTGGTCGCTATTAGTATTATCAGCGACTGGACATGCGGTCGCTGATACTATTGGTCGCTGTTAAGCCTTTTTCTTGTAGTGGAAATTTACAAAAATAATGCATCAATGGTTTATTATGACTTGGGTTTATTATTTACAAAAATAAAACATCCACAAACTAATGATGCCTTAAATTTCTCCAACTGACTTGGGTTCAATTTCTTGGTAATAATACTGGAGACTTCCATGTCACACCAATATATAACTTTTCCAGTGAATTTTCAGTTGCATTCCTCATAGTAAAGATCCAATAACTGTAAATAAACAAAATCAGATTTACACAGTCATTAGTAACCAGATATAAACAATATTTATAACATAAACAGTAACGTAGTGACCAACAAATAAAAGTATACTAACCAAAACATAATATAACAATTACACAGTAGTCAAAACATACTATAACAAATAACCAACATCCCACATTGACTGCACAATAATAGTTATCATATCATAATATAACATTAACCATACCATAATAAAGCAGTAACCAAAAAGTTATATTATATAATCTAATGGTGACAAAAATATAAACAACATGTAGTACAGACCATTTTATGCAGTAAACAAATAGTTATATATAATATTAACCAAAACATAATTTAAAGGTCACCAAAACAAAAATATGCATACCAAAAAATATTCTAAAGAAGTAGCCAAACAGTTATAAGATAGTAACCAAACCATATTTTAATGGTAACCAACACATAAACAACATGTATACCAAACCCAGTTTAGTTAACCAATGTATACTAAGCAAATATATTAAAACCAAAACAACATATAAAAGTAACTAAAATCCCAATTGAGGAAAAAAAAATGATATCCAAATCATAAGCCAACAAAAAAAAATATACTAATGAAGTAACCAAACAGTTATATGTTAGTAACCAAAATATATATTAATGGTAACCAATACATAAACAACATATAGACCAAACACAGTTTAGTCAACCCATATATACTAAGCAAATACATGGTAACCAGAATAACAAAAAATAATAACCAAAATCCCAACTCAAGGAAACAAAAATAGAATCCAAATCAGAAATTAACAATAACCAAAAACATACTAAAGAAGTAACCAAATATTTATATGATAGTAACCAAAATATGTTTTAATGGTAACCAATACATAAACAACATTTACACCAAAATCAGTTTAGTCAACCATGTATACTAAGCAAATACATGGTAACCATAACAACATAAAAAAGTAACCAAAATATCAAATCAAGGTAACAAAAATGGTATCCGAACAAGTTAACAGTAACCAAAATATAATGCAGAAGTAACCAAACAGTTATATGATAGTAACAATAACAAAATTTAAATTAGCAAACCTGTAAAAAAATTTGGGTTGGAAATATCTTCTTGCTATGAACTTGAGCTTCTGTCTTAACTACAGGAACATCAAAATCAGAATCCAATTGTATAAACCCAAACAAATTTTTTCAAGTCCTTAATAGAATCACCCTCTGTGATTCTTTTCCTCTTTCCATCCTTCTTACTTGTATCAACCATTCTATACAAAACATAAAAACAACACAAATTCAAACAATCAATACCCTATTCTGTTAGAAACATAGCGTATATATATGATCATATTGACAATTAATTAGTAGAATGAGAATTAACAGAAATTAGAAGCATACCTTAGAGAGAAACCAGAATCCTTTCAGTTGTGAGAGAGTTGGAGAGAGAAAATCACGTATTAGCCTGAAAACATAGCCTGAAAGTCACGTATTCAATTTTCTGTCAGAGTTGAGAGACTATGGTGTTGCGGCGGCGGCGGCGGAAGGGACGCGACGAATGGCTTCGAGAGGAGAGAGAGAACTAGTAAGGGAGAAGAAAGAGAAATAGTAAGGGCGTACAGAGAGAGAGACCGAAGGAAAATGAAAACTAATTTGTTATGTCAGTTCATTAATATTAATTCCTTAATTTAAGGACTCTTAATTGTATTTGTATTGTAAATATATATGAAGAAGTGTCATATTTTTGTAATTATTTTATGAATGTATGATTTTTGTAATTACTTTTAAAAATGTACTATAATATGTAATTGTTCCTTATAATAAACTTAGTTCGTCAAAAAATAATAGTTGGTAATTATAAATTGTTGAAAGATGACAACTTATTGACTAATTTAATAAGTACTTTTAAAAAAAATATAGAAAAGACAATAATAATGGATGTGACAAGTTTTGAATTTCTCTCTTTATATTTTTAAACAAAAAATATATAAAAATATTTTTTACTATTTGTTTCTTAGACAAGATAACTTCTTTTTTTATAATAGTAATAAATAAATAAAAACACAATGAAAATAGAAGAGATGTTAAAAGTATATCGATAAATTGTAAATAATTTTAAAAGATAATATAACTAATCTATCAATATATATATATATATATATATAATTAGCCAACCAAAATTAAATTTGGGTGGGTCATGGGTTGGACAGGTTCTTAAAAATGTAAAAAAGATACTATTATCCAAATACCATAAAATCGTGGGCGGGCTCGGTTTACGCATGAGTTGTCCAACCTAAGATGCATCCTAGTTAATGTTGAGCATAGTAAGTTTCCGTGTCATAAATAATTTAATATGTTCAACACGAAATTTAAATATATTAAGCATATTTAATCAGTGGATTGACACGTTTAATATGATTATACATTTATTTAAAATAAATTAAAAATAAATATGATAGTATAACGTTATAATTTATCTTAAATATTAATTTTTTTCTCTTAATTACATTTGTAAGCACGCTATCTTATATTTTATTAAATAAATAATATTGTGATGAATAAATTCTATTATTATTTAATAATTAAGTGAATGATATTTATTTTTTTTATTTGTAAATTTTAATTCATATAGTAAATGAGTCGACACGTTAAGATAAAAAGTCAAACCCACTATTTTTCTTTCTATTATTATTGTTTTTTTTGGGTAAAAGTCTACCCACTCTTTAACACGAGAAGTAAAATAAAATATTTAAAATCTGAATCTTCCACCATCTCTGCAATAATCTAGTAATGCCGTCTTTTCACGTGTTGAACCCCCCAAACCCAAGTATCTTGTATCCGACACTTCCCGCTCCCACATAAATTAATGGAGTACATAATAAGATTAATTTATGAAATCATTCTAAATAATTAAATAAAATAAATTAAGGTAAGTTTTTTCTTAATTATCCCTTATCATATATATTCAAGTGCATTTCTGATATAAATTTATTATTATACGTAACTACATTCTTTCCGAATTTAGAAAAAAAATTAAAAAAATCACTTTCTATGATAACTAATGGTACGGCTAGGTCAGATAATTTCCCCTGAACCCGATAGGACGTATTTGATTTCAATATCAATGGGACTCAATTTTTAAAACTCTATAGGATTAGGGTCAATATGGAATATATATACTCCCTCACCCCAACTCCCGACCCAATTATATATATATATATATATATATATATATATATATATATATATATATATATAAAATTATAAATTTATTTAGGTTATTTCATTATAAATTTATAACATAAAAATGTTATATGTTACTCCCTCCGTCCCATATTAATTACTCAGTTTTGACTTTTTTAAGTCAAATTGACTATTTTTAGAATTAATAATTAAGCATATATAAATATATTTCTAAAATTCTAAAAATTGGGATTAGTAATAAATTGTATATACTTTCTTTTAGTTATAATCTCTTCACCTATATTTTAGCAAAAATAGTAAAAAGATTAGTTTTAAAAATAGTCAATTTGACTTTAAAAAGTCAAAACTGAGCAATTAATTTGGGACGGAGGGAGTATTTGATTTTGAATAAAATATAATTGTACAAAGTAATATAAAAAAATCATTTGGAAAAAAAAAGAATAATCGAGTAAAAGATGAACCCCGAATCATACATGCCCTATTGCCAAACTGACTTCTTTTTTATTGTACAAGATAAAGTATTTAAGCCTTTCGGTCAAAATTAGGAAAAAATTAATTTCCTTAAGTTAATCTATATTCTAGTTAAACTCGTAAAATTAAAATGTATCCTCGAATTAAATTGTAATTAGAATCCGTTGAACGAGTCTTGCTGAGAGCTTGCACTCCAAGTCAACATATCATCACGTACCATCTCCATTTTTACAGACACCAGAGAGAGATAAGAGAGAGTGAAGGAGATGAAATCAGAGATGTTGACACTGATACTAGTGAATATCGCGGGTTTAATGGAAAAGGCCGACGAGTCTCTGTTGCCCGGAGTCTACAAGGAGGTTGGTGAGGCCCTTAACACTGACCCAACTGGGTTAGGCTCCCTCACTCTATTCAGATCCATAGTCCAATCAGCTTGCTACCCAGTTGCAGCTTACCTTTCCCTCCGTCACAACCGAGCCCACGTTATTGCACTCGGCGCTTTCCTCTGGGCCGCCGCCACCTTCCTCGTTGGCATCTCCTCCACCTTCTTACAGGTCTCTCTGTCTACAAGCTTATTTCAAATATAAAGTGATATGAAAACAACTCAACTATTCAACTTTACGAATAATGCAAATAGCGGGTACATATTTAAAATTTTATTTTATTTAAGATTTTGGAGGTATTAATTACTTTTTACTGCTTAGATTTTATTATTTTTATCTAGGAAAATATGATAAATTTCTTTTTATTATGCGATAGAGTTGTCTGCTAGGCGTTACGTTTGTTAGTTAAATAAGCATATTGGACCACCTCCTTACCTAAAAGTTTAACCTATTAGGTTGAGGCTTTAATATACTTATTAACCCATCTACACCCTTGAATTTATCCGATGTGGGATTCATGTGAAATATTCCAACACTTTCAAATATTCCAAATGTATTAAACGCTTCAAATTAATGTTGTGTAACCAAGCATATAGTGTTCTAAAAATCTCTACTTAGGTTTAATTAATTTAACACCTCGATTTCGCTAGGTGCCTGCCCCCCGTCTAAGCAGAACTAGACATCTACTTTGAAACTTTACAATATTTGAAAGGGTTATTTTAAGCCTTAAAATATTATTTTTTTGCGATTGTTTTTCATTTAAAATTAAAAATATTACATCTACACTATATATTTTGTATAGTATAACAATTATTTTGTATATATATTTTGTAATTATTTATATTTGTTTACGAAAAAGCCTAGTCCGCTTAGAAAATTACCTAAGCAGACTTGGTGCTAGATGTCCCCTCCACCACCTAGCGATTTTTAAAAACTGAATACTCGCTTAACCATTTTATTAAGAAGATGGTGTGATGAGTAGGCATTAATTATCAAGAAATACTTTTTTCTTAGTTGATCATAATTTCTCTGTTTCAAATTATAAGATGACTATGGACTTTTAATTGAAGACATTTTTAAACTCAAAATTGAGATAATTCAATATCAATTATGAAACTAAAAATCTTATAATGAGTATTATTTTTTAAATAGTTTATAACAGACATCATTGTATTGTATTGACTGAAATTAATAGAAATCATGTTGATTTTGAGTTTGAAAAATCTCTTAAATCGACTTGAAAAGGCATATATTTTAGAACGTATGGCTCAAATCTTGGAAGATGAATTTGAAAGTTAAGTTATATTGTCATACTATTAGTTAATTACTCTTCACATCAATTGATGCTTAATTCATAGCCCTGAAACATTGAAAGTTTGTTGATTTCTTAATGTTGTTAAGATTGCAATTTCAAGAGGACTGAATGGGATAGGGCTTGCCATAGTCATACCAGCCATTCAGTCTCTTGTAGCTGATTCAACTGATGACACCAACCGCGGTGTAGCTTTTGGATGGCTACAACTAACTAGTAGCCTCGGCTCAACCATGGGTGGAGCTTTTGCAGTACTAATAGCCTCAACATCCGTCGTGGGAATTGCCGGTTGGCGCATTGCCTTCCATCTAGTTGGATTAGTAAGTATCATAGTTGGCCTTTTAGTTCGCCTCTTTGCCACTGATCCCCGCTTTTCTGATTCTGATGCTAAATTTGAAGAAGCTCAAATTCCACCCAAGTCATTTTGGTCCGAAACAGAGAACATGGTTAAAGAAGCAAAGGAAGTTATGAAAATTCCATCTTTCCAAATAATTATAGCCCAAGGTGCCTCTGGCACATTTCCCTGGTCAGCTTTGTCCTTTGGTCCCATGTGGTTAGAACTTATTGGCTTCTCCCACGAAACCACGGCCTTCTTGTGGACTATTTTTCGGGTTGCTTCTTCACTTGGTGCACTTTGTGGAGGAATATTGGGGGATATTCTTGCCAAACACCTACCCAATTCTGGGAGAATAATTCTTTCACAGATAAGCGCTGGTTCAGCCATACTTCTAGCAGCAATACTGTTGCTGGCATTGCCTGATGACCCTTCCACAAAATTAACGCATGGTTTGGTCTTGTTCGTGATGGGATTAATGATATCGTGGAATGCAGCAGCAACAAACTGGTATGTATCCAACAAATTTTCAGCTATTTAATTGGTAAATGCATGTAGACTTGTTCAAAACGTAATGAGGTCCGATCACATTCTCAATAGTATTTTGAACTTATGACTTAATAATAATAATAGTACGCAGCTTGAAACCTTATATACATATCAAATTATCCCACGTGTTTTGATGTGAGCAAGACTGAAGTGTTACGCGAGTAATCTAAAACTATGAATTGTTGGTATATACAGTCCAATAATGGCAGAGATTGTCCCAAAGAGATCAAGAACAAGCATATACGCATTGGATAAGTCGTTTGAATCCATATTAGCATCATTTGCTCCCCCTATAGTTGGAATTTTGGCTCAGCATGTCTACGGTTACAAGCCTATTCCAGAGAAAATTGAAACAGATAGAGAGAATGCTGGAGCGCTTGCCAAGGCTCTTTACACAGCGATCGGAATTCCAATGATAATTTGTGTTCTGATATACTCCTTCCTATACCGTACATATCCACGAGATCGAGACATAGCGCGAATGGAAGCTTTGGTATCGTCAGAAGTGCAAGATTCAGAGACAGAAAATCATCCTTCAGGAGAAGAATATTTGCAACTTAATGTTGCAGAAATTCTTGATTTTGATGAAAAAACTAAAAGACTGCTTTCCCGTTAATTCACATCCGTAGATTCTGTCATAAAAGACGCCATGTTTATTTGCTTAGCTTGTTGTGAACAGTGAAATCCAGTAGAAATCTAAGAATTGCCCATGGCATTTCATGTTTCTCCAATTATATGATATCTGGACAACTTTGATTTGCTTGAATAAGTTGCAGAAGCATCATAGCATGTCATAACTTTGGTTAGGGATGAAAAACGTAATAAGCTAGCGCGAGCTGTTTGTAAACAATATCAAGTATTGAAATATCTAAGAATGATTTTGTACTAAATCTATTCCCCATACACACCAAAAAAAAAAAAGAGTTCTCTTTTTATTGATAATAATATAAAAGGAAAAATGTTATCTAAGGTTAAGTTTTTCATTCTAGGGTAATATAAAATAAAATCATTAATTATAAATTTTATGCAAGTTTTGTTAAGTAGCCTCAAGGTTGATTTTAGCATGTGTTAGATCACCTTTACTCAATATAAAATGACACAATGTCCTTTATTTATCATCATTATCATACTAGAACACAAAATTATTCATTAATTTATGTTACGTTTAGATTGCGGGAATGGAATGGAATGGAAAAAAAAAGTGTATTCGGTTTGTTCCATTGGAAATTGGAATGCAATGAATTATTCTCATTCTTGTAAAATTTGATTAATCATTTCACTCTCTATTTTTTATTTCATTCATTCTTTCGATCCAAACAAAACAATTAGGGGTAAATACGAGGAGAGAAAAAAATACATTTAGTGAGATTCTTTGTTATGAAAAAGATGCGGTAGTACTTATATAGACACTCCCACATTAGGCTTGCTGGGGCATGTGGTGGATCCAGGACATGCATGGCTGGCTTCAACAAAGAGAGTAATAGTACGTTGTGCATTGTGATTTCCCCATGTGCGCTTGCGACAATTTTAGTAGCGAGTCCAATACTGTCTGGCTGCCTGCCATGTAAATCTTTTTATGCTGTATCTAGTTTTAATGTCCTCTGAATTGAGCCCAATATTGGCTGCCATAACTATAATAACTTTCCCTATTCATTTTTCTTCTTAATAACAGAGACAGTATTTGATAAATGCAGCAGAAAAAACTCCAAAATTAGTAGCACAATTGGGGAAAACTAAATTAATACATGCTCCCTTTTAACCTTAATGTTGTTGGTACGTATATACTCCCTCCATCTCATAATAACTGTCGCTTTAGCTTGATACACATGGATTAAGAAAGTCATTTAGTGCTATCATTTATTAATTAAAATTGGTGTGAAATTTCATCACTACCCCTTTATGGGAAGTTGAAAACTATTAATACAAGGAAAAAATTTCTTGGGAAAATGAGAGAAGGTAGGGATGATATAGGAAAGTAAATAATTGTTTCTCCTAGAAAGTTGTAAACAAATAAATTGAGAAAAAAATTTCCTTCTAAAACGACGGTTATTATGAGATGGAGGTAATAACAAGATATGTACTTGGTGACAGTCCCACATACTCCGTTAAGATACCTCCAACATTAGGGCCATCTAGTTATTTTTGAACTTCAGAGTCAAGAATTTTATTTATTTATTGAGCTCTTCTAGACAGACATAAAAATTGAACATTAGTGTATTTATATTTTTAACTTGAGTCAAAATTCAAATATACTTGTGTCTAATTTTTATGTTAGTATTTTTGTTATTTATTTCGTGAAAACAGAATTAATAATGTCTAAAATAGTAATTTGAGTATCCTACCGAATAATTTTTTAATGGGAAAACAATCCCCTTCACAAGGGCCGGATGTAATAAAGTCAATGAAGGAAGAGAGAGGTAGGGCCGAGTGGTTCGAAACCCGGTTTGAGATAAGATCGAATTTTTTTTGATACTTAACTAGTTGGATTTGAATTCATTTTGATACTCAGAATGACATACGAGTTGAATATGAGCTATCTACTATTCACTATTTTTTTTACCTCACTGATACATACTTGATACAAGTTCGTTTATCTTTACGCGTATAAAGTATCGAGTATACTCAATTTATTTAATATATATTATTTAACAATTAAATTCTTCACATACTTTTAGAAGGATCCGGTTACTATGAAGTTAACTTCATAGTAAGTTGATCAATTGACCAATACAGTGCGGATACGCAGAGGAAAAGATCATCTCTCGCATATGTATCGACACTGTATTGGTTAATTGATCAAAATTAATTTCATACTAATCACTCCCCTTTTAGAATTAGAATTAGTTCTTAATTGTTTTAAGAGTGATAAAATCATCTCATTAATTTATTTTTTTTAGAATGTTAGAGATCTAATTTGAAGTATTAAAATTTTAATTATTTTAACTATATGACTGAGTTAATTTTATATACATTATCATACTATAAATGATATCGTTCTAATTCATGTATGTCTCAAATGCTTGCAAGTAATTTGACAGACTAAAGAACGAGTCAAACTCGAATACAATAAAATGAGTTGAATTTGAATCTGAGTAAGAAAAAATTTTTTTATTTAAATCCGAGTACGAATCCAAATACCTTAAAAAAATCAAGTAAAATTCAAATAAATTACTATTCGGCTAGACTCAGGATCATTTTCACCTCTTGAGAGAGAAAGAAGACTTTGAGAAGGTAATGAACCCTATATGTTAACTGCACATTGTATAATATAAGGTCTTATATATATATGGAAAAATTGTATATACATAACTGTGTAATACACAATCGTCTATGACGACGATTTTTTAGGCTATAACTACGGTTTCGACGATTTTTTTAGGCTATAACTACGATTCACACATCACCCTATATATATATATATATATATATATATATATATATATATATATATATATATTGTTACTCTCTCATTATACAAAAATAGTTTCGTTCGTAAAGTTTATAAACTTTATGAATGTATGTTAATTTCATACTTATTCTTAAATTTATTTCAAGAATATAATAATAAATTTAAAAACATTATATTATTTTTTTGTATTTTTATTAAAAGCAATGACATTTGACAAATGAGACTACTATAATGAAACGAAGAGAACAATACAGGATGTGCTTGTGGGCCTGTGACTAGGCTTCCCCTTTTGTCTCGTAAATACTATACTCCTCCTCATTATATAAGCTTCAATTAATAAACCCATCTTCTTTTCCAACCAGAGTAATGCTACGCGGACAAGAAAGTTGGACCGGAAAATTGGATCGGTCTAATTTTTTTTATTTTTATTTTTTTTGCTAGTGACCCTTAAAAAATATATAGTATTTATTCCAACAGGAATTTTTACAAAATATAGTATTTTAGGTGTAATTTGGATACATATACAAATACAGGGTATAACCCTGTATAACCCTGTATCTGTATAACCCTGTATTTGTATATGTATCCAAATTACACCTAAAACACTATATTTTGTAAAAATTCCTGTTGGAATAAATACTATATATTTTTAAGGGTCACTAGCAAAAATAAAAAAAATAAATAAAAAAAATTGGACCGGTCCAATTTTCCGGTCCAACTTTCATGTCTGCCAAGACTTATTCTTCCAACAACCTAATTAGATCCTGGGCTCTTCAGAGTATCATTATTGTATTGGCCCCACACCAAAATATTTTGGTGTTAGAATGATAAATTTTTCTCTTAAGATAAAAAAAATATATTTCTACTAATTTATCCTTAATGGAATATTTTTAAACTTAATTTTGATTTAATAACAACACTGTAATTTAAATTATATAGAAAATGATTAGGAAAATAGGAATTTCAACACAATTTTTTAAAATATTTTCACAAACTCTCTCATTTATTATTTTATCCGTTCCAAAAATAGATATACAATTTGATTTTTAAGATCAAATGACGACATATTAAACTTCAAAATTGATATAACTCATAAAAGTTTAAAATGAAATACTTTTTGTGATTAATAACTTTTGTTATATGCTATACAATTATAATAATTATATCAACTAAATTTAAATAAATTCACGTAAATTAAAATTTAATATATCGTCGTTTAATCTTAAAAATAAAATTATATTTTAAATTTTAGAACGGAGGAAGTATTTGTATGAGAAAGTCTTTAAGAAAATACTGAAAGTGATTATTGAAATATCAAAATTTTAAAATTATTGATAGCACATAGTTATTAAAAACGAGACATTAATTTTGGAATGTGAAATGTATCAGTTATCACTAGGTAGCAGGTAAGTGGATACCTCATGATCAAATCTCAATCCTCGATCGGACGGTGATGATAGGCCCCCAGTTATTAAGTTATTCTAACAAGTTGGGACTAAATTTTTAATCTCGTTTATTTTAATACACATGTATAATCAAAGAGGACAAAAGCACCATACCATCCTATAAAAAGAGTTGGCAAAGGTCATGACTGAAATAATACCAGTTATCTGATTCGGACTTTTGAGAGTCGGTTCTTATACCAATTCTGAAATAATAAGCGTTAAATTTTGAGTTCGAATCGAATCAAGTCTATCTAAACAACTTTAAAGTAACACTGGTCAAATCTCGAGTCCGAATCAATCAAATTTATATAAACAAGACCTGAAATTACTAGTCCAATACTATCTTCTTAGATTATCTTAGCCTACTACAGATTCATTCAAAATATTATAACTGAATATACATTTGTTAATTACTTAATTTCTTATATACAAATTAAAAAAAAATCATATTTTTCGAGGTAGACCGGATATTATAATACACATGTAGCCCGTGTAGGCTAGGCCAAAAGTTTAATAACCAGCAAAGACTCCCACGTTCATGGACAAAAAAAGTGCCAACTCTTTGAATAATAAGTTATTCTTACAAGTTGGACCTTTAAATAAAGTTGTGGTCCTACAATAATTTGGTCCAAATATTCTAACGTAGAAACTCATGCAGGATTAACGTGTCTCGGACCTACCATGCAGCCATTTACTATACAAAAACAAAACATTACTACTGTAAAATATACTACTACTAATCACTTGCATATAGATAGATTCGTTGGATGGGAAACTAAAAGAAAAAATAAGGATGCACTGAAGTCAACCATTTCAAGTTTTGGTCTCCTCCTACTCAAGAAGTCATTATAGATACTAGATAAGTCGTGGTTATTAATTTAAGGTATAATAACTAATTAGTATACTGGCAATGAGTAATATATACACTAATATATCAACTCAAACTTTTGATATTAACCGTTAAAAAAAGGATATATATTGAGATTGTTTATTTCGACTATTTAATTATCAGTTAAGTAAATAAATAATAGTGACAATTTTTTAAGAAAAATATATAATAAGTGGAGTATTTTTATAATTCTTATTAATTTCACATATTAAAAAGCTTCACAAATTATAATTATAATTTGACTTAAATTTATCATAATATAGGACTAGTAATAGATTTTGTATTACCAACCTTCTATGCATGGTCTTTCAGAATTTTTTTAGTATATATATTATATGTACAAAACCCGTACGTGATGTTTGAGTGAACTGAACTGAATTTGATTATTAGTAATTTGAATAAGAATACTTCCTCAGTTTGAACCAAATTGTTGGAGGAAGAAAGAGCAGGCAAAGAGATTTACGGGATATTTGTTTACCTCTTAATAATTTTACCAATAATTTTATTTTATAAGAGGATAAAATTATTTTGTAAAATTTTATTTGTCTCTTATCGTCTCTTAACCTGTAAGAGAAAAATATAAATTTAAAATTTTAAGAACTGTCTCTTAGTGAAATTTTTTAATATATGGAGTCTCTATAAATATTATACTCCTTCTATTCCAAAATTTAAGATTATTATTGATTTTTTAAAAGTCAATTTAAGATATCTTCAAATTTAAAATTGATATTTTTAAATTTAAAAGTCATTCGGATGTTTTATACAATTTTTTAATTTAAAATATTATTTCACTCAAATAATTTAATTTATTAAGATATATTAACTAATCAAATTTTAATTACTCAATTTTATTAAACACCTCTATAAGATGTAGGAAAAGGGAGAGCTCCTTTTTTATTGATATTTTTACTTCAAATGTTACTTTCTCTAAGCACCTAGAATAATTTTTTTGATTGATTTCTTTAATGTATACTATTAGATTTTAAAGTTTAAATTTAATCATCAAAAAATTGTCTTGCTCAGTTATGTACAGAATTTATTATTCATCAATAATACTATGATGACTAAAAAATAATTAAAAAATGAGATACAAAATATTGTGTATGATTATGATTGGTTACAAATATTGGATTCACTCATATATGGTGGATTATCTACTAATTAAATTTCAACAGATCATTTTTTGAATTAGTTTTTATAAGAGTTTTTTGTAAATGTAGCAAATACTTATTATTGCATAAAGAGGACCATTATACATAATAACTCCGTTTCAAAATATAAGACCATTATTGACTTTTTAAAGTTAATTAAAAACATTTTCAAACTCATAATTGGCACGATGAATTTTATTAATTTTAGTCAATACGATGATTAATATTATGAACTACTTCAAAATTACTACTTATTGTAAAATTTATTTGTTCATAATCGTTAATGAATCATCTTAATTTTGAATTTGAAAATATATCAAATTGATTTTCAAAATTTATTAATTAATAATATTCTAATTTAGAACAAAAAACTTATTTTTAACAAAAATATAGCAAACAAAATGACACAATGCGAATTAAATTTAAACAAATCATTTTCTAAACTAGTTTTTATAAAAGTTATTTGTAAATGTAGCAACACTTATTAATATTCATTGCATAAAGAGGACCATTATAAATAATAACGAAAAATGATGACTTCTTCGGTTTCAAAATATAAGATCATTATTGACTTTTAAAGTTAATTAAAGACATTTTCAAACTCATAATTGGCACGATGAATTTTATTAATTTTAGTCAATACGATGATGAATATTATGAACTACTTTAAAATTACTACTTATTGTAAGATTTATTTGTTCATAATCGGTAAATGAATCATCTTAATTATAAGTTTGGAAATGTATCAAATTGATTTTCAAAAGCAATTAATTAATGATCTTCTAATTTAAAACAAAAAACGTATTTTTAACAGAAAGATAGCAAACAAAATGGCACAATATCCTAAGTGTTAACTGTAAGACCCCAAATTATTAATAAATAAAATTTAATTTCTTCTATTTATTATTTTGAAATAGTAAGGGTTGAATTGATTAATGAGGTTAGTTATGGATAAAATGAGCAAATATTTTAAATAAGCAAATGGTTATAAAATATTCATTGTTGTCGGGGAATATTCGTTTGGTCGTGGAATATTCTTCCTGTCGGGGAATATTCGTACGACGGCGCAGTCTTTTGTGGGCCCCATAACGGAAAGTGATTGGATGAAGAAAACGACAACTATAAGTTGTTTATAAATAACGGCGTAGTTGTTACCGTTAATACTGTTAGAATACCCGGTGGTTAAAACACAGTAATACGCGTTATTGCACAGTAGCACACGGTATTGCACCAATTATTGATTCTTACGTAAGAAGGCACTACTCAATAATTGTTACAGTAATTACTGTTCATTATTTTATTTTATTGATTCAATAATTGCTACGTTGATATTTTATATTACTGTTGTTTCAATAATTGTCACTACACGGTATTTTTCCATTATCGAAGCAATAATTCATATTATCTGAATAATATTATTAGATAACATTATTGACAATGTCTAGAAAGTTCTGTCTAATGAGAGGTTTGGTCACCTAATTGCGCGCCAGTAAGGAGAAATCCTTATTGGAAAGCCCCCTCTTTCCTAAGAACTGCCTGGTTGTCAGTATTGTGATTCTGTAATATTATTTGTGAATAATTAATTATTGATTTATATGATGAGGAAAATATTTATTTTATGCGGACATAGATGGAGAAAATTTTTAAAGTGACAATTGTTGAAAATCGATATTTTATCTTTTCTGATAAAATAATATTTTATTATATTATTAGAATATAATAATGATGATATTTTTACAATGAATGTGGGATATATGAGTATATGAGGAAGAAGAGTATGTTTGTTGCAAAAGTTATTTAAAACATGTTAAACATGTCTGTGGGCCCATTTCTTGACTGAAATTTGATTATAGCCTATAGAATCGTCCGTTTGTTGATTTCGGTCAATTTCTGTTTGGAATTTAGAAAAACTTTCTTCTGCAAAGTTGTAGATAATGAAATTTCCTAAGGAAAAGACATGTGATTTGAATTTTTCTGACAAAAGGGCTATTTATTATGAATTATTGAAATTCTGAAGTTCTGAAATAATTGATTTTTGAAAGTTTTAAATATTTATATTAACAAAAACGTTTTTTTACATTTTGTGGGCCTCATTTGCTTGTGTTCAATTACTGAATTCAGATTCAAAGGTATGCGTAGGAATTGTTATTATAAATAATAATATTTTATTAAATTTTCTGCTTTGGTGTTCTAAGCATTTTCCTATAAATAGGGTGCTTAGGTTAGAATTGAAAATTACACTAGAAACACAAGTTTTCTCTCTCTTTCTCTCTCTATATTATCGATCGTATTCTTGTGAGTATTTTAAGATTTTGAGTGTTGCTATACGGTGCAAGTTCCCTTCAGTTCTATATCCAGTATTCCAGTCAGAAGTACTGTCTTTTCGAGGTAAGGGGTACTTTTTTTATATAAATGATATTATTTCTTCAAATATCATTATGCCGAAATATTGATCTAAATTTTAATCAAATTTGAAACTTTTTGTGTCGGAGTTACTATTCACGTATACGATACTATTCACGTATACGACACTATTCACGAATACGACACTATTCACAGAAAAAAAATTAAATTTTCGTTTTTTGTTCAAGATATCTATTATGGATACTAGCTTTGATTGTATCCATGTTTTGATCATTCTTGAATTTTACTCTACTATGATTACTTATGAGGTATTTTTGGACATAGATAAACCGAAATACGAATCTTTAATATTTGTTATTTTGTTTCACTAGATTCGTTTTCTTTAAAATATTTTTCATCATCCTCAGTCCTAAATGATGATATAACTGAATATATTTGGCCTGTAGTGCAAAGATGAATGATTTCTGATGAATATCTTTGGCCCGTAGTACAAAGATGAACATGTGTTTAGATGAACATGACCAACTGATGAATATCTTTGGCCTGTAGTGCAAAGATGAATATTTGATTCCAGATATATATTGATTGATGTTACAGGGATAAAATATCGACGATGAACTTTTAAATTCATATATAGAAAATAGTAGATTTCATTTTCTACTTAACTCTTCTAATGAATTTGTATTTCCGCTGCAAATATTGATTTAAAACTTGTTGTCTATTGTATTCTATTAAATTTTTCCCTGTTGAAGACTAACGATAATTTGTTCTATATTATCTTAGTCATAATATTCTTTACTGGGCTAGTTGAGCTCACCCTTTTCTTTTTTGTTCCATTTTTCTTCTCAGGAGGCGAGAATGTAGCGAGTACTAGTCGGAGTATGGAATGAAGGTTCTAGAAAGTCGTTTTAGTAGTCCTCACCATTTTTATAAAATAATGTATCAATAATTGTAATGAGAACTTATTTGAATATGGATATTGTCTAGATGACAATATTTATATTTAAACTCACAGTTTTTATGTTGTATTAATAAAGTTGTAGTTGTTTCTGTACCATGTATTTTGACAACTCAGAATGAGTGTTGTATACCTATTTTGGGGGCGTCACAGTTGGTATCAGAGCTTAGGGATATGATCTTTGGCGGAGATCGGAGAATAGAACTAGGTAGGGAGAGACGAGTAAACTCTTCGCTAGTGTGTCCTACCTAAGCTTATTTGTTGGTCGGTCATAATATAGGGGTATTATGTGATTTGTTAATTTCTTTAATTAACCCTTATTTTATGGCAGTATTTAAGAATGGCAACTGAGAATGTGAATAGTGGAGTAAACGAAACCGTGGAGACGCCTGTACTCACCAACGAGGAGAACGTGCAACAGGCTGGCAATGTTCCTCCTGTGAACAACACCACTGAGTAGATGATGAACGATGAGATGTTTAGAAGCTTTTTACAGTTCATGCAAAATCAGACGAGGGAGACTCGTGTTCAAAATACAGGAGAAAATAATAGCAATTCACGGTTTGTCACAGCCAAGCAGTTTAAGGAGTTGGAACCACCACAATTCTGGGAAAAGCCGGATCAGATTAAGGCGGAGACGTGGGTCAAACAAATTACCAAGATATTTGATGTCTTGGGATGCACGGAAGAACAAAAGGTTCCATTCGCCACCTTTATGTTCCGTAATGAGGCAGATTACTGGTGAGAATCTGTAAAACGTACCCATCCAACCGCACTTAGCATGTCTTGGGAAACATTTTAGAAACTGTTCAATGACAAGTACTTTTCTGAAAGTATTCGTCATATAAAGGAGGTAGAGTTTATTAGACTGGAGCAAAATAACATGACGGTGTCCCAGTACGAGGCGAAGTTTGCAGTGTTGTCCAAGTTTGCACCTCATTTGGTGGAGAATGAGGAACGTATGACACGGATGTTTCTAAGAGGTTTGAAACTCGGCATACGTCAATATCTCATTTCACATAAATTTTCTCTCTATTAAGATGTTGTCAACAGGGCTCAATTATTAGAGCGACATAACGAGTACGTTCAACCGAGGGACCACAACCAGGATCATACCGGTGATAGCAGTCATCAGAACAACGATAATGAGCGGAGAAAGAAAAATACGGACAAGAGCGACAACCACTCTGGTGGTAATCATGGCCATGAGAATAAAAGAAGCGAGTCGGGAAGAAATTTTAAAAAGAGGAGATTCAACAATGACAATACGAAGACGTCAGCACCAGCAGCAACTGGTTCCAAGGGAGGAGAACGACCACCGGTCATATGCTATAAGTGCGAAAAAGAATGACATATCAGCACAAATTGCCCACAACAGTTTAAGGTATGTTATAACTGTGGAAAGGAAGGACATATCGCTCAAGATTGCACTATAGCAAAACCAAGTCCAGCGGGGATGGTGACTCAAAAGGTTATCCCAGAAAAGTCAAAGTCAACGGTTCCTGGAAGAACGTTTGTCGTGACTGGTCAAAATGCGAGGAACCCAAACGAGGTGATCACGGGTAAGCTAATCATAAATTCTTGTGAAGTTTATACCTTACTAGATACCGGTGCTATCCATTCATTTATCTCTCCTACTTGTGCTCAACGTTTAAACTTGACACCTGAGAAATTGGACTTTGACTTATCTGTTGAAACTCCGTTAGGAGAAACTTTCATCACATCCACTGTTTATAAATCTTGTTTGATCCAAGTTGGCACCATCACCTTACCTGTTGACTTTATCTCTTTAAAGATACTTGTATTTGACGTGATATTATGGATTGACTGGTTAACTACTCATCATGCCAAAATTGATTGTTTTCGTAAGGTTGTTAGTTTTCATATTCCTAACCAACCTGTTATGCGAATTTAAGCAACTAAGCCATTAAAATCAATCACTGTTATATCAAGTTATAAAGCCATTCTTTTATTAAAAAATGGATGTCAAGCTTTCTTTGCCCATGTTATGCATTTGAATAAAGACACGTCATATTTGAATAATATTCATGTTGTTATTGACTTTCCTGACGTATTTCCTGAAGATCTTCCCTGTCTACCCCCAGAACGTAAAATTGAATTCTTTATTGATCTTGAACCTGGTACAAAGCCCATTTCTAAAACCCCATGTCGAATGGCTCCTATTGAACTTCAGGAGTTAAAGGTCCAACTACAGGAATTGTTGGACATCGGTTTCATTCGTCCTAGTACATCTCCTTGGGGTGCTCCTGTTTTATTTGTAAAAAAAATACGGGAGTATGCGACTTTGTATCGACTATCGAAAATTAAACCATGTCACTATCAAGAATAGGTATCCGCTACCTCGTATTGATTACCTGTTTGACCAGTTACAAGGAGCACAATTCTTTTCAAAAATTGATCTTCGTTCTGGATATCATCAGCTGAAGATTAGAACTGAGGATATTCCAAAGACTGCCCTTAGAACTCGGTACGGGCATTATGAATTCTTAGTCATGTCTTTTGGATTGACTAATGCTCATGTGGCTTTCATGGATATGATGAACCGAGTATTCAAGGAATATTTAGATCAGTTCGTTGTTGTCTTTATTGATGACATCCTCATATATTCCAAAAGTCGTGAAGATCATGAGCACCATTTGAAGCTGGTACTCCAAAGGCTTCGTGAAAATAAGTTATATGTCAAGTTAAAGAAATGCGAGTTCTGGCTTGAGGAAGTAGCATTGCTTGGGCACGTGGTATCAAAACATAGAGTATCTGTTGACCCGGCGAAGATTGAACCAATACAAAGTTGGGAACAACCGAAGTCGGTGACCGAAGTACGTAGCTTACTGGGCTTAGCTGGTTATTATCGGAGATTCGTGAAAGGATTTTCTTGAATTGCTACTCCATTAACTCCGCTGACTCGGAAAGATATCAAATTCGTATGGAGCGAGGAATGCGAGAAGAGTTTCTAAGAGCTTAAGAGGAGACTCATTTCGGCACTTGTTTTAACCATACCATCTGGTTCAGATGGATTTGTTATCTACAGCGATGCTTCAAGCAAAGGGCTAGGATGTGTTCTCATGCAACGTGGAAAAGTTATAGCCTATGCCTCGCGATAACTTAAAGAATATGAGAGGAATTATCCTACTCATGATCTAGAGTTGGCAGCAGTCGTTTTTGCGCTAAAGATCTGGAGGCACTATCTATATGGGGAGAAAGTGGAGATATATTCAGACCATAAAAGCCTCAAATATTTCTTCACTCAAAAAGAACTCAACATGCTGCAACGACGTTGACTTGAGCTGTTGAAAGACTACGACCATACCATTCAATACCATCCTGAAAAAGCGAACGTGGTAGCCGACGCATTGAGTAGAAGATCATATGCGGGAACGAGTGCGATGTTGTCAACATAAAGGCCCACTTTGTGTGATTTACAAAAGATGAAGATAGAATTCAAGACTCCGAGGACCCATGCAATGATGTCAAGTATACATATAGAACTAACTTTAATCGAAAAAGTTAAAGTTGCTCAAGCCACAGACCCGGAGCTGGTGCGTATGAAGAAGAAAGTGCAAGAAGGTGTTATTCCAGAAGCAAGAATTGATAGTCCACTCCAGACTTTGTGTTCCTAATGATTCTGATTTGAAGTACAAGATCATGATGGAGGCACACAATACACCATTTGCAATCCATCCTGGAAGTACCAAAATATATCGTGATCTTTGACATACATTTTGGTGGAACAATATGAAGAGAGAGATTGCAAAGTTTATCTCGAGGTGTTTAACTTGTCAACGTGTAAAGGTGGAGCATCAAGTGCCTAAGGGCCCATTGCAACCACTTGAGATTCTGAAATGGGAGTGGGAACACATTACCATGGATTTTGTTACGGGTCTTCCCACGGTTTCTCAAGACATAAATACTATTTAGGTTATTGTTGATAGATTAACCAAGTCTACTCATTATTTGTCGATACGGGAGACTTATTCCCTTGAACGTCTTGCTCGTATGTACGTAGATGAGATTGTGAGATTGCATGACATGCCAGTATCCATAGTTTCGGATCGTGACCCAAAATTCACTTCACGATTTTGGATTAGCTTGCAAAAAGCTATGGGCACGGATTTATGATTCAGTACGACATACCATCCTCAAACGGACGGGCAATCAGAGAGAACTATTCAAACTCTTGAAGATCTATTAAGACTTTGTGTCCTAGATTTCAAAGGGAGTTGGGATAAGTACCTATCATTGGTGGAATTCTCTTACAACAACAGTTATCAGGCAAGTATAGGTGTGGCTCCATTTGAAGCATTATATGGATGAAAGTGTCGCTCTCCAATATATTGGGATGAGGTGGGAGAAGCAACATTGTTGGGACCTGAGTTGGCATGTATGATTACGAAAAAGATCCAAATGATTCGACAACGTATACAAACGACACATGATCGACAAAAGAGTTATGCGGATCTTCATCGAAAGGACGTGGAATTTAGTATTGTGGATCATGTATTGTTGTGTGTTGCTCCATGGAAGGGAGTTACAAGATTTGAAAAGAGAGAAAAGCTCAATCCACGATTTATTGGTCCATTTCAGATTCTTGACCGAGTAGAAAATATGGCCTATAGACTCGCGTTACCTCTAAGTATGTCTCGTGTTCATAATATTTTTCATATATCTGTGCTTCGTAAATATGTGAAAGACCCAAACCACGTCATTGAGTTAGAACCGGACGAGATAGCTGAAGACTTAACGTACGAGGAGGCACCTGTCAAGATCTTGGATAGGAAAGAGCATCTCCTACGCACAAAGGTCATACCACAAGTTAAAGTTTTGTGGAGGAACCATGCTATTCAGGAAATGACCTGGGAGTTGAAAATGGAAATGAAAGCGAGGTATCCTCATCTTTTCGAAACACCACATACGTACGTCAATTTTGAGGACAAAATTTTATAAGGAGGGGAGGTTGTAAGACCCCAAATTATTAATAAATGAAATTTAATTTTCTCTATTTATTATTTTAAAATAGTAAGGGTTGAATTGATTAATGAGGTTAGTTATGGGTAAAATGCGAAAATATTTTAAATAAGCAAGTGGTTATAAAATATTCATTGTTGTCGAGGAATATTCGTTTGGTCGTGGAATATTCTTCCTGTCGGGGAATATTCGTACGACGACGCAGTCTTTTGTGGGTCCCATAACGAAAAGTGATTGGATGAAGTAAACGACAAGTATAAGTTGTTTAAAAATAACGGCGTAGTTGTTACCGTTAATACTGTTGGAATACCCGGTGGTTAAAATACAGTAATACGTGTTGTTGCACAGTAGCACACGGTATTGCACCAATTATTGATTCTTACGTAAGAAGGCACTACTCAATAATTGTTACAGTAATTACTGTTCAGGATTTTATTTTATTGATTCAATAATTGTTACGTTGATATTTTATATTACTGTTGTTTCAATAATTGTCACTACACAGTATTTTTCCATTATCGAAGCAATAATTCATCTTATCTGAATAATATTATTAGATAACATTATTGACAATGTCTAGAAAGTTCTGTCTAAGGAGAGGTTTGGTCACCTAATTGAGCACCAGTAAGGAGAAATCCTTATTGGAAAGCCCCCTCTTCCTAGGAACTACCTGGTTGTCAGTATTATGATTCTGTAATATTATTTGTGAATAATTAATTATTGATTTATATGATGAGGAAAATATTCATTTTATGTGGATATAGATGGATAAAATTTTTAAAGTGACAATTGTTGAAAATTGATATTTTATCTTTTCTGATAAAATACTATTTTATTATATTATTAGAATATAATAATGATGATATTCTTACAATGAATGTGGGATATATGAGTATATGAGGAGGAAGAGTACGTTTGTTACAAAAGTTGTTTAAAACATATTAAACATGTCTGTGGGCCCATTTCTTGACTGAAATTTGATTATAACCTATAGAATCGTCCGTTTGTGGATTTCGGTCAATTTCTGTTTGGAATTTGGAAAAACTTTCTTCTGCAAAGTTGTAGATAATGAAATTTCCTAAGAAACAAACATGTGGTTTGAATTTTTCTGATAAAAGGGCTATTTATTATGAATGATTGAAGTTCTGAAGTTTCGAAATAATTGATTTTTGGAAGTTTTAAATATTTATATTAACAAAAACGTTTTTTTACATTTTGTGGGCCTCATTTGCATGTGTTCAATTGCTGAATTTAGATTCAAAGGTACGCGTAGGAATTGTTATTATAAATAATAATATTTTATTAAATTTTTTGATTTGGTGTTCTAAGCATTTTCCTATAAATGGGGTGCTTAGGTTAGAATTGAAAATCACACCAGAAACACAAGTTTTCTCTCTCTTTCTCTCTCTATATTATCGAGCGTATTCTTGTGAGTATTTTAAGATTTTGAGTGTTGTAAAACGATGCAAGTTCTCTTCAGCTCTATATCCAGTATTTCAGTCAGAAGTACTGTCTTTTCGAGGTAAGGGGTATTATTTTTTTATATAAATGATATTATTTCTTCCAATATCATTATGACAAAATATTGATCTAAATTTTTATCAAATTTTGAACTTTTTGTGTCGGGGTTACTATTCACGTATACGGTACTATTCACGTATACGGCACTATTCACAGGAAAAAATTAAATTTTCATTTTTCGTTCAAGATATCTATTATGGATACTATCTTTGATTATATCCATGTTTTGATCATTCTTGAATTTTACTCCACTATGATTACTTATGAGGTATTTTTGGACATTGATAAACCGAAATACGAATCATTAATATTTGTTATTTTGTTTCACTAGATTCGTTTTCTTTAAAATATTATTTATCATCCTCAGTCCTAAATGATGATATTACGGAATATATTTGGCCTGTAGTACAAAGACGAATGATTTCTGATCAATATCTTTGGCCCGTAGTGCAAAGATGAACATGTGTTTAGATGAACATGACCAACTGATGAATATCTTCGGCCTGTAGTGTAAAGATGAATATTTGATTCCAGATATATATTGATTGATGTTACAGGGATAAAATATCGACGATGAACTTTTAAATTCATATATAGAAGATAGTAGATTTCATTCTCTACTTAACTCTTCTAATGAATTTGTATTTCCGCTGCAAATATTGATTTAAAACTTGTTGTCTATTGTATTCTATTAAATTTTTCCCTGTTGAAGACTAACGATAATTTGTTCTATATTATCTTAGTCATAATATTCTTTACTGGGCTAGTTGAGCTCACCCTATTTCTTTTTGTTTTATTTTTCTTCTTAGGAGGCGAGAATGTAGCGAGTACTAGTCGGGATATGGAATGAAGGTTATAGAAAGTCGTTTTAGTAGTCCTCACCATTTTTGTAAAATAATGTATCAATAATTATAATGAGGACTTATTTGAGTGTGAATATTGTCTAGATGACAATATTTGTATTTAAACTCATAGTTTTTATGTTGTATTAATAAAGTTGCAGTTGTTTCTGTACCATGTATTTTGACGACTCAGAATGGGTGTTGTATACCTATTTTGGGGGCGTCACATTAACGTCAGATTTTGTACGCCTGACAAAATCACCAGAACAGCAGGCCAAAATCGGGCCAACGGTTGATGGAGTAATTGTTGTGAAATCAAACTTACGAAATACACTTACATAAACATAAATAAAAAAGTATAAAGTATGAACACAAGATTTACGTGGAAACCCAATTAGGAAAAAACCACGGAAAGAGGGAGAGTAATCCACTATAACAATATTGGGAGTACAAATTGTTTATTTATGTTGTATCTCTTGTGCCCTATGATATTGTCTTCTATCTCCAAACCCGAGCTTGTAGTCGTTTATATAGAAATAACATCCACCTGTATCCCACTAGGAGAAGTGTTCCTTATCCCTCCAAATAAGGAAATACAATCCTATCTTAATAATGACTTTCTCATTGTCAACATAAATATATTATGGGTCAAAACCAAATTTGGCCCATTAAATAAATTTGGTTACACCTTGGTTAGATCCAAATAATCACATTCCAACATTGTCCCCCAGTCTCTTATTTATAAGGATCTTATAAATGAGAGAGTATACAAATTTATCCCAACAAAACGACCATATTTGCCGAAGACAAAATATCACACCTGAACTCTATGTGCCGAACTAAAATTGTTGGCTCCCAATATCGCCGCCCCACTCCAATGTTCACTCATAAGATAGATAAACCATTTCTCTTATTACTACCGAAGATATAAAGAACCAACCTTATACCAACCAAACCTACCTTATCACTACCGAAGATATAAAGAACCAACCGAATATATAGATAACCAACCTTATACCAACCAAACCAACCTTATCACTACCGAAGATATAAAGAACCAACCTTATCACAACCGAACCAACCTTATCACTACCGAAGATATAAAGAACCAACCTTATCACAACCAAAGATAGATAAATAACCCACCGAACACATCCAACCGAACACCAATTATAAATTTCGTTTCGTGGAACTAAACGTATTCGTTCCGAAGAACTGTATAAATGTTTATTTTGACCATTCGGGAGGGCGATGGTCTGTTCTGAAGGATATTGTCCGATCGAGAGGACAATGGTCCGTCCCGAAGAAAGTTGTTCGTTCTAGAGGACGTCGGTCCATCCCGAAGGAAGTAATCCGTTCAGGAGGACGATGGTCCGTCCCAAAGGATGTGATCCATTCGAGAGGACGATGGTCCGTCCCGAAGAAAGTTATCCGTTCGGGAGGACGTTGATCCGTCCCAAAGGATGTTATCAGTTCGGGAGGATGTTGATCTGTCCCGAAGGATGTTTACCCGACCTTATACCGCCATTCAACCTGTTATCCCTACATATAGATAGCCGAAGACATTATGAAGTCGATGTGATATAGTCCGAGGTAAACTGCAATTATTCGAAGAGGATTGTTGTTACCCGAAGTGGGTTGTTGTCCAAATGTCACGGGAGAGCCGCCAAAAGTCCAACAAAGTACCAACTTTAATTTTCCCCCAGTCTCTTATTTATAAGAAACTTATAAATAAGAGAGTATTCAAAAAGTCTTCGTGAGATTTTTATCCTCGAGATTTTTATCCTCTGAATTTTTATCCTCGGGATTTATATCCTCAAGATTTATATCCTCAGGATTTGTATCCTCGGGATTTTTATCCTCCGAATTTTTATCCTCCGGATTTATATCCTCGGGATTTTTATCCTCAGGATTTATATCCGTAGAATGTTCATCCTTTCGAGAGATCAAAGCCTTCTCGAAGGACGTTTGATGCTATTGCTGCTTGAACGGATACTTATGCGCGGCTAATCTGACGAAGCTCTTTATGTTTGCACAATTGTCTTTCCCCTTCAAGAGTTTATAAATAAAGGCGGAGGAATCAATGGAGTGAACAGGTGTAGCGGCAACAAAGAGATTATCGTCATCGTGAACTATAGCTCGTAGTAAGCCCAGTACCGCCACACCAGCTACAATGGCGAGAAAAGCCTTCACCATCAGCTGCTATCGCTAGTCCTATATCGATATCGCATGTATCAATCTCTATAGTGGCCTCGTGCTTATGAGTTTTCCTCTTCATTCTCTCTTCAACACAGTAGCAGAATGGTGAAGAAGAGAATGACAGGGTTATGCTTTAGATGATGTGAATGAAGCTCAAGGACGCCCGTACTGGTTGATCACGCAGGGAGGGGGTCGTAATTTTGACCCGGGGTGGGTGGGCTCAGTTTCTTCGGGTTTGGTAAACCGGCTAACCACCTCTTTTTGCCTTCTTCCTTGAATAAAGAATACCTACGCATGACCTTAGCTTTAATAAGTACACAAGGTATCAGTGGACGTTTAATATGCATAAAAGGGAATGAGTTTTACAACATGGGAATAGAACAGTGGTCTCTAGCTGTTCTAGCTGTGGAGGTTCTCCCTAAACAGTATAAAAAAGTGTGTTGTATTCTATACAACATTTAGTAGTTATATTTGGTGAATCAATAGGGTGAGGTAAACCCAACTTTAGAATGGTGTTTTGCCACTATCATACAAGATGTCTAATAACATACAACCTCGTGTTATCATAAGACAAGGTTGTGCGCATCCACTTGCTAAGTATATCTACGGGCACTACCTATATAATCTTGGAGTTTATTTGAAATATAATATTCACTTGGAGACAATGGAGATAGTTATATGTCAAGAGAAGACTCACAATCGGAAAGAAGATGATAGTAATCTTCTCGTTTTTCTTTGGGGTCTATTGGGTCAACCAAGGATAATTCTGTGGCCATATGATATCTATTATAACCTAAACGCATGGCCTCCCATGTACGAAGGTTTCCTTAAGCACTTCCCAAATATTTTAATTTCTAAAACTGTCTTTGACTATATTTTTATGTAAAGTACCATCGTAAGGTTGTGGTCGAGGCACCATGAGAGTTACATATATTTGTATTAAAACTCACAATTAACTGTGGTCGTATTCTATACGACAGCTCAACAAATGTATAAATGAAGTTGTATTTGAATTTTGTACCATGTATCTGGCGACTCAGAATGGGTGATGTATACCTAATTTTGGGGGCGTCACATTTGGTATCAGAGCTTAGGGATATGGTCGCTGGCGGGGATAAGAGTCTAGAACTAGGAGGGAGAGACGAGTTATATACTTCGCTAGTGTGTGACTTACCTAAGCTGAAATTATTTACTTGATAAGTTAACAAATTATGATATGTCAATTAACCTTTATTTTGAAGATATATTCTAGAATGACATCTGAAATATATGATATGAGCAATAGAAAAATCATGATACAGAGGATATAACCGGGAAGGTACAATCCGAAAAGAAAGTAAGGTATTCTCATCTCTTCGAATATCAGGTACGTACGTATATTTCTAGAGCGAAATTTCATAAGGAGGGGTGATTGTGAGACCCCGAATTTTATGAAATAAAAGTATTCAATTTCTCTATTTTGGTAAATAGTTAAATTGATAGAACTTTAAAGTTAAGGGTAATATGTGAATTTTTTTTTTTGCAAAGTAAGCAAGTTGATATAAAATATTCGTTGTGTCGGGGAATATTCGATTAGTCGGGGAATATTCTTTTTGTCGGAGAATATCCGTACGACGGTACAATCATTGGTGGACCCCACAACAGAATTATTGTCGGATTGAGAAAACGACAAAAATATTTTATTGAAAATAACGGCAAAAGTTTTACCGTTAATACTGTTGAACTACCCGGTGTTAAAAGTACAGTAATACGCGTTATTGCATAGTAGCACACGATGTTGGTTATTAATGCTTATGTGATAAGTCACTCAGTTTTATTTTATTAGTATTATTAATGTAATAAAACAGAAAAGTTTTTTATATAAAACAGAATACTTTTATAAAGTTATTCGTTTTATTAGGCTAATAGTAAAATCTTTTTATATAAAACAGAATACTTTTATAAAGTTATCTGTTTTATTAGATAATAATTAGAATATATTATATTTTATTATGCATAGTATTTACATAGTGCCTGCATAGTATTTGCATAGTAAAATCTTTTATAAAGTTATTCGTTTTATTAGATTATAAATAAAATATATTATATTTTATTTAAAAGATTTTGCTTTAAATATAGACTGTCAGATTAAAGTAAATCAATCTGGACCGTTCATGAGTTAGTTACTATGCAGTCTATTTTTGTATAAATAGAAGCTCATTCCTTCATTATTTCTTACGAATTCACTGAAACTCTAGAGAGAGAAACTATAGAGAGAGTTCTTCTTCTATAATCTTGAGCGTATTTCTTTAGAGTTTAAGAAAGCTTTGAGCATAGTGCAAGTTTTCTTAGAGTATATCCTCGTCCTACCAATCGGAGTACTCTTCTTTCAAAGGTAAGGGATATTATTTGTTGTACTCGTAAGGGGTATTCTTTCTTTCTTATTCATGAAGAGAACTTCTGTTATTCCATTCTTTATTATTCTGTTGGAATAACCTGTATACGCGGGCTACCCTATACTTGGTGAAATTCTTTTGTTATTCCATTTTTATTATTCTGTTGGAACATCCTGTCTGTGCGTTTTACACCGAACCTGGTTCCGTCTTTATTATTCTGTTGAAATATCATGCATGTGCGTTTTACGCCGGACTTGGTTCCGTATTTATTATTCTATTAGAAATAACCTGTCTGTGCTGTCTCTATCGCATACATGGTGAATCCTTCTGTTATTCCAATCTTTATTATTCTGTTTGGAATAACATGTCTATGTGGATTACCACATGCATGGTGAACGATCCTTTGTATTTCATTCCTTGTTAAATTGTGAAAATGATCTGTTTACGTGGATTATGATGAAAGTCATATTAAAAGCATTGGACTAATAAAAATCATGGGTATATGTGGTATTAGTAAGTGTTATGATGAGTTATGTTGGTTATTATATGAAAACATGAAAGTTTCTTAGAAGTCACAAAGGGTTGAAAAATCAGATTTTGGTGAAAATGGAACATGAAATTCAATTGACTATATCTCCTATTATATTTTGAATTTTTGAGTATGGCCAAGTTCTAGAGTTAGGTCTATGAGTTTTGTAACTTATCCAAGTGGAATTACTGAAAAAGGTGTTGTAGATTTTTGTGTGGACTGATTTTAGCAAAGTACAAAAAAAAACTGCAAAATATGAAAAATGATGCTGCCACGATTTTAAAAGGGTTGTTTCGGCCACTTAATTTGTGAGAAAAATTCTGGCCTTTTGGGACATGAAAGTATATGGTATAAAGTACCTCCTGTCCAAAAATGAGCTCATTCCGACTTAAAATGAGCAAGTTATGACTATTTCAATATTTAGGTTTTTCTGACGAAAAACGCTATAACCGGAGTTCTATAACTCCGATGACCATAAAATTTAAACTGGAAGTTCACGTTAACATGTGTAAGATCTTGCCAAGATTTGGGAATTTCTGGAGTTAACCGTGAGGTAGCTAATTTCTTAAGGAATTAATTAGAAATTAATTTTTAAAAAATAGTAAATGAATTTTAAAAATGTCAAGAAAAATATATGTTCAATATGGGACTATATTATGCTAAATCTCAGAAAAGAATAATTTTTGGGACTGATTTGATATTTTTCATGAAAATATTTTAGCCACGAACATATGAGTTAAATATGTTATGTGGAGTTGAAGAATTGGTAAATAGGATTTTATGGCTTGGAAATCCTATATAAGGTATATGCAGATTTTTGATGAGTAATTTGATTATTGGTGATGAAATCTTATGAGTATGACATTTTTGAATGATTAAATGCATTATTTGGAAAAGTGTAAACAATTAAATGTAATTGTTTATAAGTTTAAGAAGTGATTAAAATATTGTTATAGTATTAATAGTATTAGATTATGATTTTATTATGTGGTTGATAATGTCTGGATAAATTTAAAGTCTTTAATATTTATCCTTGATTTAATTTGATTAATGCTTATAATATTGCCATCATCCCCATAGTTATATTATGTTGAAAGTCATCTGTGACCTGTAGTGCATAGATGGACTTGGTATGATTATGACCAGAGATTATTCAGTATAATCATGACCGTAATGTTACAAATGATATGGAAAAAGTCCTCATTGGCCCGTAGTGCATTAATGGACAGTTTTTGGTATGATTATGACTATTGATTCTCTTCGGCCAAGGGTGAAAAGATGAATTATTTTATGGCATGATCACGACCGTTGATGAAAACACGATTATCTTTAGCCCGTAGTGCATGGATAATTCGTGGTCGTGATACTAAAGAATATCATTGGCCTGTAGTACAGGGATGATTCGATGACGTGGATTATTTATTGAGCTGAGTCTCAGCAATGAAATATTAATTCATGGATGTGATAATAATGAATATCTTTGGCCGTAGTGCAAATATGATTTAATGATTACGAGCATAAATTGTGATTTGGTATAACCATGATTTTTGATGTTTCAGGTGAAGATATGTGATGAAAATTATCTTCGTCCTGGGTGCGAAAGGGAATTCAGAATCACAATTATGATTATGAGTTATTCATATGATTGTGGACATGAATTGTTGATTGATGTTACATGGATAAAACATTATTGGTGGAACTTTAACATGAAGAAGATAATAGACCTGATGGTCTATTTGACTCTTCTAATGGATTGCTCGTTCTGCTGCAACTATGGTTGAAAAGTTTTATCATCTACCATATGTTCTAAATCTCTGATTTATTATTGATGAAAGCTATTGATAATTTAATTATCTTTAGTCATGATATTCTTTACTGGGCTAGTTGTACTCACCCTTTATGCTTCACAATTCCTTTCAGGTAATAAGAGTGTTGCCGGGTCGAGCGGGGATAACAGGGGAATAGAATAGTGGTCTCTAGCTGCGGAGGTTCTCCCTAAACAGTATAGAAAAGTGTGTTGTATTCTATACAACATTTAGTAGTTATATTTGGTGAATCAAATAGGGTGAGGTAAACCCAACTTTAGAAGGGTGTTTTGCCACTATCATACAAGATGTCTAATGACATACAACCTCGTGTTATCATAAGACAGGGTTGTGCGCATCCACTTGCTGAGTATATCTACGGGCACTACCTATATGATCTTGGAGTTTATTTGAAATATAATATTCACTTGGAGACAATGGAGATAGTTATATGTCAAGAGAAGACTCACCATTAGAAAAAAGATGATAGTAATCTTCTCGTTTTTCTTTGGGGTCTATTGGGTCAACCAAGGATAATTATGTGGCCATATGATATCTATTATAACCTAAACGCATGGCCTCCCATGTACGAAGGTTTCCTTGAGTATTTCCCAAAGATTTTAATTTCTAAAACAGTCTTTGACTATACTTTTATGTAAAGTACCATTGTAAGGTTATGGTCGAGGCACCATGAGAGTTACATACATTTGTATTAAAACTCACAGTTAACTGTGGTCGTATTCTATACGACAGCTCAATAGATGTATAAATGAAGTTGTATTTGAATTTTGTACCATGTATCTGGCGACTCAGAATGGGTGATGTATACCTAATTTTGGGGGCGTCACATCAATGCATATTTCACATATATTCTTTAAATTTAAAAAAAAATAACTTAGCTTTATGTGTTGACTCTCCTTCTTCATAAATCGGTGATTTTAATAATATTAAAACTTTCCCACAGACGGCGCCAATGTCATTATAATTAAACTAACAGCTTATATCATATTAATTATTTGACACGTACACGTACACGTACACGTACGAGCGTGAAAAGAATAATAATTTAACACTAAAAGTTAAAAGAGAATAAATTATGAAAAAGGAGGAGAGTAAAAATAAAAATAAGATAAACAGGAGGAAAACATGACACAACTTCAAAAAATAATTTTATGATCTCCTTTAATAAATTAGATAATCTTAGGTAGGGTTTGATTCGTAGAATAAAAATTTGTTGAAATGTATTAATAATTTACGTAATGTAATAGGGTTCTAATGTAATAATGGTAATTAATAGGTTATTACAAGTCTAACATATTTATTAATTTAGTTTGTACATGATATTTGAGAAGTGGTTAATATAAAATTAATTTTGGTCAATTGATTAAATACAGTGTCAACACACAGGCTAGAGGTGATCTCTCTCTGCGCGTCAGCACTGTATTGGTAAATTGACCAACTTACCATGAAGTTAATTTCATGATAACCGGATCCTAATATTTGTGTGATAATTATAATGTTATTACATTACATTTAAAATTATTTTTGGTTCACTAAATATGTAATTCTATGTAATGAATAAAATAAATCGTAAATAAAAATGTCAATTATTGACAATAATAATTTGTTGATGTATTCTTTAAAATTGGGGATAGAGAGTTGATTAGGAAAACTATTGTTAATACTCTAAGGTAATACCTAAGAATTTAAAAAATATAATTAATGCTCCAACTAATTAATAATGGGTTACAACGGAAGTGGTTAGCACGAATTTTATTCTTGGTTAAGTTGGTTAATTGACCAATAGAATACTAACACATAGACGAGTTTCTATGTGTATCAGCATTCTATTTGCCAATTAACCAACTTACTAAACAAATAAATTTCATACTAACCGGATCATGTTACAACTAGCCCAAAATAACAGTGTATTCTAGCCCATGAAGTCTTGAAAATAAGAGAGAGAATGAATGTGAATTATTTTTATAATATTTGGAGTACTGAAAGAATAAGAAGTCTTGAAAATAAGAAAAGAATGAATGTGAACTATTTTATTGGGATAATTTGTGAAAATAGTCGTCAATTTCTCCTCAAAATCTATAAGCATCAAATAAAATTTAATAAAAAATTAGCTCTATAATGACAGATAATTAAGAACGGAAAGAGTTTACTTTGTCTTTTAAGACCTATAGTACCAACGTAATAAGCTAAAATATATATATTTGTAGACGTAATAAAAAATATTTAATTTAGTGTAATCGTATTATATACATCTTAATACATATAATATATGAATCATATATAAAACCATGTTAAATCAATATATTAGTATTATATTATAGAACTATTACACAAGGTCGAATCTATTTAAGGGCAGCATAGGCAGCTGTCCCTGCTGAATTTTTTTTATAGGTATAGAGGCAGAGACAGACATGCAAATTAATAAATTCAATGGGACAGATTAATGAAAGTGTTAAATTTGGAGGGGACAAAAAAAATTCATTCATATTCTAAATACAAGTACAAACAAACGTAAATTCATTATGCTTTTACTTTTCATTATGCTTCTGTCTTCTACATCTTCGCCTCCGCAGTTTTGTCACTAGGCCCACTATTTTTTCTATATCTTCACTATGACACTACCTGTTGCGCATATCAAAGTAATCAGACTTAAAAGGTAACTAAATTAGGTTTTTTTTTCATAATTTAACATTTATAGTTTATTTGAATTTATTGTTGGTTGGGAACTTGGGGTTAAACCTAATTCAATTTATTTGATGTATTTGTTATATTTTTGACTTTAGATGTAACTAATTAGGACTTTTTTGTTTGATAGTTTATTTGAATTTGTTGTGGCTTTGTGGGTTGAGAACTTTGGGTGAATACAACTATTGTTGTTGTTGTTAATATTGGATGAATATGTAGCTCTGGTGTTCAAATGAAATGATGTAACTGTGTCGAGAATTGGATTTGTATCAAATTATTTTTATCTACAGTTTTACCCGTTTTCTTTATGCGAGTTTCAATGAAAGTTATATTATCTAAAAAGATAAAGATAGGACACTTGAATATAAAATTAGAATTGTATGCATTTTTATATAGGAAAAAGTTGGATCAGTGTTATTTTTTCAAAATTAATACTTGTAGTTTATAATTTTCCAAATTTAACTGCTAGTAATAGAACTAGGTGGTTAAACGATAAATCAATCATATTTCTTAAATGCATAAGCAGCACAATGTAAGACCCCAATTTTTTTTATAAAGATGAATTTTTCTATAAATATCATTTTTAAATATTATGGAATGAATTTGATATAATGTTATAGTTATGGGTAATATTTAAAAATTTTGCAAAGTACGCAAGTTGTTATATAATATTCGATTGGTCGGGGAATATTCGTTTTAACAGGGAATATTCGTACAACGGTACAATCATTGGTGGACCCCACAACAGAATGATTGTCGGATTGAGAAAATGACAAAAATATTTTATCAAAAATAACGGCTGAAGTTTTACCGTTAATACTGTTGAACTACTCGGTAGTAAAAGTACAGTAATACGCGTGGTTGCATAGTAGCACACGGTATTGATTATTGATGATTACGTGAGAAGTCACTCAGTTTTGCTTATTTTATAGACAACCATTTACCCGTTTTTCAAAATAATTGGTAGAAGATTATACAGCATATATATATATTATACGTGTGTGTATGCGGATATGTGTGTGTGTAAAGAAGAAAAAAATGAAGATGGTGGGTGAATTATTATGCTGGGATGATATATATATATATATATATATATATATATATATATATATATTTGGAAAAGTTGACAAAGTGGAGTATGTGACGCCCCCAAAATAGGTATACAACACCCATTCTGAGTCGCCAAAATACATGGTACAGAAACAACTACATCTTTATTATTACAACACAAGAACTGTGAGTTTAAATACAAATATTGTCATTTAGACAATATCCACACTCAAATAAGTCCTCATTACAATTATTGATACATTATTTCACAAAAATAGTGAGGACTACTAAAGTAACTTCTAGAACCATCATTTTATACCCCGACTAGTACTCGCTACATTCTCGCCTCCTGAGAAAAATGGAACAAAAAAGAAAAGGGTGAGCTCAACTAGCCCAGTAAAGAACATTATGAGTTATCTTCGTCAGAAAATGACATTACAGTAAAGTACTTGTCATTGAACATTTTCTGAAATGTCATTACAGTAAAGTTATTTTCTTTACTGAAATGACATTACAGTAAAGTTAGCTAACGGTGACCGAAGTACTTTACTGCTCAACATTTTCTGGGCTTAGTTACTCATAGGCATGTTGTTGGTGACCGAAGTACGTAGCTTTCTGGGCTTAGCTGGTTATTATCGGAGATTTGTGGAAGGATTTTCTCGAATCGCTACTCCGTTAACTCAGCTGACTCGGAAAGATACAAAATTCGTATGGAGTGAGGAATGCGAGAAGAGTTTCCAAGAACTCAAGAGGAGACTCATTTCGGCACCTGTTTTGACAATACCATCTGGTTCGGATGGATTTGTTATCTACAGCGATGCTTCAGGCAAAGGGTTAGGATGTGTTCTCATGCAACATGGGAAAGTCATAGCCTATGCCTCACGACAACTCAAAGAATATGAGAGGAATTATCCTACTCATGATTTGGAGTTGGCAGCAGTCGTTTTTGCGTTGAAGATCTGGAGACACTACCTTTATGGGGAGAAAGTGGAGATCTATACAGATCATAAAAGCCTCAAATATTTCTTCACCCAAAAGGAACTCAACATGCGGCAACGACGTTGGCTTGAGCTGTTGAAAGATTACGATCATACCATCCAATACCATCCTGGAAAAGCAAACGTAGTAGCTGACGCATTGAGTAGAAGATCATATGCGGGTACGAGTGCAATATTGTTAACACAAAGGCCCATTTTGTATGACTTACAAAGGATGGAGATAGAGATGAAGGCTCCAAGTACCCACATGATGATATCAAATATACGAGTAGAACCGACTTTAATCGATAAAGTTAAAGCTGCTCAAGCTACGGATATAGAGCTGATGCGTATGAAGAAGAAAGTGCAAGAAGGTGCTATTCCAGAAGCAAGAATCGATGAAGAAGGAATACTTCGAGTCAACTCCAGACTTTGTGTTCCTAACGATTTTGACTTGAAGCATAGAATAATGATGGAGGCACACAACACACCGTTTGCAATCCATCCTGGGAGTACCAAAATGTATCACGATCTTCGACATACATTTTGGTGGAGCAATATGAAAAGAGAGATCGCGGAGTTTATCTCGAGATGTTTAACTTGTCAACGTGTAAAAGCGGAGCATCAAGTACCAAAGGGTCCATTGCAACCACTTGAGATTCTGAAATGGAAGTGGGAACACATTACTATGGATTTTGCTACAGGTCTTCTCAAGGTTTCTCAAGGCATAGATGCGATTTGGGTTATTGTTGATAGATTAACCAAGTCCGCTCATTTCTTGCCGATACGTGAGACTTATTCCCTTGAACGTCTTGCTAGTATGTACGTGAACGAGATTGTGAGATTGCATGGCGTGCCAGTATCCATAGTTTCGGATCGTGACCCAAGATTCACTTCACGATTTTGGGTTAGCTTGCAGAAAGCTATGAGCACGGATTTACGATTCAGTTCAGCATACCATCCTCAAACGGACGGACAATCAGAGAGGACTATTCAAACTCTTGAAGATCTATTAAGACTTTGTGTCTTAGATCTCAAAGGGAGTTAGGATAAGTACCTACCATTGGTGGAATTCTCCTACAACAACAGTTATCAGGCGAGCATAGGTATGGCTCCATTTGAGGCGTTGTATGGAAGAAAATATCGTTCTCCAGTATGCTGGGACGAGGTGGGTGAAGCAACATTGTTGGGACCAGAGTTGGTACGCATGACTACAGAGAAGATCCAAACGATTCGACAACGTATACAAACGGCACAGGATCGACAAAAGAGTTATGCGGATATTCATCGGAAGGACGTGGAATTTGACATTGGGGATCATGTATTGTTGCGTGTGGCTCCATGGAAAGGAGTTACAAGATTTGGGAAAAGAGGAAAGCTCAATCTACGATTTATTGGTCCATTTCAGATTCTTGACCGAGTAGGAAATGTGGCCTATAGACTTGCGTTACCTCCAAGTATGTCTCGTGTTCATAATGTTTTTCATATATCTGTGTTACGTAAATATGTGAAAGACCCAGACCACATTATTGAGTTAGAACCAGACGAGATACCTGAAGATTTAACGTACGAGGAGGTACCTGTTAAGATCTTGGATAGGAAAGAGCATGTCCTACGCACGAAGGTTATACCACAAGTTAAGGTTTTGTGGAGAAACCATGCTATTGAAGAAATGACCTGGGAGTTGGAATCAGAAATGAAAGCGAGGTATCCTCACCTTTTTGAAACATCAGGTACGTACGTCAATTTCGAGGACGAAATTTCATAAGGAGGGGAGGTTGTAAGACCTTAACTTATTAATGAATAAAATCAAATTTTCTCTAAATATTATTGTGAATAATAAGGGGTTAATTTGATATAATACTTTGGTTATGGGTGAAATGTGCAAATTTTGCAAAATAAGCAAGTGGTTATAAAATATTTATTTTTGGTCGGTGAATATTCGGTTGGTCGTGGAATATTCTTGCTGTCGGGGAATATTCGTACGACGACGCAGCCTTGTGTAGGCCCCATAACGGAAAGCGATTGGATGAAGAAAACGACAAGTATAAGTTGTTTATAAATAATGGCGTAGTTGTTACCGTTAATACTGTTGGAATACCCGGTGGTTAAAATACAGTAGCACACGGTATTGCACCAATTATTGATTCTTACGTAAGAAGACACTACTCAATAATTGTTACAGTAGTTATTATTCAATATTTTATTTTATTGATTCAATAATTGCTGCGTTGATATTTTATATTATTGTTGTTTCAATAATTGTTGCTGCACAGTATTTTCATTTATCAGATCAATAATTCATATTATTTGAATAATATTATTAGATAACATTATTGGCAATGTCTAGAAAGTTCTGTCTAAGGAGAGGTTTGGTCATCTAATTGTGCGCCAGTAAGGAGAAATCCTTATTGGAAAGCCCCCTCTTTCCTGGGAACGGCCTGGTTGTCATAAATGTGATTCTGTAATATTATTTGTGAATAATTAATTATTGATTCATATGATAAGGAAATATTTATTTTATGTGGATATAAATGAGGGATATATTTTTGTGGTTAAAAATGAAGGAGTTAATGTTGAGGTTTTTATCAGTATTTTTGTCGGAATTGAGGTATTAAAAATCAGGGTTTTTGAGATAGTTTGCGGGGGTTATAATTTTTAATCCGACCGTTGGATCGTGGTAATTTTTGGATATGTTATACATATATAAGTTGAGTATATGTCCACAAATTTTGAACCGTTAAAAATGAACGTATGATTTATTATGAATTTTACAAGATGACTGGTTCAGAAATTGTTGAATTTTCGGAGTTTATCATTTTGATGGAAAATTCTAGAATTGGTGGGCCCCACTTGTGGTTGGTGAAGAAATGTGCTGAATTATATTTCAAATGTGGTGGGTGGGAATAGTAGCAGGTAAAGCCATCAGGTTGCAGGTCAAACCTACCAAAATTTTCCTATAAATAGAGGGCTAAGTTAGAATTGAAAATCACACCAGAAACAAGTTTTCTCTCTTTCTCTCTCTAGATTATTGAGTGTATTTTGTGAGTATTTAGATACTTTGAGAGTTTCTATTCATCAGAGCAAGTTTCTTTCAGCCTTATACCGGTATTCCGACCAGAAGTACTGATATCTTGAGGTAAGGGATATTATTTTCTTCTTAAATGATATTATTTTCTTCAATATCATTATGCTGAAATATTGATACGAGTTTTTATCAAATTTGGAACTTTTTGTGTCGGGGTTACTATTCACGTATACGATACTATTCACGTATACGACACTATTCACGAATACGGCACTATTCACCGAAAAATAAAATTTTTCCTTTTTGTCCAAGATGTCTATTATGGTTACTATCTTTGATTGTATCCATGTTTTGATCTTTATTTTTGAATTCTGCTTCACAATTGATTATTATGAAGTATTATTGATCTTGGATAAACTGTTATACGAATCCCTACTATTTGTCCTTCTGTCTCATTGGATTCGTTCTCTTTAAGATATTTTTCATCATCCTCAGTCCTAAATGATGATATTACTGAATATCTTTGGCCTGTAGTGCAAAGATGTATAATTACTTGATGAATATCTTTGGCCTGTAGTGCAAAGATGAACAGGTGTTGAGATGAACATGTTCGACTGATGATACAAATGAATATCTTTGGCCTGTAGTGCAAAGATGAATATTTGGTTAAAGATGATTATTAATTGATGTTACAGGGATAAAATATTGATGATGGACTTTTAAATCTTAGAAGATAGTAGAATTCTTTCTCTACTTGACTCTTCTAATGGTTTGCTGTTTCCGATGCAGTTGTTGATCTAAAACTTGTTGTCGATTATATTTTATCAGATTTTTCCCTGTTGAAGACTAACGATAATTTGTTGTATATTATCTTAGTCATAATATTCTTTACTGGGCTAGTTGAGCTCACCCTTTTCCTTTTTGTTCCATTTTTCTTCTCAGGAGGTGAGAACATAGCAGGATCTAGTCGGGGTATGGAGTGATGGTTCTAGAAAGATGTATTAGCAGTCCTCACTATTTCTGTAAAATAGTGTTTGAATAATTGTAATGAGGATTTATTTGAGTGTGGATATTGTCCAGAAAACAATATTTGTATTTAAACTCACAGTATGTGTTGTCGTATTTTGCACGACAATTATATTATTGAAGTTGTAGTTTGCTTTCTGTACCATGTATTTGGCGACTCAGAATGGGAGTTGTATACCTATTTTGGGGGCGTCACACTAATTCTTTGAACTGTTTGGCTGTGACAAACCGTGAATTGCTATCATTTCCTCCTGTATTTTGAACACGAGTCTCCCTCGTCTGGTTTTGCATGAATTGCAAAAAACTTCAAAACATTCCATCATTCATCATCTGCTCATTGGTGTTGTTCACAGGAGGAACATTGCCAGCCTGTTGCACGTTCTCCTCGTTGGTAAGCACCGGTGTCTCCACAGTCTCATTTACTCCACTGTTAACATTCTCAGTCGACATTCTCAAATACTGCCATAAAACAAGGGTTAATTAAATAAATTAACAAATCACATAATACCTCTATATTATGACTGACCAATATATAAGCTTAGGTAGGACACACTAGCGAAGGATTTATTCGTCTCTCCCCTCCTAGTTCTATTCTCCGATCTCCGCCAGAGATCATATCCCTAAGCTCTGATACCAACTGTGACGCCCCCAAAATAGGTATACAACACCCATTTTGAGTCGCCAAAATACATGGTACAGAAACAACTACATCTTTATTATTACAACATAAGAACTGTGAGTTTAAATACAAATATTGTCATTTAGACAATATCCACACTCAAATAAGTCCTCATTACAATTATTGATACATTATTTCACAAAAATGGTGAGGACTACTAAAGTAACTTCTAGAACCATCATTCCATACCCCGACTAGTACTCGCTACATTCTCGCCTCCTGAGAAAAATGGAACAAAAAGGAAAAGGGTGAGCTCAACTAGCCCAGTAAAGAACATTATGACTAATGTGACGCCCCCAAAATAGGTCAAATCCATCCAACCCATTCTGAGTCGCCAAATACATGGTACAGAAACAACTACAACTTTATTAACATAAAAACTGTGAGTGTAAATACAAATATTGTCATATAGACAATATCCACACTCAAATAAGTCCTCATTACAATTATTGGAACAATATTTTACAAAAAATGGTGAGGACTACTAAAACAACTTCCTAGAACCATCATTCCATACCCCGACTAGTATTCGCTACATTCTCGCCTCCTGAGAAAAATGGAACAAAAAGGAAAAGGGTGAGCTTAACTAGCCCAGTAAAGAATATTATGACTAAGATAATACAGAACAAATTATCGTTAGTCTTCAACAGGGAAAAATTTAATAGAATACAATAGACAACAAGTTTTAAATCAATATTCGCAGCAGAAAATAATAATTCATAGAAGAGTTACGTAGAGAATGAAATCTACGATTATCTATGAATTTAAAAGCCCATCATCAACATTTTATCCCTGTAACATCAATCAATAAATATCTTGAATCAAATAGTCATCTTTGCACTACAGGCCAAAGATATTCATCAGTTGTTCATGTTCACCTCAACACCTGTTCATCTTTGCACTACGGGCCAAAGATATTCATCAGAAATCATTCATCTTTGCACTACAGGCCAAAGATATTCAATTATATCATCATTTAGGACTGAGGATGATGAAAAATATTTTAAAGGAAACGAATCCAGTGAAGCAAAATAATAAATATTAAGGATTAGTATTTCAACTATTCCATGTCCAAAAATACCTCATAAATAATCATAGTAGAGTACAATTCAAGAATGATCAAAACATGGATACAATCAAAGCTAGTATCCAGAATAGATATTTTGGACGAAAAGAAAAAAATTCATTTTTCGATGAATAGTAACTCGTGAATAGTAACTCATGAATAATAACTCATGAATAGTAACCCCGACATGAAAAGTTCTAAATTTGATAAAAAGTTCAGATCAATACTTCGGCATAATGATATTGAAGAAAATAATATCATTTAAGAAGAAATAACATCCCTTACCTCGGAAAGATGGTACTTCTGACTGGAATACTAGATATAGTGCTGAAGGAAACTTGCACCGTAAAGCAACACTCAAAGTATCAAATACTCACAAGAATACGCTCGATATAGAGAGAGAAATAGAGAGAAACTTGTGTTTCTGGTGTGATTTTTAATTCTAACCTAAGCACCCTATTTATAGAAAAATGCTTAGAACACCAAAGCAGAAAATTAAATATAATATTAATATAATTATACAAATTTTCCTTAGCCCACCTTTGGTCAAAAACACCAGCCACACATGTTAATGATGTCCAACAAAATGCAAAAAACGTTTTTCTCAAAATAATTAACTAAAACTCCCAAAAATCAATTATTTCGGAACTTCAATAATTCATAATAAATATCCCTTTCATCAGAAAATTCGAATCTCGCGAGTTTTTATAGGAAATTCAATTCTCTACAACTTTGCAGAAGAAAGTTTTTCCAAATTCCAAACAGAAATTGACCGAAATCTACGAACGGACGATTTTACAGTCAATAATAAATTTTCGGTCAAGAATTGTGTCCACCAACACACAAAACATGTGTTAATCATTTAATGCCACAAAAATACTCTTCCTTCTCATATACTCATACATCCCACATTCATTGTAAAAATACCACCATCAATATATTATTAAAATAATATATTTAAATGAATTATTTTATCAGAAAAAGATAAAATATTAATTTTCAACAATTGTCACATTAAAAATTTTCTCCATCTATATCCACATAAAATCAATATTTTCCTCATCATATAAATCAATAATTAATTATACACAAATAATATTACAGAATCACAGTACTGGCAACCAGGCCGTTCCCAGGAAAGAGGGGGCTTTTCAATAAGGATCTCTCCTTACTGGCGCGCAATTAGATGACCAAACCTCTCCTTAGACAGAACTTTCTAGACATTGCCAATAATGTTATCTAATAATATTATTCAGATAATATGAATTATTATTCCGATAATAGAAAATACTGTGTAGTGACAATTATTAAAACAACAGTAATATAAAATATCAACGCAGCAATTATTGAATCAATAAAATACAATATTGAACAGTAATTACTGTAACAATTATTGAGTAGTGCCTTCTTACGTAAGAATCAATAATTGGTGCAATATCGTGTGCTACTGTACAACAACGCGTATTACCGTGTTTTAACCACCGGGTATTCCAACAGTATTAACGGTAACAACTACGCCGTTATTTATAAACAACTTATTTTTGTCATTTTTTTCATCCAATCGCTTTCTGTTATGGGGCCCACACAAGGCTGCGCCGTCGTACGAATATTCTCCGACAGTAAGAATATTCCACGACCAAGCGAATATTCCCCGACAACAATGAATATTTTATAACCACTTGTTTATTTGAAATATTTGCGCATTTTACCCATAACTAACCATATTAATCAATTCAACTCTTACTATTTCAAAATAATAAATAGAGGAAATTCTATTTCATTAAAAAAATTCGGGGTCTTACAACCTCCCCTCCTTATGAAATTTCGTCCTCGAAATTGACGTACGTACCTGGTGTTTCGAAAAGATGAGGATACCTCGCTGTCATTTCCATTCCCAACACCCAGGTCATTTCCTCAATAGCATAGTTTCTCCACAAAACTTTAACTTGTGGTATGACCTTCGTGCGTAGGACATGCTCCTTCCTATCCAAGATCTTGACAGGTACCTCCTCGTACGTTAAGTCTTCGGCTATCTCGTCTGGTTCTAACTCAATAACGTGATTTGGGTCTTTCACATATTTACGAAGCATAGATATGTGAAAAACGTTATGAACACGAGACATGCTTGGAGGTAACGCGAGTCTATAGGCCACATTTCCTACTCGATCAAGAATCTAAAATAGACCAATAAATCGTGGATTGAGCTTTCCTCTATTCCCGAATCTTGTAACTCCCTCCCATGGAGTAACTCGCAATAATACATGATCCCCAATATCAAATTCCACGTCCTTTCGATGAAGATTCGCATAACTCTTTTGTCGATCCTGTGCCGTTTGTATACGTTGTCGAATCGTTTGGATCTCCTCTGTAGTCATTCGTACCAACTCTGGTCCCAACAACGTTGCTTCTCCCACCTCATCCCAACATACTGGAGAACGACATTTTCTTCCATACAACGCCTCGAATGGAGCCACACCTATGCTCGCCTGATAACTGTTGTTGTAGGAGAATTCCACCAATGGTAGGTACTTATCCAAACTCCCTTTGAGATCTAGGACACAAAGTCTTAATAGATCTTCAAGAGTTTAAATAGTCCTCTTTGATTGTCCGTCCGTTTTAGGATGGTAAGCTGAACTAAATCGTAAATCCGTGCCTATAGCTTTTTGCAAGCTAACCCAAAATCTTGAAGTGAATCTTGGGTCACGATCCGAAACTATGGATACTGGCATGCCATGCAACCTCACAATCTCATTCACGTACATACTAGTAAGACGTTCAAGGGAATAAGTCTCCCGTATCGGAAAGAAATGAGCAGACTTGGTTAATCTATCAACTATAACCCAAATAGCATTTATGCCTTAAGAAACCGTGGGAAGACCCGTAACAAAATCTATGGTAATGTGTTCCTACTTCCATTTCAGAATCTCAAGTGATTGCAATGGACCCTTTGGTACTTGATGTAAGACCCCGAATTTTATGAAATAAAAGTATTCAATTTTTCTTATAATTACAATTCAGTAAATGGTTAAATTGATAAAAGGTTAAAGTTAAGGGTGATATATAAATTTTTTCAAAATACACAAGTGGTTATAAAATATTCATTGTTGTCGGAGAATATTCGTTTGGTCGTGGAATATTCTTTCTGTCGGGGAATATTCGTACGACGGCGCAGCCTTTTGTGGGCCCCATAACAGAATAACTGTCGGATGAAAAAAACGACAAAAATAAGTTATTTATAAATAACGGCGTAATTGTTACCGTTAATACTGTTGGAATACCCGGTGGTTAAAACACAGTAATACGCGTTGTTGCACAGTAGCACACGGTATTGCACCAATTATTGATTCTTACGTAAGAAGGCACTACTCAATAATTGTTACAGTAATTACTGTTCAATATTGTATTTTATTGATTCAATAATTACTGCGTTGATATTTTATATTACTGTTGTTTTAATAATTGTCACTACACAATATTTTCTATTATCGGAACAATAATTCATATTATCTGAATAATATTATTAGATAACATTATTGGCAATGTATAGAAAGTTTTGTCTAAGGAGAGGTTTGGTCATCTAATTGCGCGCCAGTAAGGAGAGATCCTTACTGGAAAGCCCCCTCTTTCTTGGGAATTGCCTGGTTGCCGGTACTATGATTCTGTAATATTATTTGTGAATAATTAATTATTGATTTATATGATGAGGAAAATATTAATTTTATGTGGATATAGATGGAGAAAATTTTTAAATGTGATAATTGTTGAAAATTAATATTTTATCTTTTTTTGATAAAATAATTCATTTAAATATATTATTTTAATAATATATTAACGGTGATATTTTTACAATGAATGTGGGATATATGAGTATATGAGGAGGAAGAGTATTTTTGTGGCATTAAATGATTAACACATGTTTTGTGTGTTGGTGGACATAATTCTTGACCGAAAATTTATTATTGACTGTAAAATCGCCCGTTTGTGAATTTCGGTCAATTTCTGTTTGGAATTTGGAAAAACTTTCTTCTACAAAGTTGTAGAGAATTGAATTTCCTATAAAAACTCGAGAGATTCGAATTTTCTGATAAAAGGGCTATTTATTATGAATTATTGAAGTTCTGAAGTTCCGAAATAATTGATTTTTAGAAGTTTTATTTATTTTTATTAACAAAAACGTTTTTTACACTTTGGTGGGCCCCACTTGCACATGTTGATGGCTGAATCCAGATTTTTAAAGGTGGGCTAAGGAAAATTTATAATTATATTATTATTTTATTAAATTTTCTGCTTTGGTGTTCTAAGCAATTTTCTATAAATAGGGTGCTTAGGTTAGAATTGAAAATCACACCAGAAACTGAAGTTTTCTCTCTATTTCTCTCTCTATATATCGAGCGTATTCTTGTGAGTATTTTGATATCTTGAGTGTTGCTATACGGTGCAAGTTCATTCAGCGTTATTCCAGTCAGAAGTTCTACTCTTTTGAGGTAAGGGATTGTAAAGGATAGTAGGGGATTGTAAGGGATAATAAGGGTTTGTAAGGGATATTGTCGTAAGGGATTTTATTTCTTCTTAAATGATATTATTTTCTTCAATATCATTATGCCGAAGTATTGATCTGAACTTTTTATCAAATTTGGAACTTTTCATGTCGTGGTTACTATTCATGAGTTACTATTCACGAGTTACTATTCATGAGTTACTATTCACGAGTTACTATTCACGAGTTACTATTCACGAGTTACTATTCATGAGTTACTATTCACGAGTTACTATTCATGGGTTACTATTCATGAGTTACTATTCATGACAAAATTGGTTTCTTTTTCAAACCAAATTATAGTTGATTTATGAATATTACTCTTGAGATTAAAACTATATGTTGATCATATTATTTTTATTATCATATATAACATTTTTATAACCCTAATGATGATATTTCTCTTTGACTTGAGTGTAAAGATGGGTAGATTTTTGGTACGATCATGACTATGGGTTCTCTTTGGCCAGTAGTGCAAAGTTGAATTGTTGACTGGTATGATCATGACCATTGAATTTATAATTGAATATCTTTAGCTTAAGTGCAAAGGTGAAATGATCAACGTGGTTATAATTATTGGTTATATAAATTCTGAAATGATTATATATTTCTTTGAGATAATAATATATTTGGCTTGTAGTGCAAATATGAGCTGTTGAGGAATATCTTTGGCCTGTAGTGCAAAGATGAATTGTTGATGAATATCTTTGGCCCGTAGTGCAAAGATGAAATTATCAGTATGATTATGAACAGGAACTGTGATTTGGTATAACCATGATCTTTGATGTTTCAGGTAATGACAAGTGATGAAAATTATCTTGTTCTGGATGAGAAGAGGAATTTAGAACTACAAATATGATTATGAGTTATTCATGTGATTGTGGACAAGAATTGTTGATTGATGTTACAGGGATAAAACATTGTTGGTGGACTTTTAACATGGAGAAGATAATAGACTTTGTAGTCTATTTGACTCTTCTAATGGATTGCTCGTTCCGCTGCAACTATGGTTGAAATTTTTTATCATCTACCATATGTTCTAAATCTCTGATTTAGTTCTGTTGAAGGCTATTGATAATTTAATTATCTTTAGTCATGATATTCTTTACTGAGCTAGTTGTGCTCACCCTTCTGTTTCACAATCCTTTCAGGTAATAAGAGTGTAGCTGGGTCGAGCGGGGGTAACAGGAGAATAGAACGGTGGTCATCATTTAGTAGTTATATTTGGTGAATCATCTAGGGTGAAGCGAACCCAACGTTGGAAGGGTGTTTTGCCACTATCATACAAGATGTCTAACGACACACAACCTCGTGTCATCATAAGACATGGTTGTGCACATCCACTTGTCGAGTATATCTACGAGCACTACCTATATAATCTTGGTATTTGTTTGAAGTATAATTCTCAGTTAGAGACAGTGAAGATAATGATATGTCAAGAGAAGACTCACCATTGGAAAGAATATGATAGTAATCTTCTCATTTTTTTTGGGGTCTATTGGGTCAACCAAGGATAATTCTGTGGCCATATGATATCTATCATAACCTAGAAGCATGTCCTCCCATGTACGAAGGTTTCCTTGAGCACTTCCCAAAGATGCTAATTTCTAAAATAGTTTTTGACTATACCTTTATGTAAGGTGTCATTGTGAGGTGATGTCCACGATTGGAACATGAGTCACAGTTGGTATATATTTGTACCCAAACTCATAGCATATGTGTTGTTGTATTTTGCACGACAATTGTTGTAATAAAGTTGTAGTTGTTATCTGTACCATGTATTTGGCGACTCAGAATAGGTTGGGATGAATGGACCTATTTTGGGGGCGTTACACTTGATGCTCCGCCTTTACACGTTGACAAGTTAAACACCTCGAGATAAACTTTACAATCTCTCTCTTCATATTGTTCCACCAAAATGTATGTCGAAGATCACGATACATTTTAGTACTTCCAGGATGGATTGCAAATGGTGTATTGTGTGCCTCCATCATGATCTTGTACTTCAAATCAGAATCGTTAGAAACACAAAGTCTGGAGTGGACTCGAAGTATTTCTTCTTCATCGATTCTTGCTTCCGGAATAGCACCTTCTTGTACTTTATTCTTCATATGCATCAGCTCCCGATCTGTGGCTTAAGTAACTTTAACTTTATCGATTAAAGTTGATTCTACGCGTATACTTGACATCATCACACTCGTTCCTGCATATGATCTTCTACTCAATGCGTCAGCTACCTCGTTCGCTTTTTTCAGGATGGTATGATCGAAATCTTTCAACAGCTCGAGCCAACGTCGATGTCGCATGTTGAATTCTTGGAAGCTCTTCTCGCATTCCTCGGTCCATTCAAAGTTTGTATCTTTTCGAGTCAGCTGAGTTAGTGGAGTAGCGATTCGAGAAAATCCTTTTACAAATCTCCGATAATAACCAGCTAAGCCTAGAAAGCTATGTATTTTGATTACTGACTTAGGTTGATCTCAACTGTAACTCATATCCCAATCTTGGATAGCACGTCACAATGACACCTAACAGTTTACTACCGCACGAATATGGCGTCCCCTACGGAGAGTCTGGATTCAGTGCATTCCACAAAGGAAGTCACCAGATAAAGGCTCGGTTATCAACTTCTATAGTTGGGTTTTTAACTCCTGAAGTTCAATAGGAGCCATTCGATATGAGATTTTAGAAATGAGTTTTGTACCGGGTTCAAAGTCGATACAAAATTCAATATCACGTTCTGGGAGTAAGCCAAGAAATGCTTCAGGAAATACGTCAAAAATTTTACTAACAATAGAAATATCATTCAAATCTGACGTATTTTTGTTCAAGTCCATAACATAGCTAAGAAAGCTTGACATCCGTTTTTCAATAAACGAATGACTTTACGGCTTGATATGAAAGAGTTTGACTTCAATGGTTTGGTTGCTTGAATTCGAATAACAGGTTGCTTAGGAATATGAAAACTAACAACCTTACGAAAGCAATCAATTTTGGCATGATGAGTAGTTAACCAATCAATTCCTAAAATCACATCAAAAGCAAGTATCTTTAAAGAGATAAGATCAACAGGTAATGTGATGGTGCCAACTTAGATCAAACAAGATTTATAAACAGTGGATGTAACGAAAGTTTTTCCTAACGGAGTTTCAACCGATAAGTCAAAGTCTAATTTCTCCGGAGTCAAGTTTAAACGTTGAACGCAAGTAAGAGAAATAAATGAATGGGTAGAACCGGTATCTAATAAGGTATAGACTTCGTAAAAATTTATAATTAACTAACCCGTGCTAACTTCGTTCGGGTTCCTAGCATTCTGACCAGTCACGAAAAACGTTCTTCCAGGAACCGTTGACTTTGACTTTTCTGGGACAACTTTCTGAGTCATCATCCCCGCTGGACTTGGTTTCGCTACAGCACAATCTCGAGCGATATGTCCTTCCTTTCCACAGTTATAACATACCTTAAACTGTTGTGGACAGTTTGGGCTGATATGTCCTTCTTTTCCGCACTTATAGCATATGACCGGTGGTCGCTCTCCTCCCTTGGAACCAGTTGCTGCTGGTGCTGACGTCTTCACATTATCATTGTTGAATCTCCTCTTTTTAAAATCTCCCCCCGACTCGTTTCTTCTATTCTCATGGCCATGATTACCACCAGAGTGGTTACCGCTTTTGTCTGAATGTTTTCCTTCCCTCTGGTTGTCATTGCTCCAATGACCGCTGCCACCGGTATGACCCTGGTTGTGGTCCCTCGATTGATCGTACTCGTTATCTCGCTCTAATAATTGAGCCCTGTTGACAACATCTGAATATAAAGAAAATTTATGAGAGATAAGATATTGCCGAATCTCGGGTTTTAAACCTCTCAGAAACATCCTCGTCATTCGTTCCTCATTCTCTACTAAATGAGGTGCAAACCTGGATAACTCTGTGAACTTTGCCTCGTATTGGGACACCGTCATGTTATTTTGTTCTAATCTAATAAACTCTACCTCCTTCATATGACGAACACTTTCAGGAAAGTATTTGTCATTGAACAGTTTCTGAAATGTCTCCCAAGACATGCTAAGTGCGGCTGGATGGGTACGCTTCACAGACTCCCACCAGTAGTCTGCCTCGCCACGGAACATAAAGGTGGCGAATGGAACCTTCTGTTCCTCCGTGCATCCCAAGACATCGAATATCTTGGTAATTTGTTTGACCCACGTCTCCGCCTTAATCGGATCCGGCTTTCCCCAGAATTCTGGTGGTTCTAACTCCTTGAACTGCTTGGCCATGACAAGCCGCGCGTTGCCCTCGTCTGGTTTTGTATGAACTGAAAAAAAAACTCCTAAACATCCCGTCGTTCATCGTCTGCTCAGTGGTGTTGTTTACAGGAAGAATATTGCCAGCCTGTTGCACGTTCTCCTCGTTGGTGAGCAAAGGTGTCTCCACGGTCTCATTTACTCCGCTGTTAACATTCTCAATCGACATTCTCAAATACTGCCATAAACAAGGGTTAATTTAACAAATTAACAAATCACATAATACCCCTATATTATGACCGACCAACAAATAAGCTTAGGTAGGACACACTAGCGAAGGATTTACTCGTCTCTCCCCTCCTAGTTCTATTCCCCGATCTCCGCCAGAGATCATATCCCTAAGCTCTGATACCAACTGTGACGCCCCCAAAATAGGTCCAATCCATCCAACCCATTCTGAGTCGCCAAATACATGGTACAGAAACAACTACAACTTTATTAACATAAAAACTGTGAGTGTAAATACAAATATTGTCATCTAGACAATATCCACACTCAAATAAGTCTTCATTACAATTATTGGAACAATATTTTACAAAAAATGGTGAGGACTACTAAAACAACTTCCTAGAACCATCATTCCATACCCCGACTAGTATTCGCTACATTCTCGCCTCCTGAGAAAAATGGAACAAAAAGGAAAAGGGTGAGCTCAACTAGCCCAGTAAAGAACATTATGACTAAGATAATACAGAACAAATTATCGTTAGTCTTCAATAGGGAAAAATTTAATAGAATACAATAGACAACAAGTTTTAAATCAATATTCGCAGCGGAAAATAATAATTCATAGAAGAGTTACGTAGAGAATGAAATCTACGATTATCTATGAATTTAAAAGCCCATCATCAACATTTTATCCCTGTAACATCATTCAATAAATATCTTGAATCAAATAGTCATCTTTGCACTACAGGCCAAAGATATTCATCAGTTGTTCATGTTCACCTCAACACCTGTTCATCTTTGCACTACGGGCCAAAGATATTCATCAGAAATCATTCATCTTTGCACTACAGGCCAAAGTTATTCAATTATATCATCATTTAGGACTGAGGATGATGAAAAATATTTTAAAGAAAACGAATCCAGTGAAGTAAAATAATAAATATTAAGGATTCGTATTTCAACTATTCCATGTCCAAAAATACCTCATAAATAATCATAGTGGAGTACAATTCAAAAATGATCAAAATATGGATACAATCAAAGCTAGTATCCAGAATAGATATTTTGGACGAAAAGAAAAAAAATTCATTTTTCGATGAATAGTAACTCGTGAATAGTAACTCGTGAATAGTAACTCATGAATAGTAACCCCGACATGAAAAGTTCCAAATTTGATAAAAAGTTCAGATCAATACTTCGGCATAATGATATTGAAGAAAATAATATCATTTAAGAAGAAATAACATCCCTTACCTCGGAAAGATGGTACTTCTGACTGGAATACTAGATATAGTGCTGAAGGAAACTTGCACCGTAAAGTAACACTCAAAGTATCAAATACTCACAAGAATACGCTCGATATAGAGAGAGAAATAGAGAGAAACTTGTGTTTCTGGTGTGATTTTCAATTCTAACCTAAGCACCCTATTTATAGGAAAATGCTTAGAACACCAAAGCAGAAAATTGAATATAATATTAATATAATTATACAAATTTTCCTTAGCCCACCTTTGGTCAAAAACACCAGCCACACATGTTAATGATGTCCAACAAAATATAAAAAACGTTTTTCTCAAAATAATTAACTAAAACTCCCAAAAATCAATTATTTCGGAACTTCGGAACTTCAATAATTCATAATAAGTATCCCTTTCATCAGAAAATTCGAATCTCGCGAGTTTTTATAGGAAATTCAATTCTCTACGACTTTGCAGAAGAAAGTTTTTCCAAATTCCAAACAGAAATTGACCGAAATCTACAAACGGACGATTTTACAGTCAATAATAAATTTTCGGTCAAGAATTGTGTCCACCAACACACAAAACATGTGTTAATCATTTAATGCCACAAAAATACTCTTCCTTCTCATATACTCATACATCCCACATTCATTGTAAAAATACCACCATCAATATATTATTAAAATAATATATTTAAATGAATTATTTTATCAGAAAAAGATAAAATATTAATTTTCAACAATTGTCACATTAAAAATTTTCTCCATCTATATCCACATAAAATCAATATTTTCCTCATCATATAAATCAATAATTAATTATATACAAATAATATTACAGAATCACAGTACTGGCAACCAGGTCGTTCCCAGGAAAGAGGGGGCTTTCCAATAAGGATCTCTCCTTACTGGCGCGCAATTAGATGACCAAACCTCTCCTTAGACAGAACTTTCTAGACATTGCCAATAATGTTATCTAATAATATTATTCAGATAATATGAATTATTGTTCCGATAATAGAAAATACTGTGTAGTGACAATTATTAAAACAACAGTAATATAAAATATCAACGCAGCAATTATTGAATCAATAAAATACAATATTGAACAGTAATTACTGTAACAATTATTGAGTAGTGCCTTCTTACGTAAGAATCAATAATTGGTGCAATATCGTGTGCTACTGTACAACAACGCATATTACCGTGTTTTAACCATCAGGTATTCCAACAGTATTAACGGTAACAACTACGCCGTTATTTATAAACAACTTATTTTTGTCATTTTCTTCATCCAATCGCTTTCTGTTATGGGGCGCACACAAGGCTGCGCCGTCGTACGAATATTCTCCGACAGTAAGAATATTCCACGACCAAGCGAATATTCCCTGACAACAATGAATATTTTATAACCACTTGTTTATTTGAAATATTTGCGCATTTTACCCATAACTAACCATATTAATCAATTCAACTCTTACTATTTCAAAATAATAAATAGAGGAAATTCTATTTCATTAAAAAAATTCGGGGTCTTACAACTAAGATAATACAGAACAAATTATCGTTAGTCTTCAACAGGGAAAAATCTAATAGAATACAATAGACAACAAGTTTTAAATCAATAACTGCAGCGGAAACAGTAAACCATTAGAAGAGTCAAGTAGAGAATGAGTTCTACTATCTTCTAAGATTTAAAAGTCCATCATCAAAATTTTATCCCTGTAACAACAATCAATAACCATCTTTAATCAAATATTCATCTTTGCACTACAGGCCAAAGATATTCATTTGTATCACCAGTCGGTCATGTTCATCTCAACACCTGTTCATCTTTGCACTACGGGCCAAAGATATTCACCCGTTAATCATTCATCTTTGCACTACAGGCCAAAGATATTCAGTAATATCATCATTTAGGACTGAGGATGATGAAAAATATCTTAAAGAAAACGAATCCAGTGAAACAAAATAACAAATATTAAGGATTCGTATTTCGATTTATCCATGTCCAAAAATACCTTATAATTATTCATAGTGAAGTAGAATTCAAGAATGATCAAAACATGGATACAATCAAAGCTAGTACCCAGAATAGATATTTTGTACGAAAAGAAGAAAATTTATTTTTCGGTAAATAGTAACTCGTGAATAGTAACTCGTGAATAGTAACTCGTGAATAGTAACTCATGAATAGTAACCCCGACGTGAAAAGTTCCAAATTTGATAAAAATTTCCAACCAATATTTCGGCATAATGATATTGAAGAAATAATATCATTTTCGAATAAAATAACATCCCTTACCTCGTAAAGACAGTACTTCTGGTCGGAATACCGGTATAAGGCTGAAAGAAACTTGCTCTGATGAATAGAAACTCTCAAAGTATCTAAATACTCACAAAATACACTCAATAATCTAGAGAGAGAAAGAGAGAAAACTTGTTTCTGGTGTGATTTTCAATTCTAACTTAGCCCTCTATTTATAGGAAAATGTTAGCACGCCGAAGCAGACTTAACCTGCAACCTGATGGCTTTACCTGCTACTATTCCCACCCACCACATTTGAATAAAAATCTCAGCACATTTCTTCACCAACCAAGAGTGGGGCCCACCAATTCTAGAATTTTCTACCAAAATGATTAACTCCGAAAATTTAACAATTTCTGAACTAGTCATCTCGTAAAATTCATAATAAATCATACGTTCATTTTTAACGGTTCAAAATTTTAGGACATATACTCAACTTATATATGTATAACATATCCAAAAATTACCACGATCCAACGGTCGGATTAAAAATTATAACCCCCGCAAAATATCTCAAAAACCCTGATTTTAATACCTCCATTCCGACAAAAATACTGATAAAAACCTCAACATTAACTTCTTCATTTTTAACCACAAAAATATATCCCTCATTTATATCCACAAAAATAAATATTTCCTTATCATATGAATCAATAATTAATTATTCACAAATAATATTACAGAATCACATTTATGACAACCAGGCCGTTTCCAGGAAAGAGGGGGCTTTCCAATAAGGATTTCTCCTTACTGGCGCGTAATTAGATGACCAAACCTCTCCTTAGACAGAACTTTCTAGACATTGTCAATAATGTTATCTAATAATATTATTCAAATAATATGAATTATTGATCTGATAATGGGAAATACTGTGTAGTGACAATTATTGAAACAACAGTAATATAAAATATCAACGCAGCAATTATTGAATCAATAAAATAAAATACTGAACAGTAATTACTGTAACCATTATTGAGTAGTGCCTTCTTACGTAAGAATCAATAATTGGTGCAATACAGTGTGCTATTGTGTAACAACGCGTATTACTGTGTTTTAACCACCGGGTATTCCAACAGTATTAACGGTATCCGTTATTAATAAACAACATATACTTGTCGTTTTTTTCATCCAATCGCTTTCCGTTATGGGGCCCACAAAAGACTGCGCCGTCGTACGAATATTCCCCGACAGGAAGAATATTCCACGACCAAACGAATATTCCCCGACAACAATGAATATTTTATAACCACCTGCTTATTTGAAATATTTGCGCATTTTACCCATAACTAACCTCATTAATCAATTTAACACTTACTAATTCAAAATAATAAATAGAGGGAATTTAAATTTCATTTATTAATAATTTGGGGTCTTACAGAGTACTAGCTTAACTTGGTCAGGTGGGAGTTTATGATTATATATATATATATATATATATATATATATATATATATATATATATATATATATATATATATATGATTGAGTGCAAGTGAGGAGGGAGAAGAATTTGAGGCAGTCACGGAGGGAGTTGTGTATTATTGTTATATTTATATATTTTATAAATAGAATATATTATATTTTATTTAAAAGATTTTGCTTTAAATATGGATCGTCCGATTAAAAGTAAATCAATCTGGACCGTTCATGAATTAGTTACTATGCAGTCCATTCTTCTATAAATAAAAGCTCATTCCTTCATTATTTCTTACGAATTCACTGAAACTTTAGAGAGAGAGAAGAAAAGTATTCTACTACTACACTACTCTTATATCCAGTACTCTTCTTCTTAAAGTAAGAGATATTATCTGTTGTACTCGTAAGGGATATTATCTGTTGTACTCGTAAGGGGTTTTATTTCTTTTGTATTCATGAAGAGAACTTCTGTTATTCCATTTCTTATTATTCTGTTAGAATATCATGTCTGTGCGTTTTACGCCGGATCTGGTTCCGTCTTTATTATTCTGTTGGAATATCCTGTCTGTGCGTTTTACACCGGACCTGGTTCCATTATTTATTATTCTGTTGGAATAACCTGCCTGTGCGATCTATCGCATACCTGGTGATTTATTTTGTTTTTTCATTCTTTATTATACTCAGTTAGTTAAAGTTTTGGCTTCTATACTCAATGAAATTAGTGGAATATCCTTGATATTTGCGCTTCATCCAGTATCTTTTCATGAAAATATTCTTCTGAGCATTCTTGAATTTTACTCCACAAAGCAGTATCATGTTGACAATTTGGACGTTATTGGTTCTTGGATAAATTAATTCTTGAACTTGTTTTATTGAATTCTTCTATCATTGTCATCATCCTCATGTTTATATTTTGTTGAAAGTCATCTGTGGCCTGTAGTGCATAGATGGACTTGGTATGATTATGACCAGGGATTAATCGGTGTAATCATGACCGTAATGTTACAAATGGTATGGTAAAAGTCCTCATTAGCCCATAGTGCATTGATGGACAGTTGTTGGCATGATCATGACCATTGATGAATACACGAATATCCTTGACCGTAGTGCATGGATAATTTATGGTTGTGATACTAATGAATATCATTGGCCGTAGTGCAGGGATGATGTGGATTATTTATTAAGCTGAGTCTTAGCGATAAAAGTCATGAAAAACCTTTTAAATCATAAAAGATAGTAGATTTTATTCTCTACTTGACTCTTCTACTGGATTGCTTGTTCCGCTGCAGTTAAACTTGATGTTTGTTATATTTTATCAGTTTAACACTGTTGAAGGCTAATGATAATTTATTCTGCATTATCTTAGTCATAATATTTCTTACTGGGCTAGTTGAGCTCACCCTTTTGCTTTCATTGTTCTCTTCAGGAAATGAGAACGTAGCAGGGACTAGTCGGAGAACGGAGTGACAGTTCAGATGATAGCATTAGTAGTCCTCACTATTCTATGAAATAGTGTGAAAATAAATATATTGAAGACTTATTTTGAGTTTGAATACTGTTTAGAAGTCAATGTTGTATTAAAACTCACAGCTTATGTTTTGTCGTATTTTACACGACAATTATATAATTAAGTTTTATTTGTATTTTGTACCATGTATTTGACGACATAGAATAGGTGATGTATACCTATTTTGGGGGCGTTACACACAAGCTGCACAACAATAAACCCCAAAAGAAGCACTAGTAAATCAATATAGTACCGATTTAATACTACTCTCATTTTTACCCTTTTTAGAACAAATAAAATAATTAGCATAAACAAACCCCACAAAATGAAATTAAAAAAAAAAGATACCTCAAGACTTATTTAAAACTTATAAAAAGATACCAAAACTGCTTTATGCTTTGAAATTAATTTATAATTTTATTTGAATATAGAAAGTAAATTTGGTTTGAGTTTCTGAGCATTTGAGAAATCATTCAAATTGAACTATGACAAGTAACTGAAATAAGTTTCTAGATTGTATCTAAATATTTTTTATTTTGAAATTTCCTTTTTTAATTTGTATTATGAATATTTATTGTAAGTTAATATTACGATTAGTTTAAGTTTTAGTTATTTAATTAACTTAAACAAAAAAATTAATTATAATTCACCTCTAATGAAACAAAAATCTGGATCTGCCCCCTGCTATTACATTAAGGCTAACGAGCTTAGGGTTGTTTGATAAAAACTGAATGAAATAGTTCTGAGTCTGAATGAGCTGAATAAAATTGAATATTGAATGAAAAAACTGTTTGATAATTGACATGTCTGAAACATCTGAATAATATATTTTTATTATTTTATCCCTCTGAAAAAATTCAAAATTATTGTAAATTTATTTAATATTACTGAATATAATAGTTAATATTATAAAAAAATATTCTTTCAGCAACTCATTCAGCCAAAAAATGACACTAAACTATTCAGCCCAAATCGTATAAATGACTGACCAATTCAATTATTAAGACGATTTTTTTTTTAAAAATAAACACACTGAATGACAAACTGATTCAGACATTTAGTGTGTAACAGACCGGCCTTTAGTAAGTAGATTATGCATGTTTGGATAGACGGTAGTCAACTTTCTCATTTAGATGGCTCAGCTGTAAAGAGTAAAAGGTGGTCGTTTTCTCCTTTCCGATCCTTTTGATGTTGATGGAATTAAAGAATGATCGCTAGTTTTTTAACACAAACATTAATCCATGCAACAAACCCAAAAACTTTTTTTTTCTTCGCAGATTCAAGAATCGAGATGTAGTAAAACGCGTAAGAGACTATAGTCCATTAAACTTTAATTAGTTTATTTGGACCATGTGAATGTCACCTCACATTACCTTCTTCCATTTGCGCATTAAAGTCCGCACAAAGTTCCATTTTTCTTTCACACACACACCAGCAAAGTAGTACTCCTACTATCAACCAACCATTACTATAAAAATCTCGCCTCTTTATTGTCCCCCTCTTGTATAAATCTAGATCCCAATTGGGGCTCTGAATCTAAGAAAAATTTGAGCACTTTCATCAGATCTTCAAAGCAAAAACAGACATACATACAGTTTTTCAGTACCATATCATATATGATATGGCGGCTCCACTCCATGATTTCCGTTTCAAGAAGGTACTCATCTTGCTTTATTTTCCACTCCTTTTATTTGTTTCAAGTCATTTAGTTGTGGACTCTTCTGCCGACAGTTTTGAGCTGATATTGAGCAGAAATAGTAGAAAATTACTCGAGTTACCAAAAGAAGGAGCTCATCCAATTAAGAAGAAAACCAATTCTACCATTTCCACCGTTAAAAACCAAACCAAACTACTTAAACCCACCAGTGGATCATCCAAAAACCAAACCAAACTCACCAAAACCACCATTGACAGTTCGACCAAGAACCAAACCGAGTTTCTCAAGCTCACATCCAATATTTCATTACCCAAAAACAAAACCAAACTCATCAAACCCACCACAGATTCCAACTTACCTACTATCAAAACCCAACTCAAGAAGCTCAATTCCACCTCAAAACCATCAAATTCAACCAAACCCACTTCACTTTCCGCAAAGAAATCCTCAGATCTAACCAAACCAACCACACCAAAGATCAAAACAACCAAACCCATTATTATTACCACAGACCTCAAACCCAAGACCCAAAAACCAAAACAACCCAGTTGGGTAGACGAGGATGATTTAGTTTCAGAATTTAGAGATCTACCCTCTAGATTTCAAGAAACATTATTGCCGGATTTAGAGAGAATTTCCTCAAATTCCAAAGTGTTTCTTACCAAGGCCAATAAAGAGATCACAAATGGATTCAAACCATTGGTGGGTAACAAATATGCTCCTGCCATTGCTTCAATTGTCTCTTGTGCATTCATATTAATCCCTCTTATTTTAGTCTCTTTCATTTTCAATAGAATCAAAGCTTATTTCTCTCTCCAAAAGATTCTGATCTTCATCCAAATTTATCTCTCCATTTATTTCTCTATACTCTCTCTGTCTGCCCTGGTGACCGGCTTAGAGCCACTTAGGTTTTTCTACACTACTTCGCAGTCCACCTACGTCTGTATACAGGTGCTGCAAACACTTGGCTATGTATTGTACCTTTTGCTGCTGTTGATGTACTTGATTCTTGTGTTTTCAACCGAGACTGGGCTGGTCTCCAAGTTACTGGCCTTGGGCCAGACTATTGTGGGCTTCGCTGTTGGGTTACATTACTACATGACGGTGTTTCACAGGGCGGTGTTGCGTCAACCGCCCAAGAGTAGCTGGAAGGTTCACTCAATTTATGCCACGTGTTTCCTCGTGATTTGTCTGTTAGATAGTGCTGAGAGAAGGAAGAAAGCTTACTTAGAAGAAGGTGGTGCCGAAGGCAAAAAGAGTTAATATGGATTTTAATTTTATTATTATTTATTTATTTATTGTTGTTTCTTTTTTTTTAATCTTTTGTCCGAGCCTTTTTTGGGTTATTTCCGTAAAAGCTACGAAAAATTTCGCTCTTTTAGATTTCTCATAATCTGTGTAAAAGTTATCATGATTATAAATTACAAAATCACCTTCAACTTTATCTGAGAATAATGAAATCTATTTTTTTTGTTACTGTTCCCTTGTAGACGTATAAATAACACTCTTTTCGTTTCAAAAATATACTTAGATCATTCTAAAATTAAAATTAAGGACATATATTTATTTTCTAGATTATAATATTAATTTAAATGAAATATTATCTTAATATCAGTACTATATTTTTATCAATTATTAATATTATATTAAAAAAATATTTTTTTTATAAAATTTGTCGTTTTATATATATGGGTCTCCATCCGTGACAATCGATTGTCACGGGTACTATTTCAACAATTATAATGTACACCGTTGATCGTGACATTGAAAGACACAAATTAAAATGAATTTTTTAGATTGTAACGATAGTAATATGACTAGTAGCAGCACGAAAAATTACTTATTTATCCATGTGCTACCGTGCCTGCCGCTAACTTGTAGCGGCAGCGAATTTAATTGAAAATCTAAAGTAGCGCAGTGGTAACTTAGGTGTCTAATATCCCATACTTTCTAGGTTTAAAACATGGTTGTTACAAATTTTTTGCTTCACGTACTGTTTTTGTACTCTCCAATATTTTTAATTTTAATCTATCAATATATATATAGACATATTTTTTTTAAATTTCTTGTAAAACTAAATAAAATATTAAACAAATCTCAATTATGAATATTAATACAAAGTAAAAAAATTTATATAAAAAAAGGGCAAATAATATATATTACAAATTTATACATTAACATTTTTGTTCATAGTTACATGAATAATTTTTTGTGATAATATTTTTAAAAATATGCATAATATGATGAGTCATTTTTATAATTTTATTTGATCTTATGTATTAATTAATGTATTTCATATTTTTAATTTTGGACTCTTAATTAGGATTCTCAATAATTTTAATAATTCACGAAATTAAAGTAATGTGACAAGTGTGATAACATAGTGATGAGCTCTTTATTTTTGCTATGCAAAGTTAGGCTTGAGCTATAAAATATTTTTTTTGTTTTAAAATTAGAAATTTAATTTAATTTTTAAAGTAAAACAACGACGACATATTAAATTTTAAATTAATGTAAATTTATTTAATTTTAGTTAATATAATTATTATAATTATATAGTATATAACAAAAACTATTAATCCCAAAATTTGTTTCATTCTAAACTTTTTATAAGTTGTAAGACCCCAACTTTTATAAATAAAGATAAATTTTTTATAAATATCATTTTTGAATATTATGGAGTTAATTTGATATAATGTTATAGTTGTGGGTAATATTTATAAATTTTGCAAAGTACGCAAGTTGTTATATAATATTCGATTGGTCGGGGAATATTCGTTTTAACAGAGAATATTCGTACAACGGCACAATCATTGGTGGACCCCACAACGAAATTATTGTCGGATTGAGAAAACGACAAAAATATTTTATTAAAAATAACGGCGGAAGTTTTACCATTGATACTGTTTAACTACTCGGTAGTAAAATTACAGTAATACGTGTGGTTGCATAGTAGCACACGGTATTGATTATTAATGCTTATGTGAGAAGTCACTCAGTTTGATTCAATTATTGTCAATTAATAATATAAATTATTTAGCGATAATGAAGTTTTGTTTTATTCGTATTATTAACGTAATAAAACAGAAATATGTTTTTATATAAAACAGAATACTTTATTAAAGTTATTCTATAAATAGAATATATTATATTTTATTTAAAAGATTTTTCTTTAAATATAGACCGTCAGATTAAAGTAATCAATCTGAACCGTTCATGGATTAGTTACTATGCATTCTATTTTTCTATTAATAGCAGCTCATTCCTTCATTATTTCTTACGAATTCACTGAACTCTAGAGAGAGAAACAATAGAGAGAGAGAAGAAAAAGTATTTTGCTACTTAACTACTTCCTTATTTCAGTTCTTTTTTAAAACGGTAAGGGGTGTTATTCTTTCTTATTTATGAAGAGAACTGTTGTTATTCCATTTCTTATTATTCTGTTGGAATAACCTGTATACGCGGTCTACCCTATACTTGGTGATATTCTTCTATTATTCTGTTGGTACATCTTGTCTGTGTGTTTTACACCGGACCCGATTTTGTCTTTATTATTATTCTGTTGGAACATCCTGTCTGTGTGTTTTACACCGGACCTGATTCCGCTTTTATTATTATTCTGTTGGAACATCCTGTCTGTGTGTTTTACACCAGACCTGGTTCTGTCTTTATTATTATTCTGTTGGAATATACTGTCTGTGCGTTTTACGCCGGACCTGGTTCCCTTATTTATTATTCTATTGGAACAACCTGTCTGTGCGGTCTATCGCATGCATGGTGATTTCTTTTGTTATTCCATTCTTTATTATACACAGTTGGTTAAGTTTTGACTTCTATACTCCATGAAATTAGTGGAATATCCTTGATAATTGCGGTTCATCCAGTATCTTTTCATGAAAATATTCTTCTAAGCATTCTTGAATTTTACTCCACAAAGCAGTATCATGTTGACAATTTGGACGTTGTTAATTCTTGGATAAATTAATTCTTGAACTTGTTTTATTGAATTCTTATATCATTGTCATCATCCTCATGTTTATAAAATATTGAAAGTCATTTGTGGCCTGTAGTGCATAGATGGACTTGGTATGATTATGACCAGGAATTATTCGGTATAATCATGACCGTAATGTTACAAATGATATGGTAAAAGTCCTCATTGACCCGTAGTGCATTGATGGACAGTTGTTGGCATGAACATGACCACTAATGAGTACACAAATATTCTTGGCCCGTAGTGCATAGATAATTGTGGTCGTGATACTAAAGAATATCCTTGGCCGTAGTGCAGGGGTGATTTGATGATGTGAATTATTTTATTAAGTTGAGTCCCAGCGATAACAGTGTTGAAAAATCTTTTAAATCATAGAAGATAGTAGATTTTATTCTCTACTTGACTTTTTTAATGGATTGCTTGTTCCGCTGCAGTTAAACTTAATGTTCGTTATATTTTATCAGTTTAACACTGTTAAAGGCTAATGATAATTTATTCTGCATTATCTTAGTCATAATATTTCTTACTGGGCTAGTTGAGCTCACCCTTTTTTTCACTGTTCTCTTCAGGAAATGAGAATATAGCTGGGACGAGTCGGAGAACGGAGTGATGGACCAGATGATAGTATTAGTAGTGCTCACTATTCTATTAAATAGTGTGACAATAATTGTAATGAGTACTCTTTTTGAGTTTGTATAGTCTCTAGTAGACAATAATTGTATTCAAACTCACAGTTATGTTTTGTCGTATTGTACACAACAGTTGTATTAGTAAGTTGTATTTGTTTTCTATACCATGTATCTGACGACCCAAGATGGGTAATGTATACCTAATTTTGGGGGCGTCACAGTTGGTATCAGAGCTTAGGGATATGATCCCTGGCTAAGATGTGAGAATAAAACTAGGAGGGGAGAGACGGGGAATTCCTTCACTGGTATGACCTACCTAAGTTTATTTGCATGGTATTTAATTGGTCGGTCAGAATATAAGGATAATATATGACATATCAATTAACTTTAATTTTGTGGCAGTATCTGAAAATGACATCTGAGAATGTTGAGAATAGCAATGGAGCACAGGCGACTGTTGATTCACCACATATCAATAATCAGGATAATGTGCATCAGGAAGGTGACAATCCTTATGCAAACAACAACACTGACCAGATGATGAATGATGGAATGTTCAGAAGCTTTATGCAGTTCATGCAACAGCAGGCGAGAGCGGCTCCTGTCCAAAATATAGGTGGAAACACTGAAAACTCTCGGATGGTCACCGCTAAACAGTTCATGGAGCTGGGACCATCGGAGTTTAAGGGAGAGCCAAAACCACTTATAGCGGAAACATGGATAAAGCAGATCACCAAGATATTTGATGTCTTGGGATGCTCCGAGGAGCAAAAGGTTCCCTTTGCCGCCTTTGTGTTGCGAGGAGAGGCAGATTACTGGTGGAAATCGATTAAGCGTGCTCAACCTGCCGCACTGAAGATGTCTTGGGAGAAGTTCCAAGAGATGTTCAATGACAAATACTTTCCCGAAAGTGTTCGTCACATAAAGGAGGTGGAGTTCATCAAATTGGAGCAGAATAATATGACCGTGTCGCAGTATGAGGCTAAATTTGCTGAGGTGTCCTGGTTTGCGTCCCACTTGGTGGACAATGAAGAGCGAATGACGCGAATGTTTTTGCGAGGTTTGAAACCTGAGATACGTCAACATCTTATTTCTCATAAACTGTGTTTGTATTCAGATGTTGTGAATAGGGCTCAGTTAGTGGAGCGTGATAACGAGTCAACACAACCAAAAGAGAGCAGTCGACAAAATGATAATACCAGTGAGAGCAGTCATCGAAGCGGTGACAACAAGTGTGGAGGGAATCAACAGGCCAGAAATGGTAACCACTTCGGTGGTAATCAGGGCCAAAACAATAAGAATGGTCATTTCAAGAAGAGAAGATTCAACAATGATGGAAAGACGTCAGCACCAGCACCCGTTGTTAAGGAAGGAGAACGACCGCCTATCATATGTTTCAAATACGGAGGGGAGGGGCACATCAGTCCAAACTGCGCGATGCCGTCTAAAGCATGTTATAATTGTGGAAGAGAAGGTCATTTTGTTCGATTTTGTCGTTTACCAAAAACAAGTTCGGCTAGGATGGAGACACCAAAGACCGTCCCAGAAAAGTCAAAACCAGTAGTGCAAGGGAGAGCGTTTGTTGTGACCTCCCAGAAAGTAAGAAACCCGAATGAGGTCATCACGGGTAAGTTTATCATATACTCTAACAAAGTCTATACTTTATTTGATACCAGTTCTACCCATTCTTTTATTTCTCCTACTTGCGCTCATCGATTAAATTTGACTCCGGAGAAATTAGACTTTGACTTATCTGTTGAAACTCCATTGGAAGAAACCTTCATTACATCCACGGTTTATAAGTCTTGTTTGGTTCAAGTTGGTACCCACACATTACCTGTCGATCTGATTTTATTAAAAATACTTGCATTTGACGTGATTCTAGGGATTGATTGGTTAACTACTCATCATGCAAAAATTGATTATTTTCGTAAAGTTGTTAGCTTTCATATTCCTAATCGACCTATTATGCGAATTCAAGCAACCAAACCATTAAAATCAATCGCTGTCATCTCAAGCCATAAAGCTATTCGTTTATTGAAAAACGGATGTCAAGCTTTCTTAGCTCATGTCACGGATCTAAACAAAAATACGTCAGTTTTGAATGATATTTCTATTGTTAATAAATTCCCTGACGTATTTCCTGAAGAACTTCATGGCCTACCCCCAGAGCGAGAAATTGAATTTTGTATCGACCTTGAACCCGGTAAAAAACCCATTTCCAAAGTCCCATATCGAATGGCTCCTATTGAACTTTAGGAGTTAAAGATCCAACTGTAGGAATTGTTAAATATTGGCTTTATTCGTCCTAGTACTTCTCCTTGGGGTGCTCATGTTCTATTTGTGAAGAAGAAAGATGGAAGTATGCGACTTTGTATTGATAATCGGGAGTTGAATCATGTCACCATCAAAAATAGGTACCCATTGCAACGTATTGATGACCTGTTTGACCAGTTGCAAGGAGCACAATTCTTTTCAAAGATCAATCTTCGTTCTGGATATCATCAGCTGAAGGTTAGAACTGAGGATATTCTAAAGACGGCTTTCAGAACTCGGTACGGGCATTATGAATTCCTAGTCATGTCCTTTGGATTGACTAATGCTCCTACTGCCTTCATGGATATGATGAACCGGGTATTCAAGGAATATTTAGATCACTTTGTGGTCGTCTTTATTGATGACATCCTTATTTATTCCAAAAGCCGTGAATATCATGAGCAACACTTGAGGCTGGTACTCCAAAAGCTTCGTGAATACAAGCTTTATGCCAAGTTGAAGAAGTGCGAGTTCTGGCTAGAGGAGGTAGCATTCTTTGGGCACGTAGTATCAAGTCGTGGAATATCTGTTGACCCGGCAAAGATTGAAGCTATTCAAAGCTGGGAGCAACCTAAATCAGTGACCGAAGTACGTAGCTTTCTTGGTTTAGATGGTTATTATCGGATATTCGTGGAAGGATTTTCTCGAATCGCTACTCCATTAACTTAGCTGACTCGGAAAGATACAAAGTTCGGTTGGAGCAAAGAATGTGAGAAGAGTTTTCAAGAACTCAAGCGAAGACTCATTTCAGCACCTGTTCTAACAATACCATCTGGCTCGGAGGGATTTGTCATCTATAGTGATGCTTCGAGCAAAGGGTTGGGTGCGTTCTCATGCAACATGGAAAAGTCATAGCCTATGCATCAAGACAACTCAAGGAATATGAGAGGAATTATCCTACTCATGATCTAGAGTTGGCAGCTGTTGTCTTTGCACTTAAAATTTGGAGGCATTACTTGTATGGGGAGAAGGTGGAGATCTTTACGGATCATAAAAATCTCAAATATTTCTTCACTCAAAAGGAACTCAACATGCGACAACGACGTTGGCTTGAACTGTTGAAAGATTATGATCATACAATTCAATACCATCCTGGAAAAGCGAATGTGGTAGCTGACGCATTGAGTAGAAGATCATATGCAAGTACGAGTGAGATATTGTCAACACAAAGGCCCATTTTGTGTGACTTGAAAAGGATGAAGATAGAGTTAAAGACTCCAGGGACCCATGTGATGATGGCGAATATACGAGTAGAACCAACTTTAATTGATAAAGTTAAAGCTGCTCAAGCTATAGACCTAGAGCTGATGCGTATGAGGAAGAAAGTGCAAGAAGGTGCTATGCCGGAAGCAAGAATCGATGAAGAAGGAATACTTCGAGTCAACTCCAGACTTTGTGTTCCTAACAACCCTGATTTAAAGTATAAAATCATGATGGAGGCGCACAACACACCGTTTGCAATCCATCCTGGAAGTACCAAAATGTATCATGATCTTCGTCATACATTTTGGTGGAGCAATATGAAGAGAGAGGTAGCGCTGTTTATCTCAAGGTGTCTAACTTGTCAACGAGTCAAAGCGGAGCATCAAGTACCAAAAGGTCCATTGCAACCACTTGAAATTCTAGAATGGAAGTGGGAGCACATTACCATAGATTTTATTGCCGGTCTTCCTTAGGTTTCTCAAGGTATAGATGCGATTTGGGTCATTGTTGATAGATTGACCAAGTCTGCTCATTTCTTACCGATACGAGAAACTTATACACTTGAACATCTTGCTCGTATGTACATAAACGAGATTGTAAGACTGCATGGTATGCCAGTATCCATAGTTTCTGATCGAGACCCAAGATTCACTTCACGATTTTGGGTTAGTTTACAAAATGCTATGGGCACGAATTTATGATTTAGTTCGGCATATCATCCTCAGACGGATGGACAATCAGATAGGACTATTCAAACTCTTGAAGATCTATTAAGACTCTGTGTCCTTGATTTCAAGGGAAGTTGGGACAAGTTCTTACCATTGGTGGAGTTTTCCTACAACAATAGTTATCAAGCAAGTATTGGCATGGCTCCATTCGAAGCATTGTATGGAAGAAAATGTCGTTCTCCAGTATGCTGGGATGATGTGGGTGAAGTAACGTTGTTGGGACCGGAGTTGGTACGTATGACTACAGAAAAGATTCAAACGATCCGACAACGTATAAAAACCTCACAAGATCGACAAAAGAGTTATGCTGATCTTCATCGAAAGGACGTGGAATTTGATATAGGAGATCGTGTGTTCTTATGTGTTGCTTCATGGAAAGGAGTTACGAGATTTGGAAAGAAAGGAAAGTTCAATCCTCGATTCATCGGTCCATTTTTAATCCTCGATCGAGTAGGAACTGTGACTTATAGACTCGCTTTACCGCCAAGTATGTCTCGTGTTCATAACGTTTTTCACATATCCATGTTACGTAAATATGTGGAAGACCCGAACCACATTATTGAGTTAGAACAGGACAAAATAGCGGAGGATTTGACATATGAAGAAGTTCCTGTTCAAATCTTGGATAAGAAGGAACATATTCTACGCTCCAAGGTTATACCTCAAGTCAAAATTTTATGGAGAAATCACGATGTTGAGGAAATGACTTGAGAGTTAGAATCTGAAATAAAATCAAGGTATCCTTACCTCTTCGACATACTAGGTATGTACCCTAATTTCGAGGGCGAAATTTCATAAGAAGGGGAGGTTGTAAGACCCCAATTTTTATAAATAAAGATAAATTTTCTATAAATATCATTTTTGAATATTATGGAGTTAATTTGATATAATGTTATAGTTGTGGGTAATATTTATAAATTTTGTAAAGTACACAAGTTGTTATATAATATTCGATTAGTCGGGGAATATTCATTTTAACAGAGAATATTCGTACAACGGCACAATTATTGGTGGACCCCACAACGGAATTATTGTCGGATTGAGAAAACGACAAAAATATTTTATTAAAAATAACGGCGAAAGTTTTACCATTGATACTGTTGAACTACTCGGTAGTAAAATTACAGTAATACGTGTGGTTGCATAGTAGCACACGATATTGATTATTAATGCTTATGTGAGAAGTCACTCAGTTTGATTCAATTATTGTCAGTTAATAATATGAATTATTTAGCGATAATGAAGTTTTGTTTTATTCGTATTATTAACGTAATAAAACAGAAACATCTTTTTATATAAAACAGATTACTTTATTAAAGTTATTCTATAAATAGAATATATTATATTTTATTTAAAAGATTTTTCTTTAAATATGGACCGTCAGATTAAAGTAATCAATCTGGACCGTTCATGGATTAGTTACTATGCATTCTATTTTTCTATAAATAGCAGCTCATTCCTTCATTATTTCTTACGAATTCACTGAACTTTAGAGAGAGAAACTATAGAGAGAAACTATAGAGAGAGAGAAGAAAAAGTATTCTGCTACTTAACTACTTCCTTATTTCAATTCTTCTTTAAAATGGTAAGGGGTGTTATTCTTTCTTATTCATGAAGAGAACTGTTGTTATTCCATTTCTTATTATTCTGTTAGAATAACCTGTATACGCGGTCTACCCTATACTTGGTGACATTCTTCTATTATTCTGTTGGAACATCCTGTCTGTGTGTTTTACACCGAACCTGGTTCCGTCTTTATTATTATTCTGTTGGAACATCCTGTCTGTGTGTTTTACACCAGACCTGATTCCGTTTTTATTATTATTCAGTTGGAACATCCTGTCTGTGTGTTTTACACTAGACCTGGTTCCGACTTTATTATTATTCTGTTGGAACATCTTGTCTGTGTGTTTTACATCGGACCTGGTTCCGTCTTTATTATTATTCTGTTGAAATATCCTGTCTGTGCGTTTTACGCCGGACCTGGTTCCCTTATTTATTATTCTGTTGGAATAACCTGTCTATGCGGTCTATCGCATGCATGGTGATTTCTTTTGTTATTCCATTCTTTATTATACTCAGTTGGTTAAGTTTTGACTTCTATACTCCATGAAATTAGTGGAATATCCTTGATAATTACGGTTCATCCAGTATCTTTTCATGAAAATATTCTTCTAAGCATTCTTGAATTTTACTCCACAAAGCAGTATCATGTTGACAATTTGGACGTTGTTAATTCTTGGATAAATTAATTCTTGAACTTGTTTTATTAAATTCTTATATCATTGTCATCATCCTCATGTTTATAAAATGTTGAAAGTCATCTGTGGCCTGTAGTGCATAGATGGACTTTGTATGATTATGACCAGGGATTATTCGGTATAATCATGACCGTAATGTTACAAATGATGTGGTAAAAGTCCTCATTGACCCGTAGTGCATTGATGGACAGTTGTTGGCATGATCATAACCATTAATGAGTACACAAATATTCTTGGCCCGTAGTGTATGGATAATTGTGGTCGTGATACTAAAGAATATCCTTGGCCGTAGTGCATGAGTGATTTGATGATGTGAATTATTTTATTAAGCTGAGTCCCAATAATAACAGTGTTGAAAAACCTTTTAAATCATAGAAGATAGTAGATTTTATTCTCTACTTGACTTTTTTAATGGATTGCTTGTTCCGCTGCAGTTAAACTTGATGTTCGTTATATTTTATCAGTTTAACACTGTTGAAGGCTAATGATAATTTATTCTGCATTATCTTAGTCATAATATTTCTTATTGGGTTAGTTGAGCTCACCCTTTTTTTCACTGTTCTCTTCAGGAAATGAGAATATAGCTGGGACGAATCGGAGAACGGAGTGATGGACCAGATAATAGTATTAGTAGTCCTCACTATTCTATTAAATAGCGTGACAATAATTATAATGAGGACTCCTTTTGAGTTTGTATAGTCTCTAGTAGACAATAATTGTATTCAAACTCACAGTTATGTTTTGTCGTATTGTACACAACAGTTGTATTAGTAAGTTATATTTGTTTTCTGTACCATGTATCTGACGACCCAAGATGGGTGATGTATACCTAATTTTGGGGGCGTCACATAAGTCATACTAGTTTTGAAGTTGAATATTTTCTCCATTTCAAAATTAGATATACAATTTGACTTTTGAAATCAAACGACGACATATTAAATTTTAAATTAATATAAATTTATTTAATTTTAGTTGATACAATTATTATAATTATATAGTAAATAGCAAAAACTATTAATTACAAAATTTATTTTAAAAATTAAATAGTTTATCTAATTTTAAAAATAAGATAGTAAAATCAAATTCAAATATTCAAGTTATAGGATAAAATATTCTCTAAATCAAATCGTATACACCAGAAGTTATATAAATATAAATAAAAATAAAAATAAAAATGTTAGTAAATCACTTGCAGATAAATATTGGGTTTGTGGGTCCCCCACCAGTGTGGTTAGACTTAGGGGGTGTTTGATAAAAATTGAATGAATCTAAATCTGAATGAAAAAAGTTGTTTGATAATTCTGAATGACAAAACTTTATTATATTACCCCTTTGAAAAAATTCAAAATTGTTGTAAATTTATTTAATATTACTTAATATAATAGTTAATATATATTTTTTAATTTTTTTTTACTTCATTCAGCTTTAGACATTCAGCTCGTTCATTTTACCGGTCCATCTTACCGAATCTTACCGATCCATTTTACCGATTCAGCCATTGATCTGGCCGATTCAGCCATTGGTCTGGCTAAAAAAATCTGACTTAGACATTCAGCTCGTCCATTTTACCGGTCCATCTTACCGATCCATTTTACCGATTCATCTATGCACTGACCGATTCAGCCATTCAGATTCAGCTACATTCAACTCTAAACAAGCACCCCTTAAACTTCAGCAAACAGACAAGTCACTCAAAATTATACTACCGATGGCCTTAAATATGTTATGATGTTGGTGGACGGTGGACGGTGGTCATGCACAAAGGATTTTTAATATGAAAAACGAGAGAAAGGAAGAAAGCGGATAAGAAAAAATAAATAAAAAATTGGGTGTTTGGATTTTTTTTTTAAAAAAATTCAAAATAAAATTCACTCTACTTTCTTTACCTAAAAAAAAATTTAATTTCAAAATTTAAAATAATTGAAAGAGAGTGAGATTATGTATTAAGAAACTTTTTTTTTTGGGTCAAACTACCACTTTCTTTTCTCCTTATATAAAAATTTTCAGATGAGACCTTCACATATTTTTCAATAGGTTAGTGTTTAGTTCAAGTTGTAATTTATCTATAATAAGTAACTTCCTTTTTATAAGTTTTGTAAACAACAAATAAATTAATTATTAGTGTTTTATACTTGATTTATAATTTTATATTGATATTTATACACATTAAAACTAAATAATTTTGTATTTTTTAAAATTTTGTGAAACGACTTCAAAAAGTCAAAAAATATGTGCATATTCACAAATAATATTGGTTCCATAATCATCGAATATTAACATATTGGTGAAAATAACATTAGGATTGAACTAATTAATGAAAAGAAAGAAATTTTATTATCATAATTAATAAGGTCCGTACGTTGAACTAATTAAACAAAATGAAAATACTTTTACCCGGCCTCTACCGCTAAAAACTACCGCCATATATTACTACCAACTACAAGTAGTAGAGTAGTAGTAGTATATATTTACTTATTTCTAGAATATAAAAATAAAATATTGTTAATTGAAATTAAGAATGACAACCAGACCAAGCCCCGATGACCACACCATTGTAATTAGTGGTAAACTGATAATTACAATTGGCACAATCATAACTTATGGAGGTGCTGCCATCATCATTAGAAGTATTTTCTTGAACATTACTGCAACTTGAATCCGTCTTTGGTGACCAGCATTCTATCCCTCTAGCATAATTTGGTCTCAGATTATCTGGAAGATGTAGTACTGGATCATTTTGGTCTAGTCCACCAAAATTTTCACATTTTTGATGATTCCCTCCTGATCCTCTGCCCGGCTTCGGCTTTGGCTCTGGGTTCGGATTCGGATTCGGATTCGGATTGGGATTGGGGTTGGGGTTGGGGTTGGGATTGGGATTTGGGTTTGGGTTAAATGGAATATTCGGAGGAAATGGAAAGTTGGGTGGAAATGGAAAATTCGGAGGAAATGGAAAGTTGGGCGGAATTGGAAAATTCGGAGGAAATGGAAAGTTGGGCGGAATTGGAAAATCCGGTGGAAAAAACCATCCGCCGCCGCCGTTCTCTTGTAAATTATGCCGGGGTTTGATGGCGGCAGCCTCCATTTCTTTTTCCGGCCATGCTCCTCCGATACTAAAACACAAGAAAAATAAAAAGATCATTATGCAATTGCAAAGGCTAAACTTCATGATGCTGTCCGTCTCTGTGTCTGTCTATAGTTTGGGAAAAAAACAACACCACAAAACTGAATATTAATTAATGAGAAGGATGGACACTAAAAGTCCCACTGCATGCATGATGCATGTGGGCTATTTATAGTGTTTAATTGAGTGGTTAAATTAAAGTTTACATACGGGTGAGTGAGTGAGTGCCAAATCTTTCATATACATCCATTTATGATCTTGTGATAAGTTTAAAGGAAGATTTTGTTATTCAAATAAAAATTACTTAATTGTGATATATATCATAGGAATATTTGATTACTACTACTACCGTTTAACTAAAAATAAGATAAGATGGATGCACATTATGATCTAACTACCTAAATATCCAAATTCATCTTCCATTTGTTTCGATCACGTGTAAATATATTTTTTAAATATAAATTATTACTTGTAGTACTAACACGTTCAAAAATAAAAAGTTAAAACACACACAAACAGATGTACCAAATTATTTTTAGAGCTCTTCTATTCTATGCGGACATGATAATTGGACACGAGTGTTTTACCATTATCATGTCTGCATAGAGTTTTTCTTATTCTTAATAATAAATAAGTAATATCACCCCTAATACTTGATGGAAATTGTTCAAAAAAGTATTACTCTTAATTTATGTACCTGATTTTCCACCAAATTTTATTCTAAGAATATCATTTCTCCTGTTTTTTGAAGGAGGGGAGGGGTACGTATAATACATATCTCCGGATAAAGTAGGGCTCGTCCAAATCTTGAATTAGTTCGGATCATATAGATGAAAATCATCTTCTATATCTTCTCATTTGTGATATAGTAGGATAATACTACTTTTTCATAATCATCGCATTAACATAGTAGTGGAATGAAACATTAAAATAACCTTAATCAATTATTCCACAATATCATATTCTTTAACAAATTAAACGGAGAAGAAGAAAATATAATACAAAGACAGAAAATTTTATTTATCGTGTAGATAATCGGTCCAGGAAATGCATATAAATACCATTTTGTACTAAATAAAATGAAAATAGTATGCATTTCATAATCGAGTTCTCATCCTTTGACAATTGAAATTGTAAGAGCATTAATAATAAGCATCATAATAAGCAATATGAGCCACAAGGCTAAATAATAAAATCTATCAAGGGAGGAAGCATATCGGGATTATGGTATACACAACATAAACCAGACTGCAGTGAAGCAGTAGCAGAACTCATAAATATATTACATAATAAGCATCACTCAAACCATAAAGTTTCAAACCGGTAGAAAAAGTACACAAGACAGTCAGAAAACAGGCTCATAGAACAAATGCTCAACTCAATAATCCCCATGCCCGATCAAGGCGAGAAGTATCTTCTCGTAGTCTCCAGAAGTGTCTCCAGAAATTGCGCGTTCAAGAGGGACACTATTCCTTCGTTGGTATTCCTCTTTGATACGCTGCATGTCATACTCAGCGCGGGTGGTGACAACACGAGTGAGAGCCCACTCATCTGTCCCCAACTTGTTGATTGCCAATCGAAGTGTCTTTGCGAAATATTTCTCAGGATAAGTCAAGCACTTTATAGCGGCCCTCAGAAAAGCGAGGTACTCATCCTCTGGATCAGTTTTCAGATCCTGCAAAAGTTCATCCAAAAATGTTTTACACAAACTATCATGGATCTAAAACTAAGACTTTATAATGCAATTTTCAAATGTTCATAGGGAGGTTTTGAGAGACCTCTTTTAATTTCTTCAAATTAGAAGTGCTTTGAGATTATTTACTAGAAGATTAAAATTGGAAATATAACTTTCTAAAACTTCATTGTAAGACATTTAATGCCAGACATGCATAATAGGTAATCAGGGAGTAGCCCAAGTGAGCATCAATAATGGAATTTAGTTTTACTAAAAGGCAGATAAACAGGGAACAAATTTAGTTTTGACATGATTCTAGTAATGTCTTGGAAAATGTATTACCTTGTTGATAGCATTTCCAAATTGATTATTGTAGTGGTTGAGTGTTGCATTAAGCTGTGATTTACTCCTAGTAGTCAAAATCCTGATGATTTCATCATCATTGTAGGCCTTCTCGGATATCTTCTCATGAAGTTTCTTAGCCTCTGATTTTGCCAAAGTCATATTCACCTCATCACCCTCATACCGGAATGCAGTAGCAAGAGGAACCAAAAGCTTCATGGAAAGAGAACTACTTTAATAACCATCGAACACATGGCTCGCCATTATAACAAAAGAACAACATTTCATAAAGGCCAACAAAAAATGCCACAACTTTTCCTGCAGGACGTTGTCAAAATTCTAAAAAAATAATAATAATGCCTGAATCAAATGGAAGTTCACTCTCTCCTTGAGACAGAATTAGTCCCCTATATAAACTGCACAGGGTTACAACGAATTCATCTCCCAAGACAAGACATGCCAAGAAATTAATATGTATTAAAAACTTCTGCAAAAATAGTATTTATTCAAAACTATAATTTGAGAGAGAAGAAAATAATAACACCAAAATTCATTTAAGAATTATGGATTTATTTCTTGTAAATGAATTGTTATCCCAAATGAGAGTTTTCTAATCCATTTATAGGATTCCAAACACCCCTTTGAAAATGCACATTTTCAATTTGAAAATATATTAACCAAACACACCCTTTCTAAAGGTCATACCAGTTCAAGCTAGCGACCCAAATCAAACCATTGCACCCGTTCAATGTTACACCCGTTCAAACTAGCAATCACACGGGCTCAAACTAGTCACACAAGTTGAGTCATTGCACCGGTTCAACGTTATACATGTTCAAGCCAATAATCACATATTTACCATTGAACCAATACATCTGTTAGTTATTAAAATAATATATAATATATTTATTATATAACAACAGATTTTAAAAATATCCAACAATCATTCCTTTAGCACTTCTCTTGATATCAAATCAAAGTAAGTTGTCTGAGAATACTTCCATCCCATCAACTTTTGTGAAGGCATACCAAGTCATCTACAAAAAAGCCATCTACTCCTATATATTTATGTTCGAGTTCAATCAGTTGTAAAGGTTAACTGACTAATTTTATTGTAATATTTTATTACAATGTTGTCTTGTTTAAACTACAAATGATTTGTTTCATGGAATGTGATCTGAACAGATCTTACGTCCTAATGGCTACAGATACTAAAATTGTAAGCACCACGAAGGTTATAGTTGTACCTTACGGAAGTCCCCAGTTGTGTGATGCGCAATATCTTCTTCCAGAGACTTCTTGTAACGAGCATGATACGCTTGCCTTACCAAAAAGAGATCGTGTGAAGATCTGGTGGTAGCAATTTCCAAGAGAACCAACTTGTTTGCGGTTAACAACTTTGTGGCTTCGTTAGCCAAGTACGCATCTCGCTCCGCTGGTTCCAGTGTCCATAATAAGACTGCACGCTGTTTTATTATATTATAGGAAACAAAAGATTAGTCTTCCTAAGTTACCATCTAAACAACCAATCAATAGTATCTAGAAAAGCAAAAGATCAAGCCTTCTTAGGCAATGTAAGAATTCTGCTATGATACATAGCCTTCTCATTTGAAAAAGAAAACTAAAGGGAGGTGTAAAACTTACCTCAAAGTCACTTGAAAGTTCTTTGTCCAGAGCTGACAGTAGATCTTCTCCAAATGTTGCAGCATAAGTTTCTCGAATAGATTTGCGCTGTGATGAATTCCTGTGTGCCAAAATCTGAATAATCAATGCCTCGTTTGTTCCCCATCCTGCAATGGTTTATATACGCATTTCATTCTCAAATCTCGATCCACAAATACATGCACAAAACTAAAAAAATAGCATAACAATCAAATTTACTTTACACAATATTCTTGTATTAAATCTGAATTTACAAGCATGATATTCATTTCAATAACATAAAGATGCTTAATTAATAAAGAAAGACATTTTCCCATGTAGGAATCAAATTACCCATCGAACTAAGAAAATGGCAGTAAAATGAAATCCCTCACATTAAAACATACATAGTAATGGTTTGACAGGAGTGATGCATTTGGTATGCATAGCAATGTATAGTATCTGAGTGTAGTTACAATTTTCAACTATTAAGTTCTTTTTCTATTTCATCGTTTGAATACATATTTTCACATAATGCCAAGTTTCAACTGACAAAAAATGTTGGATCAGGCACAACAGCTAGAATATTCAATGACACAAACTAGTTTAAAATGGAGTGCGATATTCAGTAAAATAAATGACAGATAATCAAGAAATTTTAAAATATTCACACAGAATAACATTTTAAATTACATAAAAGTTGTAAATAATTGAAACATTTGGTAAGTTTCATATCTATTGCCATGATCATCACAGATTTCCAATCATTTCGTATCAGGATGAGAACTATTTCCACTTAATCTCAAAACTCCCCTTTCAATAACAAATTTAAGTCAACATTTGATAATATGTTTTTGTTATCTAACTCTTGTTATACCAAAAATCAATTCAAAGCAAATTTGGATCTTAAAAATAAAGTAAATAGGAAAGAAAAAATCAAAGATATTTAAAATTCAAATATTGAAACCCTCTTAGTTATTATCATGTATTGATCTAATGATGAAACTAACAATTAACAAGATCAAATGAACTATGAACTCTGCATAAAGCATCCTAAAAGTCAAACAAACTTTAAACATGGTTGATTTCCATATTGGCAAAATGAAAATAGTAACGGTTCCAGCAGATTGAAACAAACTACATAATTTAACAAGATCAAAAGGCAAATGACAACTGATCCAAGTCGATGAAGGTGATAAAATTGAACAGTACTGAAAGAACTAACAAAATGAAATTAAGAGTGACAAATTGAGTATAAATAGTTTCAAAATTCAGCAATTTAAATTTAAAAAAAAAATACCTGCAAAAGCTTTTCTGAGTTGTTCAGAATCCTCAGCTGGAGAAGGAACCGATGCAGGAACTTTGAGAGTAGCCATTGTTTTTTACTCTTTTCCTCTCTCCTCTTATCTCTATAATTCAATGTGCGTAACGTGGAGTATTTGTTTGTGTTTGGGATCGAAAACGGGATCCAAAGTGAGGCCCATTTGCTCTATTTAAAGCAGCAGGTGTAAGCGCAAATGTCGCATTGGGATACACGTTTTGATTACTATACAGCTAATTAGTGGGCCAGGTATGATATATATAAGAAATACTAATTCTTATTACTAATCAAAAATAGATACACATTATCTCTACCATTTAATATAGAAATTAACAGTTGAGATTAATAATTATGTCGTCCGTTACTAATAATACAATTACACTGTCATACTCTATTGTGAAACAGCCTAATTCTGTAATAAAAATTTTATATAAATAAAATATAACTGATTTTGAATTTTTCATTCATCTTAATAAATCATCTGATCCGTCTAAAGTTTGAGATAAATCTCATCGTCCATGTAGTGCTGGAGACACGAAACACAACTAATTATTTGATATCCTTCCTTGTTATTGAAGAGGGTAATTATAAAATAAGGGGAACTTTAACTAAATTTATTTTCTTTCACTTGTAAATTCTACCATTTAAGTTAAGTAGGATTATTACTATACTAAAGAAAGTTGGAATTAAATTTTCTTAACTTTCTCTACCTTTCTAGCTTTAAAAAAAAGATCTTACAAATATGAAATTTCTAATCTAATGGTAATATTTCTTATTAATCATATCATCTCCTTAGTTTTAAAAACACCCACACACACAATTTGTGGATTTTTTTTTTCAATAACAAAGTATGATCTTTATTTTAATAGTTATAAATTTTATTTATGCAAAAAAAAATTAGAAGTCAAATCGGATTACTAATTTCCTCACACAGGAAATACACATAACTCTCAATATTTTTGCATTTCCCCCGTTTTTAGAGGAAAATATTTTTTTTTAATAATAGATCAACTTCAGTTAATTAGCACAACTTTTTATATTTTTTAGTGTTTGAAATTTAAAAACTTTTTAAATTTAAATCTCATCCGCATCAAGTGAGACACCGGATAGGATCAAATTTGTTAGCTTCGGTTCGGACAGAAAGAAGCATAAAAGGCTTAAATTATGGGGTGTTGAAACAGACACAGTTGGAACCGATTTCAAAATAAATGTTTTAAATAAATAAAATTAGTCTGAGTATTTTGTTAGGTGAATTTGTTTAATTTTAAATAAATAAAATTAATAAGTTGTTAGTTTAGTAATTGAGGTATGATAATAAAATTGGGATGATAAATTTGAGAATTTTGTGTATTTTTTAATAATAACAGCATTAAAAATAACTCTTTTCTGTGTAATAAAAAATTATCAAATAAACTAACTAAAAAAGTATAATTTTGTTGTAATATAAACTCCAACTTTAGACTTATAACCTTCTAAACCTGCAATATTCAGTTGTAAAAAAACAAAAAAAATAACCAAGCTATGGCCTGTGTTGCATAATAAGAGATTTAACATGCTAATGTGTTTCCAGTCAGGAAGAAAAGAAAAACATAAGCGACTCTGCTGGGGATCGAACCCAGAATCTCTGGTTTCGTAGACCAGCGCCTTATCCATTGGGCCACAGAGTCTTGTGTTTAGAATAATACTAGCAGTTTTTCTAATTTTGTCAGACTCTTGAAGAGGTGCCAAATTTCTGACTGGTCAATATTTTGACTAATTCATTGACCCATAAAAACAATACTCCACTACTAATAAAAAATATATAAATTATGAAACTGTAGATAATTCACATAGAAAAATAAAGCTGATCATTTATGAAAATAGAAAAAAAAAATTGATAGACAACAGGGTTCACTTGAAAAAGACTCTTCTTCACCACCAGCTGATGAATCCCTAATCCATTCCTACGAAAAGAGATCATTTTACAGAAACAGGAAGCTAGAAAGAGAAAAAAGGTTGGTGTCTTGGTGGGTATATTCCTTTTGGATTGTGGGATGAATATGTATATTATTAGCCAAAAGGGTAGTGGAATTTTTCACAAATAATGAAAATGGGAAAGCAAAGACAGCAGCCACAGGCCTCATCGTTAAGGAGTAAAGCAGCTCACCTTGTTTCTGATCTCACCACTGTTCTCCTCAACCCCATCTCTGATAAACCTTCATCAAAACCCATTATTCTACATCCACCCTCTGTAAGTTTCTCTATTATAATTTCTTAGTTCTTGCTAGTCTGTATATTATTTGATCCATTTTACTGGGAAGATGCATATTTTTGATTGATACATGAAGACCCAATTCTTGATTGTAATTTCTCCACTAAAAAATGGGTGTTCTTTATTGTTTATGTTGGGAAGCTCTACATGTCATTTTTGAAGTTCAGTGTTAGGGGTCTAGTGGTAATTTGTATTAATTATTGATATACATATTTGGCTTCATTAAGAATTGTGCATTTATTTTTTAAGAATGGAATTAGACTTGAATCTGTATTTCTACTTAGTTGGTGGATCATTTCCTGGGTTTGATCTCCATGGAAACATTTAAGGTTTTTTTTTTGTTATCATAAGAAGAGATGCTAAAGCAAGTATGAAATTTTAGGTTTATCAAATGAGTAGGACAGTTCGCTATTATAGCCTAGCTCATTTGTGTGTGTGTGTGTTATAAGATGTAGCTCAAATATATCGTTGCAGGAGTACAAATAGGGTTGTAATACTAGAAATATCATTTCTTTATCTTACTAATTAATGAAGAAACTAGACACCCTTTACAACTGCAAATATTGCCAAATTAGTCACCCAGTTTCATCAAATGCATAGGATGTTATGATATTTTTTTTTCTTTCCATTTGTCAGTTAATTTGACCATTTTCTCCTCTACATACTCTCACGAAATCAATTTTATGCTCCCAAAGGGGCAAGAATAAAATATAATAAGGTCATAACAAATTGTTAGGGTTTAAATGCATGCCATGATTGCCATCTCAAACAAAGATAAAAACTTAAAACTGTCTTTCTTTAATTTGCGAAATTGCAAATCAGTTGCTCTGAAATGTTTAATGCTCTAAGGTTAATAGAAATCCCACTTTATGCCGCCTTGTGACTGCCCCTTTTCCTCTCATGTTATATTTTTTTTGCTTTGTTAGGAAGATGCCGCCGAGCCAAAAAAAAGTCAACTAGAGTCTATTTCAGTGGAAAGTACCGGGGATTCAGTTGAAGGGCCTGATACATCTTCCTTTTCCGCATTCCTTTATTCTTTACTGTCTACTTCAGACTCTGGAAGTAATTCTAACATCAATGGATCCAATGAGTATCAAATGGATAATGAATCAGCATCTGATGTAACAATGAAAGAGAGTAGTGGAAAGAAAAGTTTGCTTTCCAGGGGTAAACAATCCCTTGGGAGAGCTATCTATCAGGCTGCTAGATTTAGTGGCTATCGCCAAGCCTCAGCCAAGAGTAATTCCGGCATGTCTATTGATGAAGAAAACTGTTCTACAGTTTTTAGAGATGATGGAATTTCAATGCAAACTTTAAACAAGTCTATTCCTTTGGACAATCTTCCAGAAACTTCCGAGTGCTCATTGCTTCTGTCCGAGAAGACACGAGGAGCTCTTTATGTTTCATTTCCCGTACTTGTACAGGGCAGAAAATGGGTATTGCTATACAGGTAAGGAATGATAAGATAATCTACCATACCAACCAAACTATATTTCCAATACTTTCATCATAAAGTTTATCATCAATGTAAACATGAACTGTTCCATTAAAAAAGGATTTAAATGCTTCTTTCTCTTAAATTGAATGCTAATCTTTCACAAGTTGACCATCTTAATTTTATGACAACTTTGGAACTTAAAATATCTCTGTTTCGTCCTCTGCAGTACGTGGAGGCATGGCATATCACTTTCAACTTTATACAGAAGAAGTATGCTTTGCCCAGGCCCAAGTCTGTTGGTAATTCTTGTTCCAAATAGTATGGAAAAAATAGATCTCCACACAAACATGTGATTATACTATTTAATTTTTGTCTTAAGATTATTCTTGTTTGCCTTTTGCCTATGTGATTAAGAGTAAGTTAGATGGTTTGTTAACTGTATCAAGTGTAAGATATTTTTACTTGAATAAAGGTGTCTTCACTCTGTCTCTCTGTCCCCCTCAAGATGAAAACTTGTCAAGGATGAATTAAATATTATTTTGTCAAATGTCACTACATATGAGTCTTTAACCATAGAATGATGGTCTAACAATGATCTCCTTATTTATTCTATGTCCTAAGTTGCAGTATTTGATTGGGGATTTTATTTTTATTTTTTTACGGTATAAGAGTTTGCTTTGGATATATTTCCCTTTCACATACCAAATTAGTTATAACTCTTTGGTCTACAATTGTGCATTTTTAATTTTATCATGTTTATAGATTATAGACTAGAAGCAGATGATTTCTACAATCATCAACCAAAAGAGTTTTCTACTTTCTGTAATTTACCATAGATTGTAGCATGGTTATGATCAATTGACCGAAATAGTCGGTGTAGTTTACAAGTCATTGTGTATTTGCTTGCAGAAAAGTTTAGTATCTTAAGCATCTAAGTGTGAGATACCAGTTTTGCAGGCTTTAGATTTTATGCTTTAAAGATAAAGGCCAACATCATTGATTTACATATCATTGATCATGTATTGTTTCCCATCAGGATGTTGATTAAACGATCTGGGAAGATATAACTCAAGCCACATTACGTTGACAAATTTTACAAGGGAATCAATAATTCCACAACAGATCTTGATAAAGCCAAAGCATGTGGTGCATTATAATATTGTATCATATGCTGTAAGAGTTGTATCTTATGATGACATTAACAAAAACTATTGTGGGATTATCATTTATCTTTTACGGCTTCCTTGATTTTACATTTTTTTGTCTTAAATTTTCTAGCCTCTTGGTTGAGCTAAATGATTATGAGGTTTGGGTTCAGAAATGTGTACTCTCTGAAAACCCATAGGTTGCGTAAAATGGATGCATTTCATTTAGACATATAATATATATATGTAATATGTATACACAGGTATGTCTTTGACCTTTTTACCTTCTAATCTACTTAACAACTTATATACAATCTGTTAAATTTTGTAGGTTGTTGGAGACCGTAAAGGTGCAATATTTGGTGGTTTGGTTGAGGCACCCTTAAGACCAACTAACAAGAGAAGATATCAGGTGATGCAAATTAACCTTTCCCGGAAACTTTTGGAATGGATTTTGTTTCTCTTTTCTTACTCAACGCCGATTTTTTTTCCCAGGGAACAAATAATACATTTGTTTTCACAAATACAACTGGCTGTCCAGTAATATATCGTCCCACAGGTATTTAGCATTTTTTTTCTTCATTCGAATGAAATTTTCATTTAGCATCCATCTGTTCAGCATTCCATGAATTAGTTATTTATTTATTTAGCCTTTTATGTGTATATGTATTTTTTTCTCTACTTAAATCCGTTATTTTTATTCTATTATTTTAGATTATTTATTTTATTCTTTTCTTATTTAGTTTATTTTATTCTTTTCATTTTTAACCTACTCCACTACTAATTTGGAATAAAAGGTGGTGTTGAGTTGAGCATTCATCTGTTCAGCATCAAGATTTCTTTAATTCTTTTCCTTCTAGTTTTTTTTTCCCTTAGTGATGGAAAGGTAATTTGCTAGTCATGTTTGTAGCTTTATAGATCTGATTATATTCTAATAGCTTTGTTTATGTTATTCTGAAAGAACAAAAGTTGTTGTAAAGCTTTATAGAAACATGTGTATACCATTTAAGTCTCATTATGTTCAATGAGAACTTCAATGGCTAGCAGTCCCGCACATTTTGCTATCATTAGAACATTTAGTGACATCATATAGTACAAAGTCAAATGATTTATCATGCTTATTTACTTATTTGGTTTGCCTTTTAATTTGCTTTGAATCTTTCAAGGTGATTTAGATCAACAGTTTGTATTCTGTAAACTTAATGCAATTGACGTCTGGTTAACACATCATGCAGGTATGAACCGATATTTCACTTTGTGCTCTACTGACTATCTAGCCTTGGGTGGGGGTAGTCACTTTGCACTCTATTTGGATGGTGATTTGTGAGAATTCTACTCCCTTTCCTTATTATTTTTTTTAATATAAAATTCTTATGATCCTGATTGAAATGTCTTATATTATTATCAACATATTGCTACATCTTTTATTTTTCCTTTTCAAGGTTAATTGGTTCAAGTTCAGCCTCGGAAACCTATGGAAACCCTTGTTTGGCGTACACTGAAGATTTTGAAGTGAAGGAAATTGAGGTGCTCAAATAGCTCTCTCTCTCTCTCTCTCTCTCTCTCTATATATATATATATATATATATATATATATATATATATCTCACACAAACACATACACACATCTGATTTTTCTCCTGTTAGTGTCAACTACTGTCATAAGTTTGATAAACATATGGCATTTGTTCAAAGTACGAGGAGATGTGTATTTTTGTTCAAAGTATAATGTTATTTTTATGCAGCTGTGGGGCTTTGTGTATGCTTCCAAGTATGAGGAGATGGTTTCTTTGTTGCGGACAGAGGCCCCAGGTATTTGCCGTTGGTAAAAGGAGCAAAACTTCCTCATTTCATTGTGATGATTAGCTACTTGGTGAACGAGTAGTGGCAATTTCGATTCGATATTCATGCTTGATACCGACCAAACAAGTGAAAGCAGAAGAAGTATTGTATATATATCTAGACCTGCCTCCTTAAAAGGAAAAAATGAATATAATAAAAAGATGTAGACATGCTTTTGAATCGCAATTTTCTGTTGTATTTTCTTCTTGGCCAATTTTGGGTGATAAAATGGACTATTTAAGACTCATCTCACAAAAAAAAAAGTTTTATTTACAAATTTTGTAAATATTAAGAAAGTATCATTGGACCATGTTTACCTATATAAATACAGGTTATTTAAGTATTGATGATATTGTAATGAAATTATATAAATTTGAGGACATTGCGACATGTTTTATATTGCTCATGACCAGGAGAAAATGAGGAAGCCAGGTTAGTGCACCTTCTATCAGGTAGGATACAAAATGACATCTTTTCAGTGTGGTTTAAAAGCATAAACTGACGCACAAAAAAAAACAGAATTTGGACATAAAGATGAAATATAATTTATTTTTTTATTCTAGACAAAATTCGTCACCAGGATATTTTTTTATCAAAATAGTGATGAAAAACAGACGATGCACTTTAAGCTCAACATTATATCTCACTCGGAAATTTAGAACTAGAGGGAAAAGGCAATAATCATGAGGGAAGATTTGAAATTGCCTAGCAAGAATTATCCAAGACAATAACATTATACAGCTGTTTTAACATCTGAGCTAGTAATGTCTAGTATCTAGAGAACTGCAATTCCAAGAGCCGTCATTACATGGTCAGCTAAACGATTCATTAACCTAAAGCTGTTTGCTAGTATATCTTCATTTCCAAGGCTATAATTTTATAAACCCCCAAAAAAACATAGCAAAAATAAAAACCAACTCCTAAAGAAATCAAATACCTTTCAATTTGAAGCAAATCCTGGTTTGCAACCAACCAATAACTTTTACTGAAAGTTGAATCTATGCAATAGAATCTACTAAAGAAACTGCTGCCTATCTTCTCTATTCCTGCTTTCTGATATTAAATGGAGCCATCAATTACATTCTTCTTAAGCTTCGACGTCCTCATAAGCAGCTGAATGAATACCAAGAGCAGCTCGGCCGGATGGATCAGGGTCTTTGGACCATGCTGCATCCCATTCCAATGCTTTTGCAGTACTGCATGCAACACTTGGACCTCCCGGAACTGTTGACCTTGCAGCATTCTGCTCAAATGGCTAGGCAAGAAATTGTGTAAAAATAAGGGATGCAAGCAATTAGCTACGAGAGCAAATGTACAGGACAAATGCTTCACTGAGCCGGGCAAGAGTTGAGAAATATTAAGACAATGAAGAGAGCAGTGAGAACTTGTGTTCCTCTTCAGCTAACGGAGGGTTGGCAGTGTGGTAGCCAGACACCATCCAGTGACTAAGGGTCACAGTAGAGCACTCTCCCTAAATCTTTTCTCCTATGCTACGTTTGGATTGAAGGAATGAACGTGGAAATTGAATGACTCATTACTTTGGAATGAAAACAATTGTGTTTGGTTGCTCCATTGGAATGGAATGAACCATTCTCATTCCTCCCAAATTTATGAATTTTATTTCTCGGGAAGGTATGGAATGACTCATTCTAGATGGAATGGAATGAATCATTCCACTCTTCATTCCATTCTCTCCTCTATTCCATTCCTTCCATCCAAGCGTAGCATTAAAGAAAAGAAAACTTGATTTTACGAATATCCACTTGGATACATGCGGTATTGGTGTCTAGTAGCATGGTCTCCAGACACCATTTAGTGACTAAAATAGCTCAAAGTAAGCGCAGTCGCCCAAAAGCTTCTCTTAAAGAAAAGAGAACTTTAATCTATGAATATCCCCTTTATACATGTACTATTGATCCAAGTTTTTATCTCTTTCCAGATGAAACCTGGCAATGAAATGGACAAATGCTTCACTTTGAAGTTAGTACTGAATCTACTGATACAAGTTTACAACTCTTTCCAAATGCTTCATTTGGCTGGGGGTAAGAGTTAATAAACATTAAAAGACTATGAAGAGAGCAGAAGACACCATTCAGTGACTAAAAGAGCTCACGGTGAGAGCACTCACCCTAAACCTTTTATCTCAAAGAAAAGAAGTTCATGAATTTTACAAATATCCACTTAGATACATGTATTATTGGTCCAAACGGAGATGATTAGATAATTTGCACAAACGGAGAGCGCTCTAGATAAATCCAAACATAGCAGTTTTGCAATGATTAAGTGGAACACCTGTTGGTTGGCATGATCCTTCAAGCCATCAATCCAACTGTACCCAACTCCATCACTGAACTGTTCCTTCTATCTGTACAATATGTGCTAAAACCAAAAAGAGCACCTCTCAACAACTCGTACACAATATGTAAAAAATCCCCATGTTTCTTTTGTTTTTCGAACACTAATCACCAGCACACAAGAAAGAAAGGCAGATATGGGTTCTGATCATCATCAAATGCATTGCGCAATATCCACTTCTCAATCCTTTCAAGATCGGGACGAATCTGTAATTTTTCTTATAAACTAAGTCCAGGCACGTATAGAGATTTTAGAATTTGACAGCTGCATCATTTTACATGCTAAATAGACAATTTAATTGGAGACAAAAACAAAACTCCAGTTCCATTATATCAAATTGGAAAGTTCAAATATACAAACTTATAGAGAGCTAGCATATGATATAAAGAATTAATCAACTACGATCATGCACTGCACATGGAACTATAATTAAATGGTGGCAAGAAGACATTTTATACCACTATAACATACAAGAGGCAACCACCAAAGTGTAGTACAATAACCAAAATAATGACCAGAGAAAATGGTTCGTAATTTACCCTTATTATGGACACATTATTAATTGAATTAAAGTTTCGTAAATATTATAATATTTTATTAATAAAATATTTATTATTTTTATTTTAATGACGCGTCATAATTTTAATATTGTTCATATAAAAGCTAAACGGATCCTTTCGAGTTTCGATTATCACATTTTCCCTTTTCTTTAGCTTCATTTACTTAATTTGTTTATATGTGGCCTAGTGATAAATGTCTCTTTTTTTTATTGTATAAGATCACATGTTAGTCTGCCCTTCAGTAGAAATTCATAAAATAGGCTCGGAGTGCAACAAAGGAAAATTATTATTTTCTAATTAATTTTATCTATTATCATAATTATTAAATAATCCCAATAAATAACAAACAAAAACAGTTCATTATCCTTTTTTATGTACAATTTTAAATTGTAGTATTTAATTTCGGTTGATTTTCACTACTCCCTCGGTCCCTCTTCCAAAAATAAGGAACAAATTCTGGATAAAACTATTAAGCAAAAATATATTTTTCCTTTCTTCTCAATGGTTGTTTTCATAAAGAAAATCAAATCCCGGCAAACACGAAATATGATTTCTACACGCTTAGTCCTGACCTCAATTTTAACGACGTCGTATTCTGTATGTGAGGCAGTGACACACACCGATGGAAAAACTGAAAAAGGAAAAAGAAGCATCAAGTCATTAGTCCCTTACTCTTCTCTCCCGTAGGTCGCCATTAATGGCGGCAATCAAACCTAAAGCTGCTTCGTCTTCAAAACTAAGCTCAGATAACGAAATAAACCCAAGAGTCTGGTTATATTCCCTGTTGCTCACCCTCCAGTACGGTGCTCAGCCGCTCATCTCTAAACGCTTCATCAGGTTTATCCAATCCCTCTCTCTCTCTCTCTCTATATATATATATCTTCATGTTTTAGCTCATTGTGAAACCTTGATTGTCTTAATCCTACACTAAATGACAGTTTTCACTTTATGATCCTTCCATTTCATTGTTGTTTAGTGGAGTGCGAGTTACATTTATTTTGATTTGAAGAAATTATAAATTATCAACAATTGTGCATTTATGCATTTAGGTCACTGACAGAAAACTGAGAATTTGCAGGCTTAATATTGAAATTCATATGTATTAAAAAGTTATTTAAATACCGTGTTGTTGGAAGGAAAGATGTTTTCTGATAATTTGATTAATGCATAATTCGACAGCTAAGTTAACATAATTTAGAAAATTGTTTGCTTGATTTTGTCATAACACAATGTGCTGGTTTCTTTTCAAACATCTTACAAATTTGATCTCCAATTTTAGGGTTTTTTAAGTTAAACTTTGGTTCTACTTTAAATCAGACTTTTCTTTTTGTTTGCTAGGTTGAGAGTTTTAGTAATATATAATAGATTTATATCAGGCTAGTCATATATTTAACAGTTTAGCTTTCTGCTAAGATCGGTTGCTGATTACAAGAAAACGAAGTACTATAGAAGGAGGGAGAGGCGTAATAATGTGGGATAGCGTTAAAGCAAACAATTATGACCAAAATGAAAGAATAGAAAGAGTTCAAACAATGTAGTGGTTTACTTGCAATTTGCATGTAGCGTTTTCATGTTTGAGGCTTAAGGATTGCTAGAAACTATTATAATAAGAGTGGTTTATGAGTTTGAGATGACATTGCTGCATAATACATGAATTGTGGTGGGTAATATATTTTTTGCACTTTTATGTTGCGGAAAGGTGCTTTTACTAATGTCTTTCATATCTTTATTTATCAAAATAAAAGATAGAAAGAAATGAGAAGAAATTTAACGGGTACAAGAATCATGAAAGTTGTCAGCTTCTGAATTTGTAATGTAGCTGAAATTTAAATGGAGTGGATGAACAATACCCTAGCAAGATAATATAATTTGATAGCAGCTTAACTAACATTGACCTCTAGTACAAGGAAACTTTTTGAGTTCTTTAGATAGAAGAATAGAGATTAAAATTTACAAAAGTACAGGAAAATTTTCCAGTGAAGAAGTGGTTAAACACAAAAGAAGTAAAGCCTTCATAACCGAATTTCGTCAACGAGGCCAGAAATTTCACCCTATTGCAAAGTAAGTGGAGAAGAAAGTAGGTAGAACTAAAATATTCCTCTATTCCCGTCTACCCAAATGCCCCTAGGAATTCCAAACATGTTAATCAACAGAATGATCCTCTCATCCTTGTATCAATCCCCAAACTTGACCCCATGGACAAAGGACAACTCAAGCTCCATTGTTTGATTTTTGATTGTTCACCTTTTGCTGATTTCTGTTCACTAATGTCAAGCAGCCTATGAAGTACCGACTCGGACACGGGACATGGACACAACACGATACGCAACAAGGGATACGACATTTTCCAAAAAAGGACACGATACGTTGGGGGCACGTTCAAATTTTTATATATATATATATTTAATAATATAAATGCATTTTTTACAATAACTAAATTTAATTATTGATACTTAAACAAATTTATAACATACCCATTTTAGGCAGTCCACATGGTCTATATACAAATTTATAACATATTTAGCCTACACCATATGGTCCATTCAAAAGTACCAATTTAAAGGAATTAGGTTTAAAAAGTACCAATTACATATGGGTACTTACCCTCAATTTACTTTTATCTTGCAATTTAAGTACTAGAATTTTTTTTATTTTTTACCTCAGCCCCCAGGCATGTCCCTTACGTGTCCAAGGTGAGTCTAGACGTGTCTGAGACGTATCATAGTTTTAAAAAAGAAAAAGAAAATATAGAAGCCCACTGACACATGTCAGAGCGAATTCGTGTCCGACACATGTTCGACACAAATTCGTAGGCTTCTAGGACGTGTCTGTGCTTCCTAACAAGCAACTCATATCTATTTAGGATGCAAATACTTCTTCATCGAGTTCATCCTACATATTGGTGCTAATTGTAATACCTATGTTCATAGTGTCGCTCAGTCAAGATTCATGTTCATAATAGACAAAAGTATTTATATACCTAGTGCCGAGAAACAGCTAGTGTTAGGTTTGTATATTGCGCGATCATGCAGTCATATAACATCAAAGTAGCGGAAGCGCGATAAAACAAATTTTAAAATTTTCATACAAACCATCACAATGATTGTGCTTTGTGCTTAATTATGAATTTAAACGAAGAAGGAGAATCAGATTCATACCCTTATAGAATCGTGCTTCCTCAGGTACAAGTTCAACTTCTAGTCCTTCGTGCTCTCTTTGAATTCATTGGGTTTGATTCCTTTCTTTGATTAACGTTAGCCACCCAAGCGTTTGGCCTCTAGAGGTGATCCACCAAGGAAGAATAAGTATTCAAAAAGATGGGTGTTTGGCAAAACTCTTGATTCTATAGAATTATATGTACTCTCCCAACTTTTAGAATTAAGTGTAACCCAAACCCATAATAAGACTCCCCTTATTTATATATGTAGGCAACCCTCCTAAACAATTTAGGAATAAAGTTTTATTTTAATTAATTAAACTCTTTTAATTAATTAGGCTTCTAATCCAATTAGAAATATATGAGAGTACTTTTATTAATTAATTTCCAAACTCCTTTAGGAATTGAACTAATAATAATAGTAATAATAATAATAAGACTCTTATTAATTTATATTTAATATTTTCAAAATATTAAACAATAAATATTAAGCTATTTAATTTATTCTATACCATAGATTAAATTAAATACACTTAACTTTTTATTACGATGATGCCATTTATTTCTTAAATAAATATTTTCCTTTTATGGTGACCCTTTAAGTTATTCATATTATACCGGTTGTGAATAAATCAATTAGAACAATTATAATCTTATTTAAATACATAAATTAAACTATTTAATTCATTTAAATAAATAACATTTATTTTACATTAAGTGTAAGTCTCCCTTAGCGATAAACGACTTTTCAGATAATATAGATTTTAACATTAATCATAAAAGAATCTTTGAGTAAATAGTTACCGTACAATTCAATCTTTCTACCATATAATATCCTAACTAAATATAAGACATAAAATTAATGTCAAGTCTTATTTTATTTAATTATATGTATTTCAATTCCTAAATGCACAACTCTAAATAATACAAATTAGAAACTCCTTTCTAATTTTATTTTACCTTGGTCAAATATTCCTGAGTTGTCATTTATCGAATCACATAGGACATTCTCTCCTTTTACTAGAAGCGGTAGATTCTTTATTGCTCATTCGTTATCTTCATGTATAAATTATTATACCCAAGCATACCTTTTGATATACACTAAGAGTTTTAAGGGACATGTCAAAGTATAACTCATCATACACTGGATACTCTTAAGTCTAAAGATCACTTGTACTACTATTACTATATGAATTTCTATTGACAGACAAGTAAAACTCCATTAGGTATTTTTTAGCGAGCCATGTTCAGTGAACTTATTCTCCAATAAGCACCTATATACTTGTTTTAGTGTATCCACATAAATAATTATGAGATCAATCATCATCTTCCTAAGATGTATGTACCAATCTATCCGGATTTATTAATCTCATTTTTAGTAATCCATCGATTGGGAACTATTTTAGTTTTAAGCTATCTAAGAATTTAGATCTCACTAGCATGATCATCATGATTCTACAAGCATTGCTTAAAACTATGAGTTTATCACGTATAATATATAACAACACCATGTAGATAAATTAAATGTCTTTAAATAAATAATTCTTTTATTAATAAATGAATAAGATTATTATAAATTATATGTTTTATCATATCAAATATGATTGACTTGTGTGTATACTACTTTCAGCTAATTGGTGTTATATCTGCATACTTGCTCTTGGGCGTATGGTACTTTCTGTCTTTGTTGTCAGTTAGGGTTATTGGATATAAGGAAATATACTATTTAATATTTATCTTCTTGTTGTTTTTCGAACCTTGTAAGTTAGCAATATAAGAAAAATTATATGTCGTCCTCTATAGTGCTACTTCCAAACTAATTTGGTCTTTATTCTGATATTCTCTGATAATTCTTCCTATAGGAGGGAAGTGATTGTGACTTCATCTGTATTAGCATGCGAGACAGCAAAGGTTATTTTTGTCCTTTTTCAATTTTCCTAGTCAGTCTTCAAGATTTGCTTCCAAAGGTTTTCATGTTTGTAAACGCTTAATATGTTTATTAGGTTATTTGTGCTCTTCTTCTCATGGCAAAAGATGGCAGTTTCAAGAAAGGATTCAAGGAATGGACTTTGATTGGCTCATTAACTTTATCAGGACTGCCAGCAGCTATTTATGCACTACAGAATATCTTGTTGCAGATCTCGTACAAAAATCTTGATTCGCTCACATTTTCCATGCTGAACCAGACAAAACTGTTTTTCACTGCTTTCTTTACTTTTATACTGTTGAGGTATGTTATATTGTTATCAAAGAAATATGTTGCACACTGAATCCAATTTACTGAATATGTTTGTTCAACTTTCTGCTGCAAATCAGTCCCAATATGTCTTTGGTCTCTAAATCTCCTTCACCACCGACAAAGTGGTTTGGATACATTATTAACTCCATTTTTGTATCTTTATTGTTACAGTGATGAGCTATATTGCCTTTGCTTGGTCGATCATGATTTTCTGCCATCTTTATTACAAAATGAAAGAGTCTTGTGAGACTACTCTATTTCAATGCATGTAAAATTGCGAACAAGATCATTTGTTACCTTTCAGCTGGAGCACATCTAAAATTCATCAGCCTAGCCAAAAAATAAAATAAAATGTAGTAATGCTCCTTCAATTTCTGTAGTTGAAATATTGAAATACCATCTTCCTTTGAAGAAGGCTCGGTCAAAGACTATTGCTTATGTTTCGTCTGTTATTTTTAAGAATTGCACTATTTCTTCTCGTTTGTTCATTTGAGGGTGGTTATGGGTTATGCGAGTATGCGACAAGATTAACCAACCATCTACTGAAAATCACGCAACCATGATGAAGATAGGATCAGTTCGGTTCTCTTTTAAGATGACCTAAATGCTTTACTATTAAGATCAGGGGAACCTTCATTTCCCCCCCCCCCCCCTCTCCTCCTCTTTTTCTCTTTTTCTCTTTTACTTATTTATTTATAACTCAATGTTTTAGTAGCACTTAACATCCATCTTCAATTGGAATATGATTATCTACTTTTGTCGTGTCAGTTTCTTGGATAGATCTGTTAAAGTTGCCTAATAATATATAAATACTTTTAACACCTGACTTCTGAGGTTCTAAGAGCCTTTCTTTCCTTCTCAATCAGACAGAAGCAATCAATCCAACAAATTGGGGCTCTTTTCCTGTTGATAATTGCAGCTGTTCTTCTAAGCATTGGTGAAGGCTCCAGCAAAGGCTCTTCTAGTAGTAACCCTGATGAAATTCTATTCTATGGAATTGTTCCAGTCTCGGTAGCTTCTGTACTCTCAGGTCTTGCTTCTGCACTATGTCAATGGGCTTCTCAGGTTAGCAGAAGAAGCCTTTATCTCCAATTTGAACCTAACATTCACCTGCTGAGGTCATTTTTCCCTTTCCATGTCTTTGATTTAAAACTTTCAGGTTAAGAAACGCACATCATACTTGATGACTGTAGAAATGTCCATAGTTGGGAGCTTGTGCTTGCTGGCTAGTACCTATAAATCTCCTGATGGAGAAGCAATTAGACAGCATGGAATGTTTTATGGCTGGACTCCACTTACTTTGGTAATTATTACTGATAGTGCAAACATTGGTTTCTTAAACTGCTAATGAGGTAGCTTAGAACCTGTATAGTGTCAAAGTAAGAGATCACAGTTGTCCCACAAATTTTATGATTGGTCAATCTCATCTGATCCAGTTCACTGGATTTAGAATTTTCTTTTTTGAGATACTTTTATGCTCCTAGTTTCTTAGCTTCTTTGAGCTGTTTTTGTCCATTTTATTTACACCTTGGAATGGTATAATGTTGATATCTGTATTAGCTTCATTGCATCAAATGTTTCTGAACCCAGACCCGTCTATGTCTGAATGGTGTCAATTGTGAAATGTGATTGCATAATGCATTTGTTTATGAAGAATGCACTTAAATAAATATGTGAGCGCTACTAATTTCAATGGGATAATGCATAAATGTTTTTCTTACAGATCCCTGTTCTGTTCAATGCTGTTGGTGGAATTCTTGTAGGCTTGGTGACATCCTATGCTGGTGGTGTTCGAAAGGTAAGTTTGAATACAAAATTTAGATAATTTGGTAGCAAGTAGAATGAAAGAAAGGAAAGTTGTTATCAGATGAAGGGCTCAAGTTGCTGCAAACTCTTATTTTGTGACAGATTGCGGGGTTATATACTTATATATGAGCAAACCAATTTTTTTTTTCAACCTATTAATAGTTTATATTTCCTTTCTTGCTCTTAAGATCCCAAATTTCTGGATTATGGCTTTAGAAGCCACAAAAGCACCTTGGTGCCCATATTTTCTTTTTTGTTTCTCTTTGCGACTTGTTTTTGAATCCATCTGGTACCACTTCAGAAATTGGCTTGCTGCCTGTATGTGTTATTTCAATAGCACAAATTCAGCTGCAACTGAATAACTTTGAAACTGAGTTCCCAAATATGTTTTGGCTGAGAATCATTAAAATAAAGTTATACTAGGAAATTATCAAGTTATGGCCATCAGTTAGTATCTAACTATACAATTGAGCAACATTTTCGGACATGCTAGTGGTGACCTAGACGCTAAGTGATTCAGATCTTTCATTTTTTCTCTTACTTTTTATGTGTTCATTTTTGTTTGCAGTTGTCTACATTTTAGTTAAACTTCAATTAATTTTTATACTTAAATGCATGCAGGGATTTGTCATTGTGTTTGCACTCCTTTTCACAGCTTCGTTGCAATTCCTCTTCGATGGGAAACCACCTTCATTGTATCATCTAATGGCTCTTCCAATCGTGATGACCAGCATTTCAGTATACCAAAAGTACCCATATCGCATTAAGAAGAAGGAAACCTGAACTTCGATTCCCATTGTAGGAGACGGAATACAGTTATCACTGTTCAACTTCATACCGACTCTTTGTAGATGGGTCAGAGTTACTGGATTTCAATTAGAAGTATACTCGCACCTACTAATTTAGGAAATCAAGAAGGCATTCTCCTCTTTCTTTCATCAGTTCCAATCAGATTTCAATTGTATATTTATTTAGTTCATGATTTCTTAGTTCAGTAAAAGCATGTATGATGAACAGAAGTGTATCTTACAACCTGAGCAACAGCAACACTGTTTTAATCAGTGTAGAGTGCTGACCTTATAGTTTAAAAGGCAGGAAGAGTATGACTGAAAGTTGAAAAAAGAAGAAGAAAAGACCCATGAATTTGCAGATGGATGCTATTTTAACAGTCTATTCTCAACTGATATCACCATACCCAATTAGGGCGAATGTTTTAGTTTTACAAGCGTGTTTGGTTGTGAAAATATTGAATATATTCGTACTTTAGATTTGAGAAGTATATCTGCATGCACAAATGTATGTATTTGATGTTAATTTGAACTTATTAATAATCAACCTATGGACGAACTAACACCCAGGAACTATGCAAAACGATGAAAGTTAAAATATAATTATAAATTGAGTTTTTTAATCAAATGCAAATATAAATTTACAGACACAAATTATTTTATAAACTGTTGATGTGGTATATTTCATCTCAGTATATTGATCAATAAATTATTTTAATATAATTTTCGGTCTTACACAATATGTTAAGGTAGATTATGTCACATCAACAATTTATAAAATATTTATAGAATAGTTTGTGTCTCTAACATTATTCTAAACGTATATCACTTGTGATTTTGTTTATAAGATTGGACGGATGTTAAGTCTCACCTTGTAATGTAATGTCTACTTTTAAATAAGTTAGTTTGATTAAATATAATATCTATTTTGTCTATATTTTATTTTGTCACTCTTTTTATTAATATTCTTTTTAATAATCTTCTATTTAATTTTAATTTATAAATTATTATGAACCAACACTTATATAATTTATTTTAACTTAATTTTTAACTTATAAATCAAATTAATACGAAACATTTTTATTCATAAGTTCCGATTTAAAACAACTTGTAAGTTACCGAACAGGCATAAAACCCTTCAGGCAATATTACAAGACACTGCAAGATCGCTAAAGAAGTTGAAGAAAATGGGCAGTAGATTGGGAAGAAGAGTAGTGAACTTCGCTAACCTACCCATTAAGCTTCTCATGCCTTCTTCTTTCTCCAACATCACTGAAATTGCCCTCAAAACCATACCCTCTGCTTCCAAGGTAACATCAATTCCTACTTACAAAGCATATCTATACATATTTCTCTGTAATGCAGATATACATAGTCTCAAAAACAATTTAATTTAATTTTTCTGTTTGATTTTTCAATTGAAGATTGAAATTAAGAGGGTACTGGAATCCCTCTATGGTTTCGAAGTCGAAAAGGTCCAAACTTTAAACATGGACGGGAAGAAGAAGAAGAGGGGCGGACTCTTATTTGCCAAACCCGATTACAAAAAGGCCTATGTTACCCTTAAGTATCCGTTATCCATATCCCCTGACCTCTACCCGATCCGTTTAATTGAGGAAGATAAGAAAAGCTTGAACAAGCAATCCAAGTCCAGTTTCGTGGAGGGCGACGAAGCCAAGAAAAAGTCGCATTGGCTTGACGGCAATGCCAAGCCGGAAACAAGTTCCGGCCGCTGGCGCGGCAGAGATCGTGGTGGCAACCAGGGAGGCGGTGGTGGAAGATATGGTAAAGCTAGTCAGGGCGGTGGTAGCGGTGCGCAGCTGAAGTTTCCATGGAGCAGTATGAGACCTTCATCTAGGTAGTTTGGTTTTTCTGTTTGACTTATTGGTATCTAGGTTTTTGATGAATTGTCTGGCTGGCTGAGTTTATGATAATAAGGATGAGATGTTCATTGAGAAATGTTAATCAGTTAGTTTGTTGGAGATTTATTTGCGTTGCATGAATGTGGAAATGACTAATGTTTAGTGCTTTAATTGTGATGGTGGTAAGTTAGAACTGTTTGAGAATTGAGCAGAACTATATTGTTAGGATAATTCAGTCCTTCGTAGGAAAGAAAATCCAAAACAAGCACGGATGCACCCAATCGGCTAATCTTATCTACAAATCACAATAAATGAGTATAAAATGCTTGATTTTCTCCTTCTTCCAAGCCATACATTTTTCCCCTTATTTTGAATTCTAAATTTTCGTTACTGGAATCTTTTGATATATGCTAGGTATATAAAGCCCTGATTTTAAATGTGTGTATATTTTGATATTGCTCTCCTCAATCTCCCTTAATGTGTGTATCTACACACACACACACATAAATATATATATGACAACTGATCCTTCTTTTCTACCCCATGCTAAGTTATTTTTGTGCTAGTGTGGGTCGGGTCGTTCATGCCTTTGGAATATATATATATATATATATATATATATATATATATATATATCAACTGTATAGATCTGTTTTGTTATATGTATTCAAATCACACCCAAAACACTGTATTATGGAAAAATTCCAGTTCCATAAAATATTAAACTTTTTTTAGTTGTTTTAAAAAAAAAAGGTCCAAATTTTCCTCCCGTCCGGGAGTCCGGACCTGATCCTGACCCATATATATATATATATATATATATATATATATATATATATATATATATATATAGGTCCACATTCGTAGCAACCGGTAGCTAGGACACTATTCCAGCAGCCACATCTTATACCGTCCATCATGATATCCAAAGGTTGGGATTGAATTGGACTTAGACCCTGCCGCTACTCCTTCTAGCGACAAACATACTCCTAGCGGCAGACATTCTTTTTAGCGGCCCGAGAAATTACCTAAATATCTACCCCTTAATTTGATCTCTGTCACTAGAAAGAGTAACGGCAGATTGGTTAATTACGTCATTGCAAGTTGGTTATACCAGATAGTTTGTAAATGCATTTGAGTTTGCAAATGAAGTTGAAAGTAGTAAATCTGAAATGGTTCCATACGTATGATGTACGGGAGAATAGATTCCTGTGTTTACAAAGAAATATTTTGCCGCGGGAATGACAACCACCGAAAAAGCGGGAGCATGAACCATTTTTTTGATGAGTACGTATTTTTGGCCAAACATTTGATATATATAGTATTGTGACCAAACTTTTGGTTAATTGAATGAAGTTCCATGTTTTTGTTGTCAATGGTATCTTCTTTATTTTTAGAAATTGGATGTTGTTGTTTATTTGCCCTAGTCAATTTTTTATCATCGTCACTTGTGCACATGTTGAAAATTGAAAGATATAGAATAACAGAAAATATAATTCCGTTGTAGATTGTAGAGTCATGACTTAACGATCGAAAAGTAATGATTTAGCGATCGTAGAGTAATGACTCCGTATAGAAATGACGTAAATAGTTGATTCATGACTTAACGATCATAGAGTTTCGTAGAGCTACTCTACTATTGTAACACTTTTTTTTTTGTAAATTTGTATACTCCAATATTTTATTTTCAATATTCAAATAAATATTTTTAACAAAAATCATTTAGGAAAATAGATTTAAATTTTAAAACAGCCAAAATTTGTCAAAAAGCATTTGTACAATCTAAACTAGCAATAAAATCTGAAGAACTAGATAAAAATAGATTATGCGCATGTATTTTTCTTGTCACTGAAAATCTTACCTAGATTAAGAAGGAACTTAGTAATTTGAATCATCGGAGCACAACTGCTTGAACTGGGAGTGAGAGTGAACGACCAGATCTAAGAAAGGAAAGAAAAATATCTGATATAACCAATCTGCCGCTAGTGGCAGTGAAGAATTAAGTGAGGACAATGATATAATTAACCAAATTGTCACTACTTCTTCTAGCGACAGGGATCAAATTAAGGGAAGGGTATTTAGGTAATTTCTCAGGCCGCTAGAAAGAGTATGCTTGTCAATAGAAAGAGTAGCGACATGGTTTAAGTCCAATTCAATCCCAATTGGATATCATGATGGACAGTGTAAGATGTGGTTGTTGAAATAGTGTCACAAACAACCAGTTGTTACGGATAGGGACCCTATATATATATATATATATATATATATATATATATATATATTCAGATTTTATATGCTCACCCCTAATACTTATAAAATGAGCATTAGTAAAAAAAATATTGAGAATAGGAAATGTATTTAGCATGTCTTTAAACTCGCACCATAAACACTCGATCCCCCTCCCTGACTATGTTCTCCGGATGGAGGGAGTAGTTTAATTTGTATAGTTTCAGCTGATGGATTGCCTTCGACCGGTGCGAACTCTGTTAGTAGCAGGGGTTTCTTTCTGCTGTCCTTCCCCAGTTTCTTCAACATCTGTTTTTTTGTGGAAAAGAGAAGATTTTCTTATCTTACGCCATCTAAAAGTCCAATTTGGTATACTCCTTTGCTTGTTATTTAGCTTGTTATAATCTTGTTGCAGATCAGAGTAGTCTTTCTGCAGCTCTGCCATTTGCAACTTTACCTTCTCCAGTTCTACTTTGAGAGTTGTGATCTCCGACTTTGTAGACAACCAACTATGGTCCTCCTCTGAGTTATCACCTTGGTCCTTTCCTTGCATTACTGTCCTGATCTTTACTTGTTCCGCAAACAATACCTACTAGCATCATGGGATAAAATAATCCGAGTAGGAATAAATTAGTACAAATAGTTCTATCCCTCCCATCATTTTGCAAACAAACGTAGCCTAAATTCATTCGCAGTATGGAACTTTAAACTAAGATTTTGTGTACAATTGATTCTATCAGATTCTAGTCCAGAATCACTTACAAACATTACCTGAATCACACTTCTTAGGGGCAATCGATCATTTTGTGCAGCATGCATGCATGCGTCAAGTGATAGCTTCTCGCAGTTCATGACTTTGCACAGTCTTCTTTGTTCGTGTTCTGATAGCGAAGGATGAGTCTATAAGAAGATCAGAAAATTAGTGTTCATAAATTTTACCCGATAGAACCTAGCCACAAATAAATATATTAAAAAAAACTGAAAGAAAAACTCTTTTTTTCCCTTCCCCCTGGTTGATAAGATACCTTATAGAAAGGACTTAGAAGAGTAGGTAATGAAGAATTTTATAATTGACCTTGAGATAAATATCAATAGCTCTGTAGAGGCCATCATCACATGTCCGAGCATTTTCTGGCAAGGTTTCAGCTAAAACCTGAAACTTAGTCACAGAGAGATTTGGGTCTCTTGCAATCTCTGCTAGGTAATTGTCCAAGAGCTTACTAATGAATGGTTTGGCTGGTTTCTGTTGTTGTTGTTGCTGCTGCTGCTGCTGCTCGTGCATCAGGAAGTGTTCCAGAATCCTTTGCACTGTGTCTATGTTGTACATCGTGTGTTCTTCTGTTAAACTAGGATAGCTGTTGATAGGAATTGTTAAGAATGTCAGTGAAACCTAATTTAAGGGACTTACTCATTAACTATCAAAACTATATCTTTAGTAGACGACTGCAAAATACTCACTTCACGGGAATCCCTTGATCCCCAATTGTATAAGTAGGAATTAGAAGATCAATTACGTTGGCATTTTCAAGGACCATCCCAACTCTTTTCTCAAGCTCAAAAATAAGAGCGGGTGACACTGAATAAACTGTAGCCATCTTTAGCATCCTCAACAAGAACTTGCAGGAAACCGCTTCATTCTGAAGCGGCAGTATGCTAATTAGGCTCTCTATAATTGTTCTTTGTTCTTTGTGATATCCGGCTCCCCCTTCGTGCTTTGTACCACTTGATATACTCCATTGCAGCTCATTTTTCCCACAACCATATCTTCGTACTCCTTCAATTTCTACGTCCATGCCCATCAGCCATTTCTCTGCATATTGCATGATACATGAACCTATACTCTCTGGTTTTAAACCTTTTGCTCTAAGTGCTGTTATAATCCTCATGAAATGATCAATATGTAGAGTAGCCACATCGTCAAACCACCAGTTTTCTTCATTAACAGTATTTCCTGTGGTTGAATTTTCTCGGGAAGCCTTCCAAGCAATAGAGTCGCAACATCTTCGCACAATTTGAACATTTTGAGCCCATGGAGACAGAGTTTCACAAGATTTTAGGACAGTAATGGAGTCTTTCCATGAAGAAAGGACTACAAATGTGAGAAAAGCTTCTGTCTTAGATATGAGGTTTCCATCTTCCAGTTCTTCTGTCATCTCCAGAAATTCTGCTGCACATCTGAGTACAGCTACATTGTTTGGGTTTAAGCCTATTGGGACTCCATAACAGAATTTCAAAATGGTTTCAAAAGTGTCTGATCCACCTGGGAAGTTTTCAAGCTTGAGGTCATAACCTAAATTTGAGTTTAGAGGCTGTAATTCAATTCGACTCATGTAGCCACATCTTGAAATCAGTGGATACTGTTTTCAGGAGAAATAGATGGCACATAATTAGAACAAAATATTTAAGACAAAGCGAGAAGTAAGACACATCTCAAGATTTCCTAGTAAGAAAAAAAATAGTGCATATAGTAGATAGTATGCGTGTGTATATCAGATCTATTATACATAAATATAGGAAAGCTTCTCTTGCTTCCTAATTTTCCTATATTTCCTTCCTATTATATTAAACATGATAGAAAGACGCATTTTCCCTTGGTGGACATCTCATCTCTCCTATCTTTTCATCCTCCTACCAAACCATTACAGTTTGGATTGCCTCGTCATGACCTTTTCACAAAATCTTTGACAAGAAAATTTGAAAGAATGCTGCATGTTCTTTTTAGTAGTAGTAAACTAGTTATATCTATAATTGTGTTGTTTCTTTATAGTTTACCTTGTGAACAGAAAAAGTGATGCCTTGAACTTGAATCGATAGATCTGCTGAGATTTGAGAACCGGCAAACCTGCCATGCGCACCAAATAGTATAGGTTAAGAGAAAATTAAGTGCATAGATATGAATGAAAGAGGAAGATTGATTTTGAAAAGAAACTGTAGTCAAAATGATTGTTGTGGAGGAAGGTGAAATCAATATTTTGCAGAAAACTTGAGCATTATCGAAAAGTGGCAATTTAATTAAGCTTTTAGCAGTAGAATGGTGGGACAGTTGGAGTCTGGTGCTGTTACCAGGAATTTTCTTTCTTTTCAAAGCTATCTGTTATTGCAATGATACTGTCGGGAACTACTATACTTTGGTTATGAACTTGATTATTGCCATCGGAATCACTTCCGGGGCTATGTGTCTGTACCATTGGAAACGACTTGTTCATGGTGATTCAGTCTGTTGCTGCCTACATGTTTTGTGAAACTATTTATTTGATAAAGAAGTGTAAATCCAGTGGGGCATAGCTGGAGTAATGTCTGAAAGGTGAGTTTGTGGTAGAAAGAGCAGTGTTGTCAAAGAAGTTGGTAGGGGGATGGCTTCTTAAATTTCATACAAGTTGACTGTCACAAAAATCTGGATTTATAGGTAAAGGGACAACTCAGGTGATGTCCAGAAGAACAAAAAGAATGTTTATGACAAGTTGAATTCAGACCACGCTAATACCTATTAGACCAGTAGATCATTGTGTAGGGCGGCCCCAATATGCTGGAGTATTATTTCTTCTTCCTTGGTTCATTATTTGCTTGCTGTGGAACGGTGATCTACATGTTTCTTCTAACTATTTATATGTGAAATTCGGAGGTATTTAAATAAATGATTGTGCTTTACTGATAATGACCTCATACAGTAGATTACAGTTTCAAGTGTTTATGCTTGAGAAAATGTTTGAAAGCTGACAGGAGACGCAACTGCAAATTAAAGGCATGCATACTATATAATTAATAATGTGATTTATAAATTATTCAAGCCTAGCTTTGAGCTCAAAAGTGTGCACATGGTGAAAAGTTGTACTTTTGCCTTGACTTTGATGGAAATTAAGATCATATAGCCTTGTGAACTCCTGCAGGTTAAGATTCAATTCTGGTATATTGAACTCCTTTGAAGAGAGGGGGAGGGGAAGCAAAATATAAATAGAGTATTGCTAACAAATTTATATCCATAGTCGACGGACGTGATGAAGGTATTAGGACTCGCGTATTATTATTCTATTTTATCAAATAAACTGTATGTCAAATCCCTTCTAATCAATATCTATAGCTTATATGGAAATGATATTTTCACGTATATTTTCCTCACACGAGTATGTAGTCCTGCCTGCACGTTTGTGGATGTATGATGTCAATTTAGTCATTTTTTAAGCCTATGTTTGTATAATTGTATTAAAAAGACACTTTCTATTTACATGCCAAATTGATATATAGGTGTTTCAACATAATGAGCTTTTTGTCATTTTTTTTTTATGATCTTACTTAATTTTATTTTATTTTATTTTTTTAAAAAAAGCATCTAAGAATTTTGTTTTGATAAATCTGAAAAGTAAAAAGGGGTAGTAGATAGGTGCTCCTTATCAGATTTTGAAAATGAAATTATTTCAACAGTTTTTCTGTTATTTGTTTTCTTTGGACAATTTTTCATAAATGAATTTAAAATTATTTTAACAATTACCGTACTTAGATTATTATATAAGAGTTTTTAATTTATTTTTTTTAAAGAAGACATGAAGAGACACTTGTATATTTATACTTTTAACATTGTTTTGTTTATTTATTTTAAACTTAATTGTAGATTATTTTGTTCTCATATTTTAAATTGAATTAATGGAAGGACTATAATACTTTATACATTCAAATGCATTCGAGATATAAAAGTATAAACTTCTAAATTATAAAATCACTTTTGACAAGTTAATGGCAAGCATTTCACACTCAAAATTAGTATGAATTTATTTAATTTAAGTCGATACAATTATGAATATCATAAACTATCTAAAAAATATTACTAATTATAAGATCTATTATTTTTTAAAATTTAATTGAATTATATCAATTTTAAATTTAAAAATATTTCAAATTGACTTGTAGATAATAAATATTGATAATATAATTTAGAACAGAGGGAGTAAATAATAAAAGAATATTGTTTTATAACTCAAAATTGATGGAGAGTTATTTTTTTCTTTTTCCTAAAGTGAATTAAATAGAGAACTGATACTTTCACATTATTTTTTGATATTTTTGCATGTGAGACCCACCGTTTAACTAAAAAATTGGTTCCACATACGGAAATATCAAAAAGTGTTAACAGAAATATCAATTCTAATAATTATTGATATTTTTACAATATTTTTTTTGATATTTTCACATATGAGACCTATTTTTTAATTAAATATTAATATTGGTTTAATTAAAAGGTGAATCTCATATGGGAAAATATTAAAAAAATGTTGTGAGAGTATGAGTTCCCATTAAATACCGCACCCAAAAAAAGTGAATTAAATAAGGAACAGTAAAATCAAGATATATCCAATTTTCTGGTGATTAAATTCGGAATTTGGTTAGGATGAAGTTTATTTTTTAATAAGTTGATTAATTGACAAATTGAATATTGATACACATAAAATCTCGTTTGATATCAGCACTCTATTAGCCAATTGATTAACTTACCTAAAAATAAATTTTTTGCTAACCTATTCCTTAAATTCGCGAGAGATTTGCCCAGCTAAGCAGTCAGGTGGGCCAGCACATGTATCCATGCAGGGCGCATGAGCGTATTTCTAGAATTCTAGCTTCAAGAAGGGGCATAAAATGGTGACGCTGGCAAACTTTTTTTTCAAATAAGTTTATATTGCTTGTTTGACCTTGCCGTCTTCGTCGTGTGTGAAGTTTGGCGGGTTCTTCTCCAACGCACCCTACGCCTAAACATACATACAATATTCTATATATATATATAGCTTGAAAATCAATGCAGCGTTTTTTTGGCCTAATTGTTTTCTCTCTTCTCTGAACCATTTCTTTCTCTCTCCACATATATACAGATTTCAGATCCGATCGTCGACTCATAGCAAAAAGAAGCAATTAAGTAATTAATAAGCATGGCGGTGGTGTCACCTTTGGCCAAGTACAAGCTTGTTTTTTTGGGAGATCAATCCGTCGGTAAAACAAGCATTATCACTCGCTTCATGTACGATAAATTCGACACCACTTATCAGGTAATGATTTTATGATTTCCTTTAATTGAATTCCATTTCTTTTATATCTCGTATCCTGTTTTAATTCGTGAGTGTTTATGAGATTCGATTGGAAATTTTAGTTTGAGGAATTAGGGATTATGCAATTGAGATCGTGAAGCTAGTTTTGCGTCTCATAAATTCAATCGTTTATACTTAATGTGTTGGTATAATTGCATACTTGCGTGTATACATAAGTATTGTATCTATATATCTCATTTGATGGTTGTATTGATGGTAGATTATAATTTGGACCATGTTGCGGATATATCCAGTTGAGAACTAGATTATAGTTAGCTTGCTCGGGCAGAATTTGATCTGTGGCAGTTAGTAGCTTAAAATGCATCAGCTTGCTCCATTTTATTGGGGTAGCAATCTCTTATATATGTGGTATTGATACTATATCCTTTGAATATTAGAGTCCACTTCTTAAAAATCAACGTTTTCAAGAAAAGTTTGACATGACCATAATGATTATTTTTTATTTTTGATATAGTTAATGGTCACGGTCGCAACTTAGGGGGTGTTTGTTTAGAGTTGAATGGAGCTGAATCGGTCAGTGCGTTTGTTTTGGTCTGAATGGCTGAATCGGTAGGATGAATGAGCTGAATGGCTAAGTCAGATTTTTTGAGCTGAATGGCTGAATGAGCAACTGAATGAAGTAAAAAAAAATTTAAAAAAAAATTATTAGCTATTATATTAAGTAATATTAAATAAATTTACAATAATTTTGAATTTTTTCAGAAGGGTAAAATAATAAAGTTTTGTCATTCAGATATTTCAGACATGTCAATTATCAAACAACTTCTTTCATTCAGATTCAGATTCAGTTCATTCAGATTCAGATTCAGCTCATTCAGATTCAGATTCAGTTTTTATCAAACACCCCCTTAGTCAAATATAATTTGACTGGTATATTAATGTTAAAAGTGGATTCTCTTTGTGAGATGAATGTGACAGATTGGGTAATTTAGTTAAGTCGGACTTATCTTTTTTCATGATTAAACCCAAACTTGTGTTACTTGAATCGTGGCTTGATATGATACGTGGAACGAAAAGAGGAACAATAATGGCAACACCTCTTTTTGTGATACGATGTAAGGTAGGAATAGGTTTCTTTAAATCACTTGGGTATGAAATATGTTTTATTTAGAATGTGGTACGCTAGTAAAGAGTTCTTAAAGATATAATTAAAACTAGTTGAAATATAGTTAAAATTGGTTGAATTGTTTCTAACGTAGTCGAAGTTACAATGACTCAAATGGAGTCTCCAGTTGAATATGAATACTCCTAAATTTACCAATTTTTTACATTAAAATAAACTTTCAATACCCATTCCGATGTCAAATTGTCGAGTGTCAAACACGTGTGGTCCAGGACAAAGTGAAGAATACATGTAACATAAATAGTAGTATCAAAACATGCGGATTTTAATGAAGGCTCTGTCATGTCATCAATTACTGGATACCCACAATTACAAAGTGAGGAGTACATTTAACATAGAGCATAGTTCTCTACCATCTTGCACTTCCCTTTATCTCCAATATATCAACTTTTCAATATACTTTTGGTTGTTAATTTATTTCATTTGAAGTAATTCAGAATTAAGCTAGAATCATGTCCTAATATTTGGCATTTGAAGTGCAGGCTACCATTGGAATTGATTTCTTGTCAAAAACAATGTACCTTGAAGATCGAACAGTTCGTTTGCAACTTTGGTAGGTTTCTTTTTGAGCTTCCCTGTTTAAATACATAAACTACTTTACTGAGTTTTAAATGGGACGGAAAAGAAAAGAAAATGACGAACAGTGTAAGTTTTCAGTCCAATAATCCAGTTCTCCTGTTTCTAAGTTTTTTAATGAACAAAATAGAAGAAATGGATGGAAAAGTTGGTCACTTTACTTGCCAAAGTTTTCTTTTCAAATATGGATGGATTTGAACGAAAAACTAGCATACACCTATTATACCCTCTACATACAAACACAATAAATTTAATATAAGGGTAAAATAGTAATCTAAATGTAAAACTTATATTTTCTTTCCTTTTCCTATATAAACTCACTAACAACATGAAAGAAAATCTATAACTTTCTATATATTTATATATATATATATATATATATATATACTTTTTTTCCCTATCATAATTTAAGCTTCGTGTTCTTTTCTTTTCTGTTCAAAACTCAAAAAAATAGTGTTAGTGAGATGCTTCCTCATGTACTCAACTCTTTGGAACAATAACTTAGAAATGATAAAAGTGTTTAAGAAACACATTCAAAGTTCTTTATAAAATTGTTTTAGAATATTAGGAATATGACCTAATTACTGTTAAATTTTATTATTAATTCGTGAATATGTTAAATAAAACAAAATTAATATTTATATTGGATGTCAGCATTTCTTTTATTGGGGCATAAAATTGATCAGCTTTTTCGATGTTGTTAATGTGTGTTTCATTGATTATCTTTTTGCCCTGCACAAGAATGAGCTCTTATTGACACTTTACTTTTTCATCATCTTTTTTCTCCCTCTCCCTTTTGGAAAATGCATGCTTCAGTAATTCAATTTTTAGTTTGTGAACATGTATTGCTGCAACTTTGCAGGGATACTGCCGGGCAAGAGAGGTTTAGGAGTCTCATTCCCAGCTACATCCGAGATTCTTCTGTTGCAGTGATTGTTTACGATGTTGCAAGTGAGTAGCAGCTTAAATAAAGGAAAAAAAATGCTCTATAGACATTTGGAAGATGTATTTCTTGCTAGAGTGTTTGTCAGTGTTGCAGTATTTTCTCAGTCTGATGCCAAATATAATTCTAATACATATGAGTAAAATTATGGTTAATTTTCTTTTAAAAAAAAAATCACCTCTGTATCTACTTTTGTTCATAAAGGCTGATTCAAAAAAAGAAGTGCATGATCATTCTGGAGAACACATGTAGGATTCTCTTATAGGACAGTAGAATTTCCTAGGCATTGTTTTGTATCGGTTGCAAGGAGGCCAGGGAAATGCAAGTCTGTGTTATACAAATGCAGATCTTTCCTATACCTTGACCTGATATAAGAGCTGTTAAGTCAATATGACGGGCCTTTTACCTTACAGACATATAAATGTGTTGTGGTTATATAATTTTTCTAATAACCATACATACATATATAAATGTGCTGTGGTTATAATTTTTCTAATATGAATTGATGTGATTCATTCTTTTCTGTTTTTATCTTAACAAATTGAATACTCACCAAGCAGATCGACAATCATTTTTGAACACGTCCAAGTGGGTTGAAGAAGTACGTACCGAACGAGGCAGTGATGTCATTATAGTCCTTGTTGGGAACAAAACTGATCTTGTTGATAAAAGGTAGGAACGAACTGTTGGACTAAATACTTTTCTGTTTGGGGTTTTCCAGTGCTTGAAATCTCTGATGGTTTCATATTTCATATTGTAGTTGTATCAGCTGGTTCGTTATTACAGTATTGCTTTATAGCTTTATAAAACTCGATTTCACTTTAAAAGGCTGTAGGTTTTATCAATTCTACTGCCCTACGCGGTGTGACCATTTCTCCCCCTCCCCCCCCCCCCCCCCCCCCCCCCCCCTCCCAAAAAAGAAAAAAGAAAAAAAAGAAGCCAATAGTCTCAAGAGAATCTATAACTGCAGTTTAAACCACCTAAATAAAAATAAAATATAAATAGCATTATATATAGGCCATTATTATAGGCAACTTACCATTTTCTCAAGATCATTTTTTGTATGCTAGCTGAAGATAACTGCATAAACTCTGGATCGTACATTATGCGTCTCTACACACTCGCAGCCTTTACTTACAGTTTACATTTTTTTTACTTATTCTAATGATAATGCTCCTGGTGACCAAATAGGCAAGTTTCAATTGAAGAAGGAGATGCTAAAGCTCGTGAGTCTGGAATCATGTTTATAGAGACAAGTGCAAAAGCCGGATTTAATATCAAGGTGGAGATTTTCAAGTTCTTCATATATTTGTTTGTTTAACAAAAAAAAATCCTGCATCGGATGCTTATTATCCGTTATATCCTGACACAGTATTAATATTTCTAGGATATTTCCTTTTGTAATCTTTTGAGATACCACACATGATTTTCGTTGATATAATGCCTCTTGAGACCATGATCTAATACAAACGTTAACTTCCAGCCTCTATTTCGAAAGATTGCTGCTGCCTTGCCAGGGATGGAAACCCTTTCATCAACAAGACAGGAAGACATGGTTGACGTGAATCTGAAGCCTACTATTAATTCTTCCCAGACAGAGCAGCAAGGGGGAGGCTGCGCATGCTAGAGAAAGCAGTTAAAAGGAAGATAGCCAAAAAAAAGCTCCTTCAATCACATAATACGCGAACTGAAGCTCCAGTCGATGGTGTTCATATCAGTTGATTTCAGAATCTGAAGTGAGATGAAAATGCTGTAGGTAATTCGTGCTACCTCTTCAAATATAGTGTTAAGTTGTTTCCAGTCTCTAGGCAGAAGAAGTTGGCAGCAATCATATCAAAGACATTTAATCGACAGTATAAATGTGTTATTGTTTTTTATATTACTTCCTTTTTTTATTCCTTTCCCTGCCTTAATTTAACCCTTTCCTGTATGCCGGTATCTGATATTTAAACTTTATTTGAAACCTTAATGCTACGTTTGGATTGGAATAATAAAAGTGAGAATGGAATGACTCATTCTTATGAAATGAAAAAAATTATGTTTGGTTGCGATTGAACCATTTTTATTCATTCCAAATTTATGATTTTATTCCTTTAAGAAGAGAGAGTATATAATAACTCATTCTAACTAAAATAGAATGAATCATTCCAATCTCCATTCTATTACTTTAATCCAAACGTAACATAAATGCCGTAGATACTTTTTGGCTGAATACTTGCTGCAAGTGACTAATATTTCATTGCCCTGCACCTCTCATTTGCACAATTCTTCCAATTTCACTGGTGTTCTGAATTGTTATAATCTAATTTGCCCTTAATTATTGACGGTAGCATCAGTCTTTTTTACTGTACTAACAAATCAGAACAAGATATAAATGAGAATTGATGGAATAGTAAACTACTATGCCTTCAAATTCAAATTTAATTTTTTAAAGCCAAGGGGATAAACTGATTTGAACCTCCCTTTTTGGATTAAGGTTTAGACTAATCCAAGAGGGTGTAACAATTTGCAATCACTTGAGGAATTCTTTTTCCGACTCTCTTTAACTGTTAGTACCTCTCTAGTTTTGGTGAGCGAAACTTGGCCACTTCTGGAATCCAAACGAGCTATTCCTTAGTAGCTTGAATCCTTTTCGTGTCAATCAGAATATATATATATATACTATAAACACACACACTCAAATACATTGCATGGAAAACATTCTGTGCAACTGACAGGCTAGGAAAAATTTGTTACGTTTTCCATCTATACGATTAGGAAGATCTTCACCGGAAACATTCCAATGTTGCCAAATGGTTGTTGTCAAACAAGCACTGAAACCATTGCAAGCAATTACACACAAGATAGTTGTATAATGGAGAGGATAAAATTAATGAAAATATGAAATCACATAAAAATTTGATTTCAATTTTATATACATAGAAGACAAGAAACCTCTAACATCCCTAAAGAGTAACGAAGATTGAGCATGTCAAACAACCAAAAAAAAATGAAAAGAAGATTCAGCACCATGAGACTGGGAAGGAAAGTCTGGTCACCCATGAAGAGATCCATCTGCCATCTGCCTAACTCTTAAGGTCAAATAAATCAAAATCATTGTTCCCATACTCGACCTGTAACGGAAAAAATGTCAATAATTAGATTAGCAATGAAAGATGATGAATAGTAATTAGCTACACAAATGTCTGAGCATCGCAAGCTGAAACAAATCTTGCAGCCCAATTTCTGACTTACAAAAAGTCCCCAAAAAATTATATAAACAAATAATTTTGTGAATCAAAAATGTTCTTCCAGTAAACTGATAAAAGAATCGGAGATTTTTAATGAGAAGTAGGCATCTAACAGAAAACCCCAGCCCCTGTGGTGCGTTACATGCGTATGATGCTGTCAGCTACTAGTTTCAGGTTTATTCTTACATGATGAATCCATTGGCCATCAATTATAAAAGTAATAATGACCCCAAAGTCAATAAGTCTCACCAGAAATCGAAGTCAATATATGAGACACACTAAATCTCATGGAACTTTAGGGAATTGCTAATTTATGTTTGGATGTGGCAAGGTAAATGGAGTGGCTGCTTTGTGGTCTAAGTTCGCTGGTTATGGTGCCTCTCCGAAGGTTGATCGATCCTCTTCAGAGGAATACTAGTTTCTGTATAACTGCTTTCTATTACTATCCTTAATAATATGAAATGTATCCTTGTTTGGCTTTTATATTGTACATAAATTTGTATCTCTCCGATTACCACAAGTCGGATAGATTCAAATTTCAGTAAAGTAAATATCTTTAGAACCAAGATTACTATTCCCTCTATTCCAAAGTATAAGATCATTATTGACTTTTTAACGTCAACTTAAGATATTTTCAAACTCAAAATTGACATGATTTTATTTAGTTTCCGTCGATACAATGATGAATATTGTAAACTATTTAAAAAATATTACTCATTATAAGATTTATTGTTTCATAATTTTTAATGAATCATTGCAATTTTAAGTTTGAAAATGTCTTATTTTGACTTTCAAAAGTCAATAATAATCTTATAATTTGGAACGGAGGAAGTACAAAAATAAGACTTCTTTGGATCAAGATCTTATCCAGAACTTTAAGATGAGTATAATGGTGATCTTACAAGACAGAGAACAGGAGAACAACTTTTCTTGAATTGAACGAGGCAGACCGCTTATATTTCCTCGGCCTGTTATTTGGCATCTCATGAACCCTCTCGATAACAGATTTATCTGTGAAATCAAAGGAACATCATTTTGTGAATGCATAATTACAGGCTATATAGTAAACATGAGTTAAAAATGTATACATGTTTTTATTAAAGAGGACAAGTGAGATGGATTTTAACCTTAACAATACACTAAATATATAACACTATAATAAGGGAAAAACTGATTTCTAGAATACCGAATTTCCCATGGTACAAAGGAAACAAGATATGCTATGTGGATGTTTTATTTTTCTTTTTGAAAAAATAGAAAAGAAAAAGGAAAGGAAGAAGAGGGAAGCAAGGGAATTCTACATTAAATCCTGTGACACAGTGTCCAACTTGGGGTAGCCGTCCATGAACGATAATCATAGCCAAAGTGTTGGTATCTTCTAGGATCAAGATAATCTAAAAGCGAGCTACAGCAGTTGCATGTAATAATTATCAGCCTACATGATTTTGCATAATCCAAAAGTTGAGGGTATGATGCCCTGCCTCCAGAAAAGCATTGTAGTGTCATGAGGTTTGTGTCATGGAGTTAGGGTTGGAGCTCTAAAAGACGAGGAGTTTTCCAAATTACATTTTCAAATTTTCATAAAGTAATTTCCAAATGCCCTGATCCTAGTACAGTTTAAAGTTTGAAGTGTTCATCTTATCCTCCAGGAAAGTGTGGTTAGTTTGTCTGTCATGAGGAACCTTGTGTCATAACTATCTACCTAACACGACTCATTCAACGCCATAGGTCCAGCACTATAGGTGACAAGTTTTATAAACATATAGGAGTTTTCTATGTTATATTATAATTTCTCATAGGGTATTTCCAATTTCCAATCTATTAGGAGGAAAAAATTTGAAACTGTCTTGTCTTCAAGTGGCACAATGTTTTATTCTATAGAATGATTACTTAATGAATGTAATAACTCGGGTCAGTTATACAGAAAAAATGCAGAAACCGAATTATGTATCTGCTATAGCATATATAACAGAGAGAAGGCCTGGATATTACATGAAAAATAGATCATCAAGGAAACAACCAAATGGTGGTTGTGCTAGAAGACTATATGTACCTCTGAAATTGAATTTCGGTAATACAACACTGTGGAACTGGTCCATTAACAGCTGCATCAAATTCCCTCTCATCTGTATGCTTATCTGTCTCTGCAGTGCCCTCTGCAAAATGCTTTTGATTGTCAAATTGATTGAACTACATTGGTAGAATTAGATGTAAGAAACAGAAGATGCCCAATCAAAAGTCTGAATTAAGGGTTGCTAGATAATATACCCAAGGTTCTCATACCATCCCTGAGCTCTAATAAATTGTACTCCCTCCGTTCGTCGTTTTAGGGTTATGCACAAGCATTAAGGTAATAATTCTATAACATTAACTATAATATCAATTGTCTATATTACCCTTGTATTGGAATAAAAGGTTGTTATTTATTGGACAGAAAATAGTGAGAGAACCAAAGTTACATTTAATATTTGGGATAATATTGGAAACTAAGCAATTAATGCTTACTTGAAATTCTAAAACGACTTATATTAAGGAACAAAAATATTTCTCTAAAACGACCTATATTAAAGAACGGGGGGAGTACTTGACATGTGGAATCTAAGATCAGGAGGTTGTATATTGTGTGCATACAAATGGAACTTACTGTTAATGGATCCTCAGTCTTCAAATTTGCAATAGGCCCGTCCTTAGTTTTAGGTATCTCTGACTTTCCCTTCTCTATATCCATATCTACAATGCAAGGCGAATACACATCTGCATTTTCCATCTCCCAGTTGACTTTGTTTTGGCTATTCAAAATCACATCCAAGGATATAGAATGCTTCAATGTCTTGGGAACTTTTAAGAGGCTTAAGAAAGACTGTGATTCAGATAGGGGAACAGTAGTGCTTTCATCAGGCAAAACTGCAAGGCTATAGGCATCTTGGCCCTGTACAAAAAAAGGAAATTATTCCATTAATATCAATTTATCTTTTTTGACTAAAGCAAAACTTATTTCAAAGAGAGCCAAAATGGTTCAGGACGCAAACAGGGAAGAGTGGGGAGAAAGTTTACAACAAAAATAACACATGAATTTTTGTTGAAATGAATATTATACATGACAGAGTATTACTGGCAACACTTCCATAATGCATAGGGAACAGTAGAAAATATAAGTTTAAGTTGTACATTACTAATAGAGTACAAATGAATCTTTGGACTAAATCTTCAACATACCATAATGTTTAATTGACTAATTGGCACAAGAAAATTTTGACTTTAAAGGTATTTTAATTTTGAAACCAGTACCACTGAATGTGCCAATCGAGGTAGTACAAATACATAATCACCTTGAGAGTAAGCTAAATCAACCTAATCATGACTCCACTTAGATAACAACTAAGAGGTCAGTTACAATTCATGTGTGGAAAAAATAACCATGGCATAGGCTATATGATTAAAGTTAGTTAAAGAACTGTATGAAGATGTAAATTAGAAACTAGGACACTTCATCTATAATTTCAAGCTGCTGTACCAAGTTGAAGTTGATTATGCTTTAATCTGAAACACAAAGAATGAGCTAGTTCCTTTCCATGGTCCACTTTAATAGAAGGAAAACTACATACAAGAACTCCATTATTGAGTTGCAGTACATATCATCCTAAAATGTCAAGGCTACCCCTACTGCCGAAGCAAGCTTTGGCTTTTGCCCTTGTTAGCATCTGTTCTTTTATCAAAACTCATACCTTTGGGGCTAACCAAAACTGCTTTAACAATAAGAATTGGCAATGTTAATTTGCATAGATTGTCAATATCATATAAAAGGGAATAAAAGAGGGCCACAAGTCCCAATCAAGGGGAAAAAAAAAGGAGGGCCACATTACAAAGATATAAAGATAGAAAAGGCAGACACAAATCTGAAATCTTACTTAGCAAAAAAATATATCTGAAATCTTACTTAGCAAAAAAATATATCTGAAATCTTGCCCACATATAAATCTTATTGTGATGCAAAAAACACAATTTCCTTTTAATGGAGACCTGGAGATTATCATGATGATATGATGGTGAAAAAACATAATAGATTTAGAACCAGACCAAACAAATCCCGGCATCCTCCATTCCTTCAGCAAAAATAGTATAAATTCAATATGAAAACTTGTCCTGTTGCAGCAAAACATATTTCATCACAAAATTTGAGTGAAAATAGCAAACGGAGTTTGTTTTTAACTGAAAATAGTCCCTCTTTTCTTCTTTTTTTTTTTGAGGCAATTTGAGCTCCTGTGCAAACACATACATAGCTGTTACATTTTTACTGAAAATTGAAATTCTATATCCAAAAACTATGTTATTTACTTTTAATTAGTAGTTTCAATGGAAACAAACAGAACCCAGAAACAATGTGATTTACCCATTAGAACATCTAGCTGTTTATATAAAGAAATCAGACCCAAAATTAAGATAAATAAAAAGAGAGTTGTTGAATCAGAGAAAAAAACTTGAATGCAGCTTCATTTATAAAATTATAGCCATAATTAGGCTAGTCACAACCAAAATATAAATCTCACCTCTTGGTTTGAATTCACCGCCATTGCAGAGAAAAACACTCAAAAAGAAAGTGAAAAAATGAGAGAGAGAAAAAAAGCTTAATAAGTCACCCCTTCAGAGACAGAAAGCTCATTGTGTAGTTCACTTTTCGAAACAGACGCATATATATATATATATATATATGAGATGAAGGTTACATCGAAAGGGGGTGGCAACTGGATTATTTATTTATTTAATTAATTATTTCTGGAGTCTGAGTGGCACGATTTGCCAGGAAAGCTTCTGATCACGACCTTTGATTGTCTACGACATACATTTTCTCTTCCTATATAATTTTTTTCGGACCAAATTAACCTTGTCCTTTTTTTTTAATTTTTTTTCACTATTGGTTGATTATTAATTAAAAAATACTCCGTCCGTTTCTAAATAAGTGTCGGTTAAGATTTTAATACATGGATTAAGAAAGTCATTAATACTATCATTTAATAGTTAAAATATGTGTAAAATTCTATCACTACCCTTTATGGGAAGTTGAAAACTATTAATACTAAGGGTGAGAATTTCTCGGGACGATGAGAGAATGTAAGGGTGATATAGGAAAGTAAATAATTTATTCTCCTAGAAAGTTATAAATGTCAAATAAATTGAAACAAATTTTTTCTTCTAAAACGTCACTCGTTTAGGAATGGAAGGAGTAATTTATATGTCAACTTATTTGATCAGAGAGATTTGGATTGAGACTTCCTAGGAACTTAAGCGATAAAGATAAAAATAATGTGCAAATCTCCTTTTTATTTTCTTTTATCTCGTTATCTATATAATGTCAAACACAAATTTATCTTCATATATGGAATAACACTTTTATTAATTTTACTTTTTAGAAAAGTTACAATAATTTTTATATCTTGTTGGGGTCCCAAAAATATATATAATCATATTTCATGCATATGTAATAATAAAAGAAATTCAAACTCATCAATCCTGTATTTACAGAATAAAGTTTATATACTAAACATAAATGAAAAAGTTTAGAAATTTAGAGTGTAATTATCATTTTTCTAATATTTATTAAATGAGTCGTGCTACACTTATAAAAATTACTAGTCAAAGTTTAATTAATGAATGATTGACCATATATGGGTGTAGGTCCCGTGATACTCTATTATTTTGTAATAATTTTTTACTCACTATAATATTATTGTTATTATGACTGCTTTTTATTGATATATTTAAATTTATATGAAAAAATAATATATATTACAAATATTTATATAATTTTTTTAATTATTTTTAAATTAAGTATATTAATAAATTTCGCAATCGTAACTCTTTTCTGTATTAATTAGGTACACACAATAATACCATTAAAAGCGAGAAAGCGTTATGTATATAGGTCGAAAGTCAATTCATTTCCATTTATTATGTAGTAGTAGTAATTAATTAGGAGTATAGTGCTAGTATTTGTAAAAGGAAAGTAAATGGTTGCATTGAAATAAATGTTTTAAATGAATATTGTCCTGGTCCAACTAAGTGTCCTTTTCAAGAATTTAATTCTTCTAATTTATAGCTTTCTCCAAACAGTTTTTATAACCAAATTGTATTATATTTCTACCGTAAAAGTATCGTTATAAATGTATAATGACGGTAAAAATTATCGCTATAGGATCTAATGTATAACGACGATGAAAACCATCGCTATAGATGTATAACAACGTTGAAAATCATCGCTATATATAAACAAGCACAATAAAAAAATCACACGTCATTAATCGTTAAAAGTTAACAACATAGCGATGAACATAATTAACATCTATTTAGATCCCAAAAATCACAAATCCATGCCTAAATGTATAGTTTTTTGTCATATATTTTCAAGTAAATGGATGTTTAACAATTAACATAGTTAAAGCTATCAAAAAATAAAAGTAAAATCTAGATTAATTTCTAATAGATTATGAAATACTCAAATAAAAAAAAATGTATATTAAGTTGGAAAATAATTGTAGAAAACGAAGGGGTATTGCTAGGAAGATGATGAATCTTTTGTTGGGATTGTGATTTGTCGCATTACCTGGTTGTCTCATAGCTTCTTGTGAATTCAAGTTGGAAACTAAACAAAAAACATTCACGGGTGGGTGACATTATTCAGTCTTCTGTCTCTGGTTATTTTCTTTTTCCATTGCAAATAATAACACCACCCCTACAAATGTCCAAATAAAAATTCACATGATTCAAGGACAAATAAAATAAATAAAACCACTTATTTTTATATTATATAATAAAGTTTGTATAAATTATAATTCTACAAATGCAATGATTTTTAAATTATAACGGGTTTTTTGTATTTCAAATTTTATAAGACACCTGCCTGTGTTATACATTACGAAAATTTTCAGCTAGATTGTGATTCTGTCTAAAAGGAGGCCTAGGCGTCTAACTAAATTGACCTAACATTTAGGCGGGAACTAAGCAGAGATTCTTAGAACAATGATCATTTTATACTACTAAGTCTACTATCAATAAAAAAATAATTTTTATAATATATATATAACAGATAGCTAATTAGTTGTTGATTATTGGGTGTCAATGTTATACGTGCATATCAAAAATAAAAGGCAAAAAAGAAAGTCAATAATCAATATTGAAGGTGTTTGTCCAATTAAGTGGGGCGATTAATAACACAAGACAAAGACAAAGACAGGAATGTTAAATGTCGAATATAATAAAAAAATATATATTAATTTATTTATTTTTTATTACCGAGAGTTGAAACTATCCAAATATGACAACTCCGTTTTGTTTTTGTTTTTTTTTTTGAACGGTAAGGATATTCTCGGATTAGCTACTAAATCTCTATATAGTACTTGTACAAAAATAAATATACAAATGAAAAAAAAAATAAGAACAAAAATAAATATTTTATAATAAATACTTATATGATTCGAGTTATTTCTTTTATAAACTCGTAACTTTTTTATTTAGTAAGAGGTTTCAACTTGGTTATTTTTTTGTTGTACAAGTTTTTGTTTTCCTTTCCATCCAAAGTCACAAAGTGACATGAAGATAAAGTGTGGATAGCTTCCTTTATTTCCTTTCCTACTAAAGTCCCAATTAATACATTCTCCAACCTTTTTAATATTATTAATTAGTAACACGATGTTTTAATTTTTTTTAATATAATATAACATAAAATAAATATATATATATATATATATATATAAATTGTGTTCAAAATAAAATAAAGAAATAATAAAAAGGATGGTGATTTAAGAGAGATAAAATAAGAATAAAGAAATTATGTGAAGATAAAATAAGCAGTTCGTTTCTGGTGCATACTCCTCTATTTTACATATCATGCTCACCACTTTTAGCGACAGACTGGGAGACGGTTTGGTCCGTCGCTATAAAACAGATAAACGGTTTATAAATTATGACAACGGTTCAGTGCGTCGCTAAAAATTAAGACGACGGTTCTCTTATATACACGATGGACCGAACTGTCGTCAGATCCATTGCTAAAGATAGTGACCAAGATATGTTAAATAAAGGGATATGTACTTGATCCTCTCCAATAAAATAAGAGACCAAATTATACCACTATATATTTTCTTCAGAAATTTTAAATTGGCTTGCCAAAAAGGCTATTAGGCGATAAAACGTTTTGTCCTCCTGTGGGATAATCAACTCTTTTATCAACGTGCCCATGGATGAGACTAAAAACATTAAATACATATTTTTAATGAATTAATTAATTCCTTTAAAAATTGTTTACCATTATTTTCTTCTTAATTTCAAACTAGACTGCTTGAAAAGAATGCTGTTAGACGATAAAACGTTTTTTTTAATTAATTTAATTTTTATTTATTTATTTCTCCACTTTCTTTGTGGGACTTGGAATTAAATTAATACTCCCTCCGTTTATTCAAATTATATATATGTATATGTAGTAGGGTTTGGTTTGGTGATGAGTAATATCCGAAGTAATGGTGGATGGGGCTGGTTGCCATACAAAGGAGAAATAATTTCAGTACCACTTGTTGCAACAGTGTCTTGTACTATTGTACACAGCATGTTTAAGGAATGGCATAAATGTAGTTTAAGCTAAGCATGTGACCGTTTTATGACAATTCATTTGGTCTTGATCAGCAACTCACTTGCTTGGATCATCGATAATGGATAGGAGGAGTAATGGAACGGTAGGATTATAGGATATATATATATATATATATATAGATGAAAAGAAAACCAAAATTTTCTAGTAGATGTTTGTTTGCTACTCTTTTCATACTTTAATATACGTTGTTTTAGGTTTAATTATTTAAGAAAATATTACAGATAAAAGAGAGAGTATTATATAAGTATGATAATTTAAAAGTATTATAGATAATTAATATTATATTTAATGTTATACAATTATTTTTTTTATTTTTATATACAAATCTAAAAAGACATTAACCGACGGAGACAGTAAGAATTAAGAATGACGGTAACAACCAGGGAATTGATATTTCCGCATGTATTTTTTAATATTTTTATCTAATCTTCTCTCACATGAACATATAATAGATCTCATCTTCATCTGAGAAAAAAATTATATAAAAATATTAAAAACACATAAAAATAGTGTTCTCCTAACAACTAACGAGAAACAAAAGAGAAGTTTTTGGTCAATTTTTAAATAATTTATTCTCTAAATGAAAAGGAAAAAATAAGTGACTGCAAGTGTAATCACAAGACCCCTTTTAGTTAGTATCTGTCTAGTTCAGTAGGAGATTTGAAGATAAATTAATTAGTTACTATTTTTCATCACTTGTGCACCATTATAAGATAAAATATAATTTAATTTAATTCTAAACAATAATAATTATTATAAATACTTAACAACACATTACTATTAATAAGATTTATTATTCTTAAAATTTAAATAATTCATATCAATTCTTGTATTATGAAACAAGAAGAGTATCAAATAAATATTATTTTGCAATAAGGTGCCAAAAGAACTCCGACAATTGTCGCAGTTGTTTAAAGAAGGTTTCGGGGCGAGCCGTAAACTCGGACGTCTTGGAATTGAATACCACCAGCAACAATTTGTTAAGGTCGGAAATGGTCTCACGAGGCCACGGACCGCCAACGCAAATTAGTTCAAAGAAAAGGTTGATTTGGGTTGGGCGATTAGTCCGACTGTAATTGGAATTATCAGTAAAAAATTAAAAATAAAGTGCAAAAAGTAACATGAAGAGTGTTCACTAAAGATTATTAGATTTTAATAACATATGGTACAAAATTTAAAATGTGCTCAAATTATACTTATAGATATATTTATGATATTTTATAAATAAAAAGAGAGATAAGGTGAGGGTTAATTCACGCTTAAAGAGGTCGTTTTGCATAATTAAATACACTCACACCCGTGTTATGTACAAAATAATATTTATTTAATTTTCTCATACATTATTAGTTTTGGGCTAGAGTGTTGATAAAAATGCATAACATAAGGCCCAATATTAAGAGATATTATAGATATACTGGGCTTTTGAAAAGTTATGAATTTTCAAAGTCATCTGTCACTAGTCACTTCTAATTTTGTTTGCCCTTTCCCCTCCCCAGATCATTGGCCCAAATTAGACCTCTAAATATAAAGTGAACACACCACAGCTAGATTTTTGGGCCTTTCTTTAGATTCTGGAGATTTTGGAAAGAGTACGATCTCATTACGATACCCGGGTGTTAAGTTAACTTTAACTTAAGTCCATTTTTAACGTTTTGTTGATTAAAGTGGATACTAAATACTCTCTATGTTCCTAAAAGATTATCGTTTAAAGTTAATACACATAGATTAAAGAATATAATTAATACATAGCGAAAATATTATACTACCATTATTAATTGTCTCAACCAATTATTCCCTTGCCAATGTTTCTTATTCAATTCAACCAATTACTTCTTATTCAACCAATTACTACTTAGATTATAACCAATTACCAATTACTACCGAAAAAACCGATACCGAAAAAAACCGGTACCGCCGGTACCGGTTTCAACCGGTTCGATAAAAAACCGAAAAATCGAATTTTTTGAGCACCCCTAGATATATGAGATAAGTTGGAATTAAGGAGAAACTCAATAGAGTTATACGTTAGTTGCAATCTAACTTTGTCATGAGATTTATTGACACGTGTAAATGTATCATTTTTCTTTACGCAATATCTACTAAATATGGGTGTCATTTACTATTTATGTGAGAAAAAACTATCAAATTTTCTTTAAAAAATAAGGATTTTTGGTGCATGTATGAGGTAGCATATATATATATAGGATAAAAAAGACATTGTCATGTTGATGGTACCCAATACCCTATTCTCAAGCAACTTAATTAGAAGAATCACACCAACCACGGGAAGAATCATATTCAATTATTCATATGCTCTTTCTATTTCCCATTAATTTCCATGTTTTTTTTTTTGCAGGATATTAATTATACCCCATTTGGATGATGGACATATAAAGCATGCATATAGCCTTCTTCTTAAAACTTCACTACTTGGGTAAAATTTTGTAAAGGGCTATGGGTGAGCGATAACACAAGATCATATTTATTAAATTGATTTATCTCTAAGAAAAAATATTAGTAAATGAATACTAATTAATAAAAACATTTGGATGATGGATAAGGGAACTAAAGGTTACTTGGGTAGGTTAAAGATCAAACATGCCAATTGTTAAGGACTTCACTTGTATTCTTACCATTATTGCTAAATATTTATCGGTTAGGAAGAAGAAAAAACACAAATGTAATTTATTGGTATTTTATTAAAAATGGTACCTCTTAATTTTCTTTTTATTCATTATGTAAGTAAGACATGTAATTTTGTTGAGAGATAAATTTAAACGTGTGACCTTGCACAAAACTATAAAAGAGGCTTACCCAGACTGAGCTAGTAAAAGTATATATATATATATATATATATATATATATATATATATATATATATATATATATAACTATCCTCTTAAATAACACTCTCTTATTAAAACTACGTCGTTTTGGAAATTCTTTTAAAAAACAAGTAGGGCAGCAGGTGATATTTTTATAAATAAAAAGAAAGCAAGTGGGATCACTATATTTTAATATTATTTTGTATTTTAAAATAATATTCAAAACGACGTAGTTTTAATAAAGGAGTGTTATTTAAGAGGAATGTTTTATATATATATATATATATATATATATATATATATATTAAGTAAATGATGTCTAATAATCTCTTACTTAAACATTATCAGTCTTTGTGTATTCATATTGTGTATATGTTTAATTTTGTAATATAGGAATGCTTATATCTTTTCTCATATAACTCTTTGAAGTTTTGAACTCGTTATCAGAGTAAAAGACCAATTATTATATATAAGGGGAAATATAATATTTTTATATGTATTAATGCACCATAGTAGTACATAATAGAAACACAATAGCAAGTCATTAATAACGTCATGATTATAATTACAACAATCAATCGCGGAACCAGAATATTCTTAAAGGAGGTCAAAATACATTAGTAAAAAAAATTATTTATTAACGCTTGGAGTGCTATATATATATATATATATATATATATATATATATATATATATATATATTAATTTTTATCGAACTATGAGACTATTAATCAAACTTTGAAATTTTTAGTCAACTGATTAGTTACTTTTATAGATAAATTATAATATTATATATTCAAAACTTTATATTATGTTTCATGAGATTAATTAGTTTGAAAGAAAGAATTCCAGCAATAAAAAAAAAATAGGAGAGAGATTTAATAATCTTGATACGATAGAATTATGATGAACTTATGGTCACTATAGTAGGATTTAAAAAAAAATTATTTTATTTCTTTAGCTTTTTATATTAGTTTACAGAGAGAATTGTTATAATTTTTTTTTGTCTCACTTCGATGATAAAGCAAAAATTAAAAAAAAAAAGAGAAAAGAAAATACATAAAAATAAAAAAAAAAGTAAAGAAAAGGAAAATAAATAACCCCGAAAATTTCAGGGTGGGGGTCATATGACCCCCTAGACCCCCCTAGTTTCGCTTATGACAATAATGTCACTATCACGTAAAAAAAGTTTACATAATACTCACATACACACAAGCATATTGTGTGTAGGGCCCACAAATATGTATGTGTGTGTATGTGAGCATTATGTAACTAGTTTTTATGTGATAATAGTATTATTTTAATAATTATACTCTTAAAATTTTGATGAGAGAAGAAAAAGTGTAATTACATATATTTCCTCTAACAACATACATAAATATTGTTATGGTATTACCAATTACCAAATAATATTAGAATCTTACTATTTTATTCTTGATAAATTTATTTATTTTTTTCTTATGTATAAATTGTATTTTACTCTTTCTTTTGATGACCAAAGAGATAGACAAAAACAAGCAACCAACGAAGATTAACCTGAATGGGAAGGAGTCTGATCTTTTAAGCAAGAAATCTCGATTTCGAGCGGTTATAAATGCAACAAATAACTCCGTATCTCGAAGAATTAATACTGAAAAAAAAAAAAACAGCAAACAGAAACAAAACTAATGTGACAAAACAAAAACAAAAACAAAAACAAAACAAAAAACTTTGTACAGCAAATGCGGCGATGTAAGCAAAGCAATGCATTCCAACAACATCCCTCTTTCTTTATTCCATTTACTACTACTAGTATTTATTCTCTCTTCCTTCATTCTCACTCCTCTCCCGTCTCCTCTTCCCCTTTCTTCTCTTCTTATTAACACTTTTGTTCCAAACTCACTCAATTTCATCATCTTTCTCTCAATCAAACACTGATATTGTTTGCATTTGATTTTTTTTTTTGACTAATTTATTAGCTTCAAATCGATACATTATACTACCACTTTTGAAATGTGGGGATTTGAGCTTTGGATTCATAATTTGATCTCCTTTGAAGATTCACAACTACTTCAATTCAACACTGATTTACCTGTTACAAATTCAGTTTCTTTCATTAACGGTGGATTATTTCTGGGACAATCTGTTCCTTCGTCTTTTATTTCATCATTACAGAACGATAATTCTTCTTCGATTGATTTCTCGACCTCGATCTCATGTTCTACGCGGCCGCGGACTCGCAGGAGACAAGGGGGAAATGAGATTTTCCGGTGTGGTACGGAACGGAGCGGAGGATTTTTGTCGGTGAGCTTGTCAGTGAAGGGGAGTGCCGAGGGTTTTGTTCAGGATTCAGGTGAAATTTTAGGGCAAAATGGGGATAAAAATGTTGAGGATGAAACGGCAGCGTTTGACGTGCTCGTGAAGCATCAGCATCTGCAGGAAAAGAAGAAGGTTAAGTTACGAGGAGGAGGAGGTGCTTTCAATACAACTAAGCATCTCTGGGCTGGAGCCATTTCTGCTATGGTTTCTAGGTTCCTCTCTCTCTCTCTCTCTCTCTCTATATATATATATATATATGTATATAATGTCTCTGTTTGCCAGTGGCCCAGTGCTAAGCTGCTTGTGCATGTTTAACTGATTTTAGTATTGAGTGTCTAGTTTTGCATTTTCTAGTTCAAAAGCTTAGAAAAAGAAATGAAAACTTGGTGAACTTGTGTTATTCTCCATGCTTAAATTCCTACATTGATTACATACTAAATGTGTTTGATTTTGAGTTGCTATTAGAAGGAATTTTCTCTAATGGGTCATAATATAACTAGTGTAATTGGACACCATTGAGCAGAATATGAAATTTTATGTGATTAATTAGCCAGTTGAATTTGCTTGATGTTAAAATACTCAATTTGGTTCGAGAAGCATAAGTGATTTGAGAATTTTGGAGAAGAGGAGATAATCTAGATTGGTTTCAAAAGTCTGACACATATTTTTGCACATCAGTTCACTTTGAACTAATTTCTCTATCACTGAATGATTCTTCTGGTAAATGGTGGATTAGGTTTGGTTTTCACTTTACATCTTGTTGCTCGTTTATGATGCACATGCCCATTTCTTTTAATTTTAGTATGATTTTCCATTGACTAGCATCATCCCTAATGAATTGAATTTGTTATATCAGAACTTTTGTTGCCCCACTCGAGAGATTAAAACTGGAATATATATTACGTGGTGAACAAAAGAATCTTATTGAGCTTATCAAGTCAATAGCAGCTTCGCAAGGCCTGAAGGGCTTTTGGAAAGGAAATTTTGTTAATATTCTTCGCACTGCTCCTTTTAAGGCTATCAATTTCTACGCTTACGACACATACAGGAATGAACTGCTCAGAATAACTGGGAACGAGGAAACAACAAATTTTGAAAGGTTTGTTGCCGGTGCTGCAGCTGGAATCACGGCAACAGTACTCTGCATACCTATGGACACTGTATGTCACAATAAAGAAATTTCTTATGTGTGGTTTCATGGTTTCCTGTATTGAGCTTTCATTTTCCTTCTCAAAAATAATTCATTTACTGTCATGGGAGGTATTAAAGTCTGGATAGGACTGGAAAATCGTGAATTTTCCTTCTTGTCTCTGTGCATGTGGGGATGCATTGAGCAGGGACTCGCCTATAGATTGAGCTGACATAGAAATTCTTTATTTTTATTTTTTACCGTCTGGTAAGTACAATCAGTGTTTTCCATAAGCTAAGGTTGAAGGTGAGTGATTCTGCTTAACTAATATTTGAGTTGGATTTCATAATTAAATTATTAATAATTTCAAAGGAATTTGAACATCACACTGGCATGAAATCATTCTGCTTTATATGGCTTGGGAAAGTGTCTTTCAATTTCATTGATGATCTATTGTTGACAACGAGGCGAGCTTCTAAAGTAAAAATTTAGGAGTAAACATAATTTATCTAAATCTAAAATTGGGAGTAAACATACGCATGTATGAGGATTCTGACTGTCAACTCCAAATTAGGCCTTGTCAAGCCTGACCTTATTTATTTTATTTTCAAAAAAAAATATGCCTTCTCAATCCTGTAAATGTGGAAGAAAAAAAAACAAGATCGCCTGAATAACTGAACTTTGAACTAAAGCTAAATGTTAGAAAAACTAAATGAAAAGAGTAATAAGAACATATTGATTAGGCATTTGGGCTTTTTCCCAGAGTTGTGCTCACGCAAGTTGATTTTCATGTTTTAAGTTATTGAATAATCTTACTCGATTTAAATTATATTTTAATTATGTTGCACATCTCAGAATTGCATGAAACTTCCTGTTTCTAATAGCTTCCACCTTTAATTGTTGTTTCCTAATTCCTAGTACTATAACGGCCTATCAGATTTCCATTCGTCTTTTCCTCGTGATATTCTGATATGTAAAAAATTTCAGATTAGGACAAAAATGGTAGCTCCTGGGGGGGAAGCCCTGGGTGGTGTAATTGGTGCTTTCCGCCACATGATCGAAACTGAAGGATTCTTTTCTCTTTACAAGGGCCTAGGGCCTTCTATAATAAGCATGGCACCTTCTGGTGCTGTTTTCTATGGAGTGTATGACATTTTGAAAACAGCTTATCTGCATTCACCCGAAGGGAGGAAAAGAATTCAACATATGCAACAACCAGACCAGGAACTTAATGCTTTTGAACAACTGGAGTTGGGTCCCTTTAGAACATTAATATATGGGGCGATTGCTGGAGCTTGTGCCGAGGCTGCTACGTACCCATTTGAAGTTGTGAGAAGACAGCTTCAGATGCAAGTCAGGGAAACAAAGATGAGTGCAGTGGCAACTTGCGTCAAGATAATGGAGCAAGGTGGCATTCCCGCCCTTTATGCAGGATTGACTCCCAGCTTATTACAGGTGATGAATGGATGTTTTGGTTACTTGAACTACCTTATTGTTGCATATCTGTCTATCTATCAATATATGTGCCTGCGCGTGCGTATAACTTTAACAAAATTACTTGAGAAATACTTTTGCAAGATAAAGTAGCAGTAGACACTTTGCAGTGTTCTAAAAATTCCCGCCTAGGTGCTAAGCCCCCCTTGATGCCTCACTTAGGCCCTAGGCTCCCCCTTGGCGCTTCGCCATGGCACTAGGCCCCCCCGACGCCTCACTTAGGCCTAAGGTGGCAAAAAAATCCCTCCTGAAAATTAGGCGGGGCCTAGGTGGAGCCTAGGCGAGGAGTTTTTTATTTATTTTAATAACTACCCAAATCAGATTTTAATATATTTATTTTTCTAATGATTTACCATATTCATAATACATGTTGTAGTATATCAAATCACAACAAAAAGTGAACAATATCAAGTCAAAATAAATACTTTTATTATAGTTGTAATTTTTTGAATTTGTACCAACTTCAAATTATATAAATGATGATACATTTGTAATATTTAGTTTAATTCAATATAATTCTTAAATTTATGTTTAGTTTCTTAAGTTTTAATATTAAATTAAATTCTTAAAATTTTAAATTTTATTATTTAATAGCAATCTTGTTTATGAATAAAACTAATACGTTAAAAATATGTTTGAACTTTGAACAATTGCATGTTTGTGTTTGAACTTTGACATTAATAATATGGATGTGTTTAAACTTTCAGCAAATGCCTTTATTATCTTTATTATAGATTGTTTTGCTTTATATTATTGTTTTGTTTGGATAAATGTAAGATAAAATATTAAAATTGGTTTAAAATAAAAAATTCCTCTTAGGCGCTAACCCCCCCTCGGCCGCCCGCCGCGTAGAACATTGGCACTTTGATTGAAAATTGATCAATGTAATTTCCAGGATTAAGTAGGCAATAAAAGATTAGAATCCCATTGTGAATCTCATTTTCTTCCTACTTCCTACTTACTACTTGCTACTTGGACCTTGTCTCACAGGGTGTCTTTGTTCAGCATTTTACCCTCCTGTGCCCCATAGATGAATATATAAATCTTTAATGCTCCCTGTCCCATTTTTTATATGACAAAAACTTTTGAACATTTTCTACACGGATTTGGTGACATGTCAACAATATATGTATCCATTATACTTTTTTAACCTTTTATATATTAATATAATTGTATATTATATTTTTACATATGTTTCAAAACATCTTAAAATGCATACCAAAAAAGCAGTTGAATTATTTTCGTCTTCTAAAATGGGACAGATGTAGTACCTTGATTTACTTTTCACTATACATCTCTTATGCTGTATGCTTGTGCTGTAGAACAGAGGATTCACAGATCAAGTAAGAAGCATAAAGAGAAAAAAGATTGGTTTGTAGTGCTCTCACGAGAGACTCACTACCTGCAGTGAAAGAATTATTTCGTCCTCGAAAGGATTAGGCAACACAATTAGAAGTCAAAGGCTTAAAACAAATAATAATTAACTCTGTTAAAAATTAAAATATTTTAAATTTTTTAAACTCTTTTTAAGATTGAGAGAATTAAAATGTCTTATAGAATAAAAATTAGCAATCTAATATTGATAGGGAAAGTAATACAAAGAAGGAAATAACTTGGATAACCTTGATCAACTTCAACTTGAAATGAGATTCCAAAAATACTCGAAAGAAGATCATTGACCAAAATAACCTGGAAACCTAGATATTCCGATTACGATAGTTAAACCGAGCAGCATAAATTTACGTAATCTTCTGCCAAATGTTTAAAGCTTCAATGGCCAATTGAGTATGTGACAATTGATAGGTTGCCATTATAGCTCTCTATTTGACATGAGAGGTTATGACATGGGATGCATAATTATACAAGTTTAAAATTTATTTTTGTTAAGACTTTTTTTTGCTAATTTATTTAAGATTTTATTACATGTAGAGTATTTTCTTTTCAAATTTATCGTATTTTTTGGGCTATTTTAATGCATTTCCATTGCAAAAGTTAATTTCTTAAGAATATATGCCATTTAATATTTTCAAAACTTTTATATGTTGAGAACTCGTGAGCTTGTGATTTTGGCTTAAAGCTCATTGGAAGTTCGGCTTCAGCTGATTTATCATGTAAACTAGCTGAACTAAACTTTAATCTTCTATCTTCTTTGCTAAATGAGCCATGCCTAAGTATAGGTGGCCTCTGCTTCGTTTGAATTTTTTACTTATGTGACAGTTGTGTGTTAAAGAAGTTAGTGGGGGCTCATCTTTGGTTTGTATAGACGCGGAATAGGAGTATGGTTTTGTGGAACAATAAGGCTAAAGAAGGCAGAGTTTCATGCTGTTCTTGCATTGTGGAATTTTTACTTGCTATTTTAAGGTTATTCTATTTGCTATGTCAATGATTGATGGAGTAATGGGTTCGGCTTGTGGAATAGGATGTAACTTGTATGTGTGAAATATAAGTTAATTATCTTTTTCGCGGCATAAAATGTTTAGGAATTGATAGAAAAGATGGTAGGAGGGAGGGAGGGAGGTACAGAGTCAGAGAGAGAGTATTCCAATGTAAAAATCTTAAAGCTGCTGTCTTATTACTGGGAAGATGGCTTCCTAAACCTTATATAACAACCCTAGAATGTAAAACATTAGAGTGAAACCGCTTCTACTGATGTCCAAGATTCCAAGTACAGATTGGGTAGGGGCCTCTGAAAGATCTAAGGAAGTTGGAAAATGCCTATCAATAAAGAAAGTGAAGCATCCGATACACGGTGCAAATTGCATCAACATGATGAAGGGACAAATGCAAAACCAAAATATGATAAAATATTAAGATACTAAACTGCTCTAAAAGCTAATGGCACTTGAAAGTAAAAACCCAATAATATCTGTCAGCCACAACAAAACTCAGTGCAACATGTCAATATGAATTCAAATCTGTTTTCTATTCTGTTAATTTTCTGTATGATTGATCATAGGTTATGTCTCTTCTCTCCACTTCTGATGTCTTCACTGTGCCTATTGCTAGGTATCAGTTTTCCATACCAAAAAACTTCAGTATTAATTGCATCTTCTCAAAATTTGGGACTCTTTTCCTGATGTACTATTTTTTCTGATAACTATTTTTTTGTCTTGTGCTCTCAGGTTTTACCATCGGCTGCCATTAGTTACTTTGTGTACGAGTTCATGAAGATAGTTCTCAAAGTAGAGTAAGTATAAAGACAAGCTTCCGACTAATATGATGCTGGATAGAGCTTGTGTAAGATGCATCATGGACAGGAGGAGTTCATCTGTCAAATGGAGTACTTGATGATGTATCTCAATACGGCTCTTGTTGGTAGCATAAAACAAGGGTACATCACCCGGACATCTCTTACACATCTAATTAGTTTCAAAATAATTTTTGTGTCTTTCCTTGGCTATTTCAAGGGAGTAAAGTTAGAACTTTATGACTATTTAGGTAAATTTGTAGTTCAAATGACTCTCACCTAAAGGTGCCGAAAGTTTTTCAATTAAAGGTGGCTCGAAAAGAGTTAAAGATCAAACTGTCCTTTGGGTGGAGGCCCTCCTTTTATTTATAAGCCATTGAAAAGTAAAGATGAGACATTCTTTGAAATAGGTATTGGACTAGATTTTAAGCTAACTGCCACACCAAACTCAACAGTAATAATAATCCAGTGGCAAACTATCAACTCTACTATCCTAATAGGACAGCGGCGACGGTGGCTTCAAACTCTCTTGAACTATCCAGGGTTCAGGTAAAACACTTGCAAGCCTGAATTATCCATTTTTAAATTGCACTTGCAGCAAATGTGTTGCCAATGCACCATCTAAGAAGATGTCAGCCTTGCAATCAAAAGCGGGGCACAAATGCTTCTGAATTGAAATTGAAGCAAAAAAAATTTAAGTTATACCTAGCTCCATGCCATTTCCGTGAAGGAAGATGAGTAAAACAGGAAGGAAAAATATGATAAAACGTAGAGGAACAAGGACCCAAAATATTATCATAATTTATGTTTCAATAAGAATGAGACCTCAAGTCAAAACCAGAATATTTGTGTATTCATCAACTTGGACCACATAATATCAGTAATTTATAGTTTATACAAGAATACAATACAGTTCCCTTTAATATTCAAGCTCCAAAAATAACTATACATGTCCACAAAAGTTCCTACTGTAGTCAGTCCTAACAGCATTGCAAAATGCAATCCACAAAGGATTACTCTCCTTTGCCTTTAGGCACGTGCTCTTCACTCGAGTCTCTTTTAAATTGCAATCATTAGCTGCTTCATAAAAATAGCAAGCATCATCTCTCTATGTTTACTGCCAATACTGCTGATTTCGATTACCTGCCATTGGATTAGGACCTCTCCCTGCACCAGAACCTGAATATTGACCATTTTGGGAATAATTAGGTGGGGGAACACCGTAACCACCAGAGGCTCCTCGAGAACCAGAGGCAGGCACACCACTTGGTGGTCCCCGCCCTTGTGCTGGATATGGTGCACTATTAAAACCACCACCTTGTCCCCCACGATCTGCATAATAACCACCGGCAGGGTTCCCAGCAGGAGGGTACCTATTTGGCCCTCCAGGAGGACCCCGAGCCTTTGCATAGTGATGATGGCCGGGTCCAGTTGACAGTGGAGGCTGGGAATTGTTCATGTGATGGTTAGGGCCTGTCCACTGAGGTGGATGAGGTTGCCCGGTTTGTTGTATAGGAGGTAACCGAGCATGTTGCTGTGGATGCTGCAATTTCTGTCTCTTCGCAATTTCTTCATTTTGTCGCTGCTGCTGTCTTTTTTTCTTCGTCTGGAACTCATGTGAGGATTCATATTTAGGCAAACTGTGATCAAAATAACAGAATAGATCATGGTCACATAGCAAGGCAAAGTAAGCCTAGAGGTTCCTGAACTTTTGAAAAGTCAATCAGAAATGAACATGCATGCATGATGCAACTATGCAAGGATAGAATTAAAACCATAATTGACGTTCATGAACTTGGCTTAAGCTGAATTTTGACCAAAATATTTCCCTAATTGAATGAATACGTAAAATAGATTTGTCAATGCAAGAACTTACGTCTTGGGATCGCATGGCAAGGGGTCAGTCCAGAAATATTCAGCATCAAGCGCATCTTTTGCAGATATTCTCTACACAAGATTGGGTGATAGGATAAAGAAACAAGATTAAAGAATAAGAATAAGTTTAAGAAAAAACATAAATTAATTGCATAACTTAAAAGAAATATAGAATCGGAAAATAACCATGTCAAAAGAGAGTTCCACAACTGACTTCATGCTCGTGTTAGCCACGACATTGAAAGAAGGATGATAGAACAAGTGATAAAAATCAAAAGGAGATAAAATGTTCCACCCGATGAATTGCTTATTCATTCACAACTTAGAATGACAATGTTTCCCTCCTTCGACAAGAGATTATAGAACTAGGCAACCCCATGGCGCTCATATTTCCTGTATTGTGTTTCATTGTACCATGAAACACAAAATTCTTTATACTAATAATTTCCTTCGAAATGAGAAATGTTCAAACGCTTTACCATCTTTTCTCCGTGACAATGAAGGATCTGTGATGTTTTTTTATCATATATAAGTCTCCCTCTCCCTTTCCGTCTTCCTCAACCTCAAAACCCAATGAGAAAAATATTGGCCTATTTGCAATTGCATGGTTGCAAATATGACTAAAATGGCTGTGCTAACTATTCTACCATGGCACCTCTTAAGAATCAACTGTCTGTGCCAACACCACCATACCTTATCCACCGTCCAATAGCCAACCACCAGAACCCATTAATGTCACCCTAAAGCTCGAACACTTCATTAGCACTACAACCAACAAACATCACTTGCAGCCCGAGTCCCGGATAACCAAAAACAAAGGCTCATTAAGAAGTATGAAGCTTCAAAATGGTAACAACAGAAAGCACCTTAAAAACCTCCCAAACTGCTACAAATGCAACCAGATCATCATTCACCCTTCTGTTTTCGGACTAACTCGACTCAGTCGCATCTCCGCCATTCAAGTTCTCATCCACAACCTCTTACATAAACCTGACAATATAGTTGGTTAACTGTCGGGTTAACCTATGTTAACTTGAACCAAATGGGTTGGTTAACTTTTTTTTTTTATTTGGGTTGGTTAAAGTTTGGAACCATATTTTAAAAAAGAAATATAGTTCCAACCCGGTTAACCATTTTTCGACCTATATTTTATTTCAAATCCAAATCAAAAATTCTTTCCACTCATATTTACATATTCAAGAAGCTCACTCACCTACTCACCCACACCCACCCCCACTCCCACCCCCACCCCCACACCCACACCCACACCCACACCCAAAAAATATAATATTATGTGATTATGTACACCCCTTACTCCTACCCCTCGCACCCCCCACCCACCCGCCCCCCCCACACCCACACGCCCCCACACTCAAAAAAATAATATATATACCACCCACCCCAACCCCTACCCCTACTCACCCTACCCCACCCACGCACCCCCCCACGCCACCCACCCCACCCATCTACCCCACCCCACTCACCTACCCACGCACTCCACCCATCTACCCAACCACCCCCCCACCCCACCACACCACACCCCCCACCTACCCACCCAACCAACACTCCTTCCCAATAAAAAATAATATTAAGCGATTATGTATACACCCCACACCCCACTACACCTTACCCCCACTCATACCACCCCCCCTACACCTTACCCCCACTCATCCCACCCCACCCCACCTACCCACCCTCCCACCACCCCCACTCCACCACCTACCTACCCCGCCTACCCACCCCACCACCCACCTACCCACCACCTACCTACCCACTCCACCACCCACCTATCCTACCCCCCACCCCCACCCACGCCACCCCTACCCCAGCCCCCCCAAAAAAATAGGAGTTAAGTTCAGATCACCACATGGGGTTTGAGCGCTTTCCCACTTAACCACTTGTAGTCAGTAAAGCTACATTTAAACTCCTGACTTTTTGAGTTGAAGTGAAAAACTGCTTTCTGCCATAACTCTGTTAGTTAAATTGAATACATTGAGTTGGTTAATGTGTGCTTATTTGGGGTGGAGGGTTAGGTCTGGATGTGAAAATAAGTCTTGGTTAAGTTGCAGTGATGGCTTAAGTTGCAGTCAGACTAGCTAGGGAGATCTGTACATATAATGTTTGCCACACACTCACAGGAAAGGTTGAAGAGCTTCCTTTGGGTTTAGAAGTATTGGATTCGATATCATAATGTCAGTATGCTTGTATTTACGTTATAGTATATTCGTTCTATAAACTCTGATGGTTAAATACATTTAGTTTTTTCATCTCTATCCTTTTTTGGGGGACGAGAGGAATTTCTATTTTTCTCCAGTAAATTTTGACGTTACAACATACAGGTTTATATGTCAATTCTTTCCAACTCTTCTGCGACCAATGCCGATGCTCAGGTAACACTTTAATTTCATATCCTTTTGATTGTTTTCTCCAATTTCTCAATTGGGTTTTCTACATCTTAATCTGGGTTTTCAGTTTTTGGGTTGAATTTTGGGGACTAGCCACCAAGGGTTTAATGAGTTTTTGGGTATTATTTCTCTGTTTTAGGTCTTCTTTCCCTTCTTGTTGTTTTGATTATTGGAAAGTTGAACGTAGGAGGTGCAATTGTGTTTCTTTCAATTTATGTTGTTTATGTTGTTGAACGTAGGAGGGTAATTAAGTCTTTATCCAATTTAACTAACAGAGTTATGACAGAAAGCAGTTTTTCACTTCAACTCAAAAAGTTGGGAGTTTAAATGTAGCTTTACTGACTACAGGTGGTTATGTAAGAAAGCGTCAAAACCCCAAGTGGTTATCTGAACTTAACCCAAAAAATAATATTATGTGATTACGTATACATCCCTTACCCCCACCCCCACCCCCACTCCCACCTAAAAAAAATAATATTATGTGATTATGTATACACCTCTTACCCCCCACCCTCCACCTAAAAAAAATAATATGTATACACCACCCACCCCACTCCATTCCACTCCACTCCGCCCCGCCAATATTAAAAGTTCATTTAAAAGTTCTGTTTAAAAGTCAAAACATCTCAAAAATGGTTAATATGGTTTTGGTTCTTAAATGGAACCATAACCATATTTTGAAAACCAAAATCAACCCATAACCATATTTTGCCAGGCTTACTCTTACACAACATTCCACTCCAAAAATCCTTCACAAGTTTATCATGAAAATTTTCAATCCACAACAGAATCTAATGGCAGTTTCAGTGAAGAAACTTCCTTACTCATCAAATGAAGGCATCAAAATAAGGCACACTCAATATAACAACTAACCTGCATGATTAATTTCTAACTTACAAAGTTTAAGAAAAGTTCAAGTAGACAGAAAAATGTCCAGATCAGTCATTAGCATACCGCACTTCTGTTTGCAATTACTATATTCATACGTAAATGTCACACAATTTAATCATTTATATAATATTTAATCATATAACTGAAGCTTGTCCCCATTCACAAGGAGTTTGACTCGTTTAAACTACAGTGAGTCTTCTAACTTAAGTTAATATAAGAAATTAGATCTGCCAAATAGAAGTGATACCTGAGCTGGATCAAGAGTCAGCATTTTTTCCAGTAAATCAAGAGCATGGCGATCAAAACTGCAAGGAACATCAAGTATTACAGCAATTAAACATCTTGCATACTACAAAATAAATTTATTAATAATTTAAAGTTTTGTTCACTTAACTGTCGAAACACCTCCCGAACTCGCCTCTTCATTGGCCTTGTTGGCTTAAACTTGTTATACCACGGAATCCTAGAAACTCCAGGCCAGTTAATCTCATCAGGAGTTCCACAGAGCTCAAATATCTTGTTCAATTGTTCAGGCTACAACAAATCAGGAAAAAAATTATAATTAATTTCTCCAACCTTATAGAGTACATAATGAACAGGGAATAAATGTGCATATTCATTTGCCATAACTTCAGAAGTTTTTTGTTTTGTTATTATTATTATTTTTACAAGTAAATTTCAAAATATAACGTACTTGTAAATAACAAAAATCCAAATCCTAAGTTGAAGACCTAAATTTTAGCCCAAACTGAAGGTAATGAGTCTTGAAAGCCAAAGTATTATTCAGATGTCAGAGTGAAGGATTCACTTAGGTTGCACACATGTGACTAGAGGAAATATAATGTCATGGACTAGTTGGCAGGTTCTCATACAAGAGTAAGGCACTGCATTTGGTCTGCATAATGCAAGTTTCAGAAACTTGATGCATATACAGAAGTACATATGGAAATTCCTTAAAAACACGCCTCTATGATGGACTTGCTCAATGCAAGTATGTATGTTGCAGAATACGGAAATTCCAATGCACCAAGATTTCATCAATACTCAAAAACCAATACCCAATGAATACTTCAGTTCTCCCAGTACAAATTAGTGTAGTAGAAATGTCACTGGAATATCTTTCAAATAAATTTCATTCAACGAGGCACCAAGGGAGTCCACCCATGTACAAACACACGTGTAATTTAAGAAATATTATGGTCCACATTTAATATCTACTCCCTCCGTCCTCAAAAGGATGACTAAAGGTATTATTTTTTTTAACCCAAAAGGATTAGATAAAATACATAAAGTGAAGGGTAAATATGTCATTTAGTGGGGTCCATTAGTATAAAAACTAAAAGTACCCATCACTTTATATAATCTTGTGGGGCGGATAAATTTAAAACTTTTTTATTCTCTTTCCTCTACTTTTACTATTCTTAATATGTGTGCAAATTGTGCTTTGCTCATCCTTTTGGGGACAAAGGGAGTAATTGATTTTGTATGCATGACATGGCCAGGTATAGCTGCTCCTGAATTGAGGAACTCAAAATATAGTCAGGATATGATGCAAGCATAAGCCAAAAAGCTGTATCAAAGATTCATAAAACTTACTATTATCAGCCAAACCAAAAAAAAAAGATAATAACTGAAAGCGAGCAAACCTCATTTTTCCCAGGTAAAACCGGTTTCCCTTGTAAGAGTTCAGCGAAAATACAACCAACTGACCACATGTCAACGGCCGGACCATACTTAGTAGCCCCAAGAAGCAACTCTGGAGGTCTGCTTAAACCAAATCAACCAAAATCAAGTGACTGAAAGGGAATAGTCTCGGCAAGTCAGCATAATCACAAGGAAGACATGGCATCATACTCAGAAATTTACCTATACCACAGGGTAATAACACGATTTGTGAGATTTCCGTTGTGATCATTGGAAAATGACCGAGCAAGCCCAAAATCAGCAAGCTTCAGATTTCCCTCATTATCGATGAGAAGATTAGAACCTGCAAGAACAGGTGTCAGACAGAAAAGGCTTTCGTGCAGATGATTAAATCCGATACAGGATAATAAAAGTCCGTCTAGCAATGACCTTTGATATCCCGGTGAAGTACTTGATTGACATGACAGTAATGAAGCCCTGTCAGTAGTTGCTTCATATAACACTGCAAACAGATACAATCACCAAACTGTGAAGTATAGAATGATCAACAGTTAAGCATTGTTTTTAATTATATAGTCCTACAGTACCTTGATCTGGGGAACTGAAAACCTAAGTCCAGGACGATCAGCAAGCCCTGTTAAGTCATGGTCCATGTACTCAAAAACCATGTAAATGTTTCCCTTGTACTTATTATCACCATCTGTATTCTCAAAGAGATTATAACTTGTGTCAGACATTGTCATTCATCAAAAAATAGGTGAGATAATAGACGATCAATATTTGCGTAACCATGACAAATCATCATAAATGCTAGAACTGGAATCAACAAAATAAGACAAAAACTAGATTCACGCAATAAGTCTAGTCACCTGGCTTTGCTTGCTCATCCGCCTCAGGACCTTTAAGAAAAATCCAAATATATAAGTATTACAAAGTAGATCAAATACAACGGTCAAGCTAATATATGAAATATGGCAGATCTATGCATACAAAGAAAGTACCTGTAGATGTCACAATCTCTTTCAACTTAATAACATTTTCATGCTGCAGCTTCTTCAGAATTTTAATTTCCCGGATGGCAGTGATAGGGAACTGCAGCAAACAAAATAAAACATTTCGTAGAGTTAAGTACAGGTTTCTAACCATGTTTAACTGCTAATCGTAGCTTTTCACCAATATATATATATATATATATATATATATATATACAACACTGATCCTGTCCGGACTCCCGGACCTGATCCGGCCTCTATATATATATGGGAGTCCGGATCCGGCCTCTATATATATATATATATATATATATATATATATATATATAATTTGCTAAATTAACCTAATAACTAAGGAAATAAGGATACCCCTTCTTTTTCATTGTCCATGCGTATTTTCTTCAAAGCAACGATTTCCCCTGTTTTAAGATCTCTTGCCATGTATACTTGACTGGGGGAAATAGGAGCAAACCAATCAAACAAAGCATAGACTGAAAACTTTAACGATTGAAACAACAGAATCACTTCATAGTTGACTATGTCCATACAAAAAAACTCAAAGAAACAAGAAGAACTTCCAAAATTGATTATTACTGCCCAACTTTTCACTGGTATGCTTCAACTCCAGAGCCCTAATCTTTTTACTTTCAAGAAAAATGTCTAAAGTTCACATCAAATGCTCTGATGTTCATAGCTTGAAAAAAAACTATCATAAATGCACGCACAATGACACAAATGTGTGTGGGTTTTGCTAACCACCCCAAAGGGAGTAGGTTAGCATTTGTGCCCAAAGGTGCGAATACTGAGAAGCCCCCAAATGTCCTTACAACAGTATAAATCAAGGATAAACTAGTGTTTGACATATAGTAAAAAATTTATAACAATACTTGGCACTGATTGCAAGTTTATTCTAATTGAAGTTGGTGACCATAATTTCCCTATAATTTCACCTTTGACCATTATTTAAGCCCTCTAATATCTCTCCTATAATTATGCCCTATAATGCCTCTCATATAATTAAGCACTCCAGAATATTCCTAAGAAACTCCATTCTTAGCGTGATTAGAAAAATAACACACAAAAACAAAAAAAGACATAAAAGAGCAATACAAGTTCTTTGAGCTCCGATCTCTCAATTCTTGTTTCTTTTCTTTTTTGAAGTTTTTATACGTTAAATGTATAATTCCATTGTGTTACCTTATGATTGGTGTAATTTTGAATACTTTAATTTACTTTTTGAAATTAATTATACTACATAATTGACATTTATGTGAGATAGATACCTTTATTAATTAAGAGATTGGTATCTAATCAACTGCTTGACATACATAGCATGGAAAATATATAACAATGTAACCATCAAGTATCACAATTATTTTTTATAAAGTAAGGTATAACCTATTTTTCTTACAAAGATTTATAAATGGTAGAATAGAAATGATATTTTATTTAGCAAAAGGCAAAAGAATTTTATTTCTGATTAAATCAATAACCCAAGAGGCTTGGATTCTGATAAATTACAAACTGAAAATACTGAAAATCAAATATATCATATCCCTCAATTTAGCAATAAATAAACCTTAACAATCAAACGCGACATTACTTGATACTGTGACCTGCTAGAAAATCCCTTTCGCAAAAACATAGCGTTGAAAGAGCTTTCCAAAATCTTACTCCAAGTCAGATACTGATTCCCCCATAAAACGCCATATGTAAACTTTACTACCTTTAAGTCTTTAACCCTCCATTGATTTCACTGAGATCTGCAAGCCATATGTAAACTTTACTAACTCTAGTCTTTAACATTTCACTAAGAACTGATTGGTTGGATTATTACTGATCTATACATGCTTCTATTTTCCCACAAAGTTACTCCATAATGCAAGTCCTCTGCACGTAACTGAGTTAAGTGGTCTCAGTTTTTTGAACTCCCTGAATCAATATCACCAAAGAATTTTAAAAAAAAATTCCTAACTTCATTCCCTTCTTCCCCATTAGAAAAAATCAGCCCCAAATCTTGACGGCTTTTTTTCACTACAACTTCTTGCTCGATCAAAAGCTTTCTGCCTTCTTCTATTGATTTTTTCTCGTAAATCTTTTTTTTCTTTAATATCTTCTTCTTACTTACTTCCTTTTCTACATCCTTTACCCTTCTCTTATCCTAATTTGTTTCTTTCCTCTTGAAGAGCCGACCAACTTCCATTGCAGCATTGCTTCCATAGATACCTTATATTCCTTCCCCTTGTTATCATCATTGATAATAACACTATGTCTATTGACATTACACTTAAAAATACCACATTCTAGATAATTACATATCTGCCCCATTTTCCTGCAATTTTCTGAGTACCCTCCAAACGTTATTTTCCAACACTATCTCTTAATCATTTTCCAAGATAACCTTATCATTTTCCTTCTCAAAATTAGACTCCATTCCTCCACTTACCGAAGCACCCTCATTTAAATCATTACATTTCCTCCATTTTACAAAACTTTAACGAATGAAAAGCTTCCACTTGTCTTTGAGGTTCACCTGAGAGATCATGATTTTATCTTTTCCAGTGAAGTAATCTTTTCTGATGGATTTTCCTCGAACAACTCCGACGATCGAATCTCCAAAACTTTAACTTTATACAATCTATTCTCAAATCTGATTTTAATATAATCGTTAATATCATCCAAACAATCCATTTCAATCAAGATTTTTGCATAGTCCAACTTCTTCAAACACGCTCTCTTTCTCCAATCCCATGAATTTTCCCCATTTTTCTCATTGTTTTTCTTGACCAATATTGGACCGGAATTCCTCTACACTCCACCCAAGCATATCTTTTTTGTTGTTTGACGAATTCCTCCATTTTTACAAAATCATTTTCAGTTTTTTTTATACTCTGCTCCAACTTCTGATTTTCCTTTCCATCTGCACACACTGCAATAATCCCTTGATCACACCATTTGACCATGTTTGGGACCTTGACATCAATACTTTTCATGCTTACAAGTTACATCCATTTCCTTCATAGGTCTTATGCCGATCTCAATTTTGGACTTTGTCCACAATTACAGGGTGTCAAAGTTCCTCCGAGGAATAGAACGAAGTGGACATGATTTTTCATGCTTTATGGAACATAAGCTACTTTGAGTATGGGTGTAGACGGCACTTCATATTAGATCCCTGTTGTTGTGCAGTTGTGCTTATTGCATCTAGTAGAACAAGGTTTATGCCAATTCTGCTATATCCTTTATTTATTTTTTGGGAGAGTTTAATTTGGCTTGAAGTTTCCTTGTGAGCAGAGGGTGACCATGGATGTATTGGTTTTGGAATAGCGTCCCCTTCTGGTGTCGTTGTGGCTATTATTTTACTTATGTAGCAAAAACGAATTTAACCACTTGATATATACACAAAATGTTATAGAAGCGTCAAAGGTTTATAACTCGCTACTATTCCACGTGGAAGAAGTATTGTAAATTATGGACATTAGAATACTCAGACCAAACATTTTGAGGATTTGCAAGGCACAATGTATTACTATTCAGCTTGTGCAGTATTCTGGACATATATAGATACGATATGTGCTTTTAATTTATTTTTTCTTTCATAGACATAAAAGAAGTACACTTTTATATTTAGCATCCAAAACAATGAAACATAAGTTCAACAAGTTAATATACCCCTAAACATGTATTGCTTACCGATTTTTATAACCCTCCTTTTCCTACCTTGCCCACTCTCAACAATGTGAGTGCAAATCAATTTCTCCTACATTCACCCACAAAATCTTACATCCCAAAGAAATTATGATGGATGTAGGACATAGAAGTAATTACTACTTCTAACAATACAGAGAACGGAAATGACGAGATGGAAGAATAAGGGATTTTAGAACAATCACAAGACTTAGGGTTATTAGGTAGGGGTAGTCGGGTAGAGTGTGCAATAATTCAGTAGGCTTTCATCAATAGAGGTATTAGGGATACACTTAACTTTTTGATAAAGTGTGCGCACAGATATACATACATATATATATATATATATATATATATACACATCTCTAAAAAAAATACGTCTAGGACTCTAGAATGAAATAACATGGTTTGAATAACAGTTCTTACTAAATAATTGCAATACATCATGTCATGCGGGATGCAATAAGTTATTAAGTTTGGCCTGAGTAACCTAAGGTTCGTTAGCCTTTTCTCGTCCAAATTGCAAAACAATGAGTTATAACCCTATAATGTTTTGATGTCTGTACATAACAATATCTCAACTACTGAAATTTTGGAAATAGATTGATCCATGTGATGTGGTATGTGATGTGATGCATACTTAATAACAAATCAATATCATTAATATTCTCCCTTACATATTAATCGTCGTACAATAATAGGATGTGTTTTATATCGTGATAAATAACTGTTGACACTTAATTAGGTACCAATAACTTAAACAAAGTTGACCTATCTGACTTTCTCACAACAATACCATATATGCGGACTACTTATCAAAAAAATACCATATATACGAATTAACAAAATTCACAACAACTTTCTTTATATAATAATTAATATTACAATTTTACATTTGAAATACCCAGAAAGAAAAATTCATACAATTGAGGTTCAGAAATAATACCACTACCCCTTTCAAAGCATGTAGACAACTATTACAAACGACCATCCCGACAAAATTGGATCTTAAAATCCAAAAGGGAAAGCCAGTAGTTTTCCTTATCTTAACTTAATGTAAACAAAGTCGGACACACATTACGCCACATCAGACCTAAACCAAAAGAATGACAAGTCTGATAACTAATAGATCGAACTTTCTGCTAAAGGTATTCCATCACAGCTTAATTACCTTATACAGAGAGTTCACTACAGAACCTCCACTACAACAAACAAAAACCAAATCTTGAATATCCATTCATGCTGCCAATAATATAAACCAAATCTTGAATATCAATTATGCTGCCAATAATAAAATTACTAGTATATATCTGTGTAATTACGCCTACCACAATGTGCTTCAAAATCATGTAAATTAGTTGAATCACCCTAGCATCAAATTAAGAGATTGACGAATTCTACCAACAACATTCAGAAAACAATACAATTTGAAACAACAATCAACACAATAGCTATAAATTAAGTAAAACAATACATAATTCAGTAATTAATTTTACCCGTAAGTGCCTTCGCCAATCTGCTCTAATTTCTCGAAGCAGTCCACGTTCCGAGACCCCCACGACGGTGATTCTTCCAGATTGAGCTGACCATAACCCGCCGCAGCCATCTTTTTCTCTCTTAAAAATATAGATACATAAAATATATATACACAATTGTATCAGTCTCTCCCTAGTGAGGGTTAGGGAAAAGGGGAAGTTAATTTCAAAATCGTAAAGCTGTGACAGGGAAAACTAAAAGGACGAACGATGATATATACGATGTGAAGGCGTTGGATCGGGTGGGTTGCGCCTGCGTGACCCGACCTATGACCTAACTTCATTTTATCTTCCTTTTTATTTTCTAATATTTTATAAACTAACTAGTATTTACCGCGCACACTATGCGAGTACAGTTAAAATAAGTAAATAAATTTTAATTAAGAATTATAAAATATGCACTGTGTGCAATTGAAATAAATAAATAAAGTTTTAATAAAAATTATAAATATGAGTGAGAAAAATATTGTAAGACCCCAACTTATTAATGAATAAAATCAAATTTTCTCTAAATATTATTGTGAATAATAAGGGGTTAATTTGATATAATACTTTGGTTATGGGTGAAATGTGCAAATTTTGCAAAATAAGCAAGTGGTTATAAAATATTTATTTTTGGTCGGTGAATATTCGGTTGGTCGTGGAATATTCTTGCTGTCGGGGAATATTCGTACGACGACGCAGCCTTGTGTGGGCCCCATAACGGAAAGCGATTGGATGAAGAAAACGACAAGTATAAGTTGTTTATAAATAACGGCGTAGTTGTTACCGTTAATACTGTTGGAATACCCGGTGGTTAAAATACAGTAGCACACGGTATTGCACCAATTATTGATTCTTACGTAAGAAGGCACTACTCAATAATTGTTACAGTAGTTATTATTCAATATTTTATTTTATTGATTCAATAATTGCTGCGTTGATATTTTATATTATTGTTGTTTCAATAATTGTTGCTGCACAGTATTTTCATTTATCAGATCAATAATTCATATTATTTGAATAATATTATTAGATAACATTATTGGCAATGTCTAGAAAGTTCTGTCTAAGGAGAGGTTTGGTCATCTAATTGCGCGCCAGTAAGGAGAAATCCTTATTGGAAAGCCCCCTCTTTCCTGGGAACGGCCTGGTTGTCATAAATGTGATTCTGTAATATTATTTGTGAATAATTAATTATTGATTCATATGATAAGGAAATATTTATTTTATGTGGATATAAATGAGGGATATATTTTTGTGGTTAAAAATGAAGGAGTTAATGTTGAGGTGTTTTATCAGTATTTTTATCGGAATGGAGGTATTAAAAAATCAAATCAGGGTTTTTGAGAAATATTGCGGGTGTTATAATTTTTAATCCGACCGTTGGATCGTGGTAATTTTTGGATATGTTATACATATATAAGTTGAGTATATGTCCACAAATTTTGAACCGTTAAAAATGAACGTATGATTTATTATGAATTTTACAAGATGACTGGTTCAGAAATTGTTGAATTTTCGGAGTTTATCATTTTGGTGGAAAATTCTAGAATTGGTGGGCCCCACTTGTGGTTGGTGAAGAAATGTGCTGAATTATATTTCAAATGTGGTAGGTGGGAATAGTAGCAGGTAAAGCCATCAGGTTGCAGGTCAAACCTACCAAAATTTTCCTATAAATAGAGGGCTAAGTTAGAATTGAAAATCACACCAGAAACAAGTTTTCTCTCTTTCTCTCTCTAGATTATTGAGTGTATTTTGTGAGTATTTAGATACTTTGAGAGTTTCTATTCATCAGAGCAAGTTTCTTTCAGCCTTATACCGGTATTCCGACCAGAATTACTGATATTTTGAGGTAAGGGATATTATTTTCTTCTTAATGATATTATTTTTTTCAATATCATTATGCTGAAATATTGATATGAATTTTTATCAAATTTGGAACTTTTTGTGTCGGGGGTTACTATTCACGTATACGGCACTATTCACGTATACGGCACTATTCACGAATACGGCACTATTCACCGAAAAATAAAATTTTCCCTTTTTGTCCAAGATGTCTATTATGGTTACTATCTTTGATTGTATCCATGTTTTGATCTTTATTTTTGAATTCTGCTTCACAATTGATTGTTATGAAGTATTATTGATCTTGGATAAACTGTTATACGAATCCCTACTATTTGTCCTTCTGTGTGACGCCCCCAAAATTAGGTATACATCACTCATCTTGGGTCGTCAGATACATAGTACAGAATACAAATACAACTTAATAATACAACTGTCGTGTACAATACGACAAAACATAAACTGTGAGTTTGAATACAAATATTATCTTCTAGAGAGTATTCATACTCAAAAGGAGTCCTCATTACATTTATTAACACACCATTACATAGAATAGTGAGGACTACTAATTAATACTATCATTCGGACCATCACTCCGTACCCCGACTTGTCCCAGCTACGTTCTCATTTCCTGAAGAGAACAGTGAAAGAAAGGGTGAGCTCAACTAGCCCAGTAAGAAATATTATGACTAAGATAATGCAGAATAAATTATCATTAGCCTTCAACAATGTTAAACTGATAAAATATAATAGACATCAAGTTTAACTGCAGCGGAACAAGCAATCCATTAAAAGAGTCAAGTAGAAAATAAACTCTACTATCTTTTATGATTTAAAAGGTTTTTCAACACTGCGATCGCTGAGACTCAGCTTAATAAAATAATCCACATCATCGAATCACCCCTGCACTACGGCCAAGGATATTCGTGTATTCATTAATGGTCATGATCATGCCAACAACTGTCCATCAATGCACTACGGGCCAATGAGGACTTTTACCACATCATTTGTAACATTACGGTCATGATTATACCGAATAATCCCTGGTCATAATCATACCAAGTCCATCTATGCACTACATGCCACAGATGACTTTCAACATTTTATAAACATGAGGATGATGACAATGATATAAGAATTCAATAAAACAAGTTCAAGAATTAATTTATCCAGGAATTAACAACGTCCAAATTGTCAACATGATACTGCATTGTGGAGTAAAATTCAAGAATACTTAGAAGAATATTTTCATGAAAAGATACTGGATGAAACGCAACTATCAAGGATATTCCACAAATTTCATGGAGTATAGAAGTCAAAACTTAACCAACTGAGTACAATAAAGAATGGAATAACAAAAAAAAATCACCATGCATGCGATAGACCGCACAGACAGGTTATTCCAATAGAATAATAAATAATGGAACCAGGTCCGGCGTAAACGCACAGACAGGATATTCCGACAGAATAATAAATAATGGAACCAGGTCCGGTGTAAAACACACAGACAGGATATTCCAACAGAATAATAATAAAACGGAACCAGGTCCGGTGTAAAACACACAGACAGGATGTTCCAACAGAATAATAGAAGAATGTCACCAAGTATAGGGTAGACCGCGTATACAGGTTATTCCAACAGAATAATAAGAAATGGAATAACAACAGTTCTTTTCATGAATAAGAAAGAATAACACCCCTTACCGTTTTAAAGACGAGCTGAAATAAGGAAGTAGTTAAGTAGCAGAATACTCTTATTCTCTCTCTCTTATTCTCTCTATACTTTCTCTCTCTATAGCTTGAATGAATTCGTGAAAAATAATGAAGCCCTAGGCCTCTATTTATAGAAAAACTGAGGGTGGCTCTTGGTCTTAACGAAGGGTCAAATGACTCTTGGTCTTAACGAAGGGTCAAATGACTCTTGGTAATATTGAAGAGACAACTACTATTTGCGAAGGGGTAATTAACCCTTGGAAAACCGAAGAGGCAATTAACTCTTGGTAATATTGAAGGGACAACTACTATTGACGAAGGTAATTACTATTGACGAAGGTAATTACTATTGACGACGGTAATTACTATTGACCAAGGTAAATACTATTGACGAAGGTAAATACTATTGACGAAGGTAAATACTATTGACCAAGGTAAATACTATTGACCAAGGTAAATACTATTGACGACGGTAATTACTATTGACGACGGTAATTACTATTGACGATGGTAATTACTATTGACCAAGGTAAATACTATTGACGACGGTAATTACTATAGTGAATAGTAACCGGGTGAATAATAACTCGTGAATAGTAACTCATGAATAGTAACTCGTAAATAGTAACTCGTGAATAGTACTCCGACACGAAAAGTGTCCCGAATACCCCATTGAACAATATATCATATTATGCAAATGATACTGTAACAATAATTGAATCAATAATATGAGATATATGATGCAACAATTACTATAGCAATAATTGAGTATAACTGAGTGACTTCTTACGTAAGCATCAATAATCAATACCGTGTGCTACTATGCAACAACGCGTATTACTGTACTTTTAACACCGGGTGTTTCAACAGTTAACGATAAAACTTCCGCCGTTATTTTTATAAAGTATTTTTGTCATTTTTTTTTCAATTCGACAATAATTCTGTTGTGGGGTCCACCAATGATTGTGCCGTCGTACGAATATTCCCCGACAAAAAGAATATTCTCCGACCAAACGAATATTTTATAACAACTTGCTTACTTTGCAAAATTTATAAATACTACCCACAACTATAACATTATATCAAATTCACACCATAATATTAAAAAATTATTTCGAGAAAATTTAAATCTTTATTTATAAAATCTGGGGTCTCACAATCTCCCCTCCTTATGGAATTTCGCCCTCGAAATTAGGGTATGTACCTGGTATGATAAAGAGGTGAGGATACCTTGAATACCTTTATAGTTGAAAACATTAAATTCATATTTGTAATCCTGCCAAAGATATTCATTAACAATTCATCTTTGCACTACAGGCCAAAGATATACAACTGTAAAATCAATAATGCTGAGACTCAGCTTAATAGTATCACGACCACGAATTATCCATGCACTACGGCCAAGGATAATCGTGTTTTCAATTACGGTCATGATTATACCGAACAATCCCTGGTCATAATCATACCAAGTCCATCTATGCACGTAAGCCACAGATGACTTTGAACACATCCATGAATTAATATTTCATTGCTGAGACTCAGGTCAATAATTAATCCACATCGTCGAATCATCCTTGCACTACAGGCCAAGGATATTCTTTAGTATCACAACCACGAATTATCCATGCACTACGTGCTAAAGATAATCGTGTTTTCAATTACGGTCATGATTATACCGAACAATCCTTGGTCATAATCATACCAAGTCCATCTATGCACGTAAGCCACAGATGACTTTCAACACAATATAAGCATGAGTATAATGATATAAAGAATCAATCAAATGAGATAAATGATAAATATTAAACATTTATAATATAATTTATCCAGAGTTCATGAATATCCCAATGTTATCAATCACTTAATAATCTCACAATATTTTAATCACTTCTTAAACTTATAAACAATTTATTTCAATTGTTTACGCTTTACCATATAATGCATTTAATCATTCAAAAATACCATACTCATAAGATATCATCACCAATGATCAAATCCCTCATAAAAATATGCATATACTCTATATAGAATTCTCTAGTCATAAAATCCTATTTTCTAATTTTGTTACTTCACATAACATATTTAACTCATTTACTCAAAACTAGATCATTTTCATGAAAAATACCAAATCAGTTCCAAAAATATTTCTTTTCTGGGATTTAGCATAATATAATCCCATAATGAAAATATATTTTTCTCGGAATTTTTAAAATTCATTTACTATTTTTCAAAAATCAATTTCTAATTAATTCTTTAAGAAATTAACTACCTCAAGGTTAACTCCAAAAATTCTCAAATCTTGGCAGAATCTTATACATGTTAACGTGAGCTTCCAGTTTAAATTTCATGATCATCGGAGTTATAGAACCTCAGTTATAGCGTTTTTCGTCGAAAAAACCTAAATATTAAAATGGTCATAACTTGCTCATTTTAAGTCAGAATGAGCTCTTTTTTTTGGACAGGAGGTTCTTTATACCATATGCTATCATGTCCCAAAAGGGTAGAATTTTTCTCACAAATTAAGTGACCGAAAATGCCCTTTTAAATTTTCTTGCAGCAGCTTTTTGGCACTTTTTAGTTTTTGACTCATTTACTAAAATCAGTCCACACGAAAATCTACAACACCTTTTCTAGTGATTCCACTTGGATAAGTTACAAAACTCATAGATCTAACTTTATAACTTGACCATACTCAAAAATTCAAAATATAATAGGAGATATGGTTAATTGAATTTCATGTTACGTTTTTACCAAAATCTGATTTTTCAACCCTTTGTTATTTCTAAGAAACTTCCATGTTTTCACATAATAACCAATATAACACATTATAACACTTACTAATACCACGTATACCCATGATTTTCATTAGTCAAATGCTTTTATTAGGACTTTCATCATAATCCACGTAAACAGATCCTTTTAGTTGAAGAAATATTTGAGGGTTTTAGAAATGGGTTTTGTACTGGGGTCAATACAAAATTCGATTTCATGCTCTAGGGGTAGTTTAAGAAGTCTTCAAGAATACGTCAGGAAATTTATTAACAATAAAAGTATCATTCAAAACTGTGACTCTCATCCAAGACTTGGATAACACATGAAATGAAGGTTTCTCCTAACGGAGTTTCAACCGATAGGTCAAAATCTAACTTCTTTAGAGTCAAATTTAAACGTTGAACGCAAGTAAGAGAGATAAAAGAATGGGTAGAACCGATATCTAATAGGGTATAGACTTCGCAAGAATTTATAATTAACTAACCCGTGCTAACTTCGTTCGGTTTATTCGCTTTCTGAGAAGTCATGAAAAACGCTCTTCCTAAAACCAACGACTTTGTTTTGTCCGTATCCGCCTTTGGTGCCACCGTCCCAGCTGGACTTAACTTTGGTGCATGACAAAATCGGGCTAAATGACATTCTCTTCTTGTAATTTCCACTTCTAATATCTTTGCCAAGATTACCACCGAAGTGGTTACCATTCTTGGCATGATAATTTCCCCCACGATGGTTATCATTGTTCCGATAGCCGTTGCCACCAGTATGATTATTATCGTGTTGTTGGTCGTTACCTTTTGCTTGAACTGAATCAACACTCTCATGTGCTTCATTGCTTATCTCAGCATTTTCAGATGTCATTCTCAAACACTATCACAAAACAAGGGTTAATTAACATATCACATATTATCCCTATACTCTGACCGACCAATTAAATATCAGATAAACTTAGGTAGGTCATACTAGCGAAGGAATTCCCCGTCTCTCCCCTCCTAGTTCTTATCTCACATCTCAGCCAGGGATCATATCCCTAAGCTCTGATACCAACTGTGACATTGGACACCATCATGTGTCAGCACCTCACAAAGGTACCTATCAGCTTGCCACCGCAGAACGGCGTCCCCTACGGAGAGTCTGGCTTCGGTGCATTCCTCATCAACAGGATGTCACCAGATAGAGGCTCGGGGCTCTTTACTTATGGCTCTGATACCAACTGTGACGCCCCCAAAATTAGGTATACATCACTCATCTTGGGTCGTCAGATACATAGTACAGAATACAAATACAACTTAATAATACAACTGTCGTGTACAATACGACAAAACATAAACTGTGAGTTTGAATACAAATATTATCTTCTAGAGAGTATTCATACTCAAAAGGAGTCCTCATTACATTTATTAACACACCATTACATAGAATAGTGAGGACTACTAACTAATACTATCATTCGGACCATCACTCCGTACCCCGACTTGTCCCAGCTACGTTCTCATTTCCTGAAGAGAACAGTGAAAGAAAGGGTGAGCTCAACTAGCCCAGTAAGAAATATTATGACTAAGATAATGCAGAATAAATTATCATTAGCCTTCAACAATGTTAAACTGATAAAATATAATAGACATCAAGTTTAACTGCAGCGGAACAAGCAATCCATTAAAAGAGTCAAGTAGAAAATAAACTCTACTATCTTTTATGATTTAAAAGGTTTTTCAACACTGCGATCGCTGAGACTCAGCTTAATAAAATAATCCACATCATCGAATCACCCCTGCACTACGGCCAAGGATATTCGTGTATTCATTAATGGTCATGATCATGCCAACAACTGTCCATCAATGCACTACGGGCCAATGAGGACTTTTACCACATCATTTGTAACATTACGGTCATGATTATACCGAATAATCCCTGGTCATAATCATACCAAGTCCATCTATGCACTACATGCCACAGATGACTTTCAACATTTTATAAACATGAGGATGATGACAATGATATAAGAATTCAATAAAACAAGTTCAAGAATTAATTTATCCAGGAATTAACAACGTCCAAATTGTCAACATGATACTGCATTGTGGAGTAAAATTCAAGAATACTTAGAAGAATATTTTCATGAAAAGATACTGGATGAAACGCAACTATCAAGGATATTCCACAAATTTCATGGAGTATAGAAGTCAAAACTTAACCAACTGAGTACAATAAAGAATGGAATAACAAAAAAAAAATCACCATGCATGCGATAGACCGCACAGACAGGTTATTCCAATAGAATAATAAATAATGGAACCAGGTCCGGCGTAAACGCACAGACAGGATATTCCGACAGAATAATAAATAATGGAACCAGGTCCGGTGTAAAACACACAGACAGGATATTCCAACAGAATAATAATAAAACGGAACCAGGTCCGGTGTAAAACACACAGACAGGATGTTCCAACAGAATAATAGAAGAATGTCACCAAGTATAGGGTAGACCGCGTATACAGGTTATTCCAACAGAATAATAAGAAATGGAATAACAACAGTTCTTTTCATGAATAAGAAAGAATAACACCCCTTACCGTTTTAAAGACGAGCTGAAATAAGGAAGTAGTTAAGTAGCAGAATACTCTTATTCTCTCTCTCTTATTCTCTCTATACTTTCTCTCTCTATAGCTTGAATGAATTCGTGAAAAATAATGAAGCCCTAGGCCTCTATTTATAGAAAAACTGAGGGTGGCTCTTGGTCTTAACGAAGGGTCAAATGACTCTTGGTCTTAACGAAGGGTCAAATGACTCTTGGTAATATTGAAGAGACAACTACTATTTGCGAAGGGGTAATTAACCCTTGGAAAACCGAAGAGGCAATTAACTCTTGGTAATATTGAAGGGACAACTACTATTGACGAAGGTAATTACTATTGACGAAGGTAATTACTATTGACGACGGTAATTACTATTGACCAAGGTAAATACTATTGACGAAGGTAAATACTATTGACGAAGGTAAATACTATTGACCAAGGTAAATACTATTGACCAAGGTAAATACTATTGACGACGGTAATTACTATTGACGACGGTAATTACTATTGACGATGGTAATTACTATTGACCAAGGTAAATACTATTGACGACGGTAATTACTATAGTGAATAGTAACCGGGTGAATAATAACTCGTGAATAGTAACTCATGAATAGTAACTCGTAAATAGTAACTCGTGAATAGTACTCCGACACGAAAAGTGTCCCGAATACCCCATTGAACAATATATCATATTATGCAAATGATACTGTAACAATAATTGAATCAATAATATGAGATATATGATGCAACAATTACTATAGCAATAATTGAGTATAACTGAGTGACTTCTTACGTAAGCATCAATAATCAATACCGTGTGCTACTATGCAACAACGCGTATTACTGTACTTTTAACACCGGGTGTTTCAACAGTTAACGATAAAACTTCCGCCGTTATTTTTATAAAGTATTTTTGTCATTTTTTTTTCAATTCGACAATAATTCTGTTGTGGGGTCCACCAATGATTGTGCCGTCGTACGAATATTCCCCGACAAAAAGAATATTCTCCGACCAAACGAATATTTTATAACAACTTGCTTACTTTGCAAAATTTATAAATACTACCCACAACTATAACATTATATCAAATTCACACCATAATATTAAAAAATTATTTCGAGAAAATTTAAATCTTTATTTATAAAATCTGGGGTCTCACATTCTGTCTCATTGGATTCGTTCTCTTTAAGATATTTTTCATCATCCTCAGTCCTAAATGATGATACAAATGAATATCTTTGGCCTGTAGTGCAAAGATGTATAATTACTTGATGAATATCTTTGGCCTGTAGTGCAAAGATGAACAGATGTTGAGATGAACATGACCGACTGATGATACAAATGAATATCTTTGGCCTGTAGTGCAAAGATGAATATTTGGTTAAAGATGATTATTAATTGATGTTACAGGGATAAAATATTGATGATGGACTTTTAAATCTTAAAAGATAGTAGAATTCTTTCTCTACTTGACTCTTCTAATGGTTTGTTGTTTCCGCTGCAGTTGTTGATCTAAAACTTGTTGTCGATTATATTTTATCAGATTTTTCCCTGTTGAAGACTAACGATAATTTGTTGTATATTATCTTAGTCATAATATTCTTTACTGGGCTAGTTGAGCTCACCCTTTTCTTTTTTGTTCCATTTTTCTTCTCAGGAGGTGAGAACATAGCAGGATCTAGTCGGGGTATGGAGTGATGGTTCTAGAAAGATGTATTAGCAGTCCTCACTATTTCTGTAAAATAGTGTTTGAATAATTGTAATGAGGATTTATTTGAGTGTGGATATTGTCTAGAAGACAATATTTGTATTTAAACTCACAGTATGTGTTGTCGTATTTTGCACGACAATTGTATTATTGAAGTTGTAGTTTGCTTTCTGTACCATGTATTTGGCGACTCAGAATGGGTGTTGTATACCTATTCTGGGGGCGTCACAGTTGGTATCAGAGCTTAGGGATATGATCCCTGGCTGAGATGTGAGACAAGAACTAGGAGGGGAGAGACGGGGAATTCCTTCGCTAGTATGACCTGACTAAGTTTATTTGGTGTTTATTTGGTCGGTCAGAGTATAGGGATAATATATGACATGACTATTAACCCTTGTTTTATGGCAGTATTTAAGAATGGCAGCTGAGAACGTTAATAATGGAGTAAATCAGACCGTGGAGACACCTTTGATCACTACCCAGGGGAACGTGCAACAGGAAGGCAATATTCCTCCTGTAAACAACGTTACCGAGCAAACGATGAATGATGGAATGTTTAGGAGCTTTTTGCAGTTCATGCAAAATCAGACGAGGGAGACTCGTGTGCAGAATACGGGTGGAAATGATAACAACGCGCGGTTTGTCACAGCTAAGCAGTTCAAAGAATTGGGACCACCAGAATTTAAGGGAAAGCCGGATCCGATCATGGCGGAAACGTGGGTCAAGCAAATTACCAAGATATTCGATGTCTTGGGATGCACGGAGGAACAGAAGGTTCCATTCGCCACTTTTATGTTCCGCGGTGAGGCAGACTACTGGTGGGAGTCTGTGAAGCGTACCCAGCCTGACGCACTCAACATGTCCTGGGAAACATTTCAAAAACTGTTCAATGACAAGTACTTTCCAGAAAGTATTCGTCATATGAAGGAGGTGGAGTTTATCAGACTGGAACAAAATAACATGACGGTGTCCCAGTACGAGGCGAAGTTTGCAGAGTTATCCAGGTTTGCATCTCATTTGGTCGAAAATGAGGAACGAATGACAAGGATGTTTCTGAGAGGTCTAAAACCCGAGATTCGACAATATCTTATCTCTCATAAATTTTCTTTATATTCAGATGTTGTAAACAGGGCTCAATTATTAGAGCGAGATAATGAGTATGTTCAACCGAGGGACCACAACCAGGGTCATACCGGTGGCGGCAGTCATCGAAGCAATGACAACCAGAGGGAAGGAAAGCATTCGGACAAAAGCGGTAACCACTCGGGTGGTCACCGTGGCCATGATAATAGGAGAGGTGAGTCAAGTGAAAATTTCAAGAAGAGAAGATTTAACGATGACAGGAAGACGTCGATAGCAGCACCAGCACCAGGAACAAATTCTAGGGGAGGAGAACGACCGCCAGTTAGATGTTACAGATGCGGAGAGGAGGGACATATAAGTCCAAACTGCCCACAGCAGTTCAAGGTATGTTATAACTGTGGAAAGGAGGGTCATATAGCTCGAGAGTGTTCTGTAGTAAAACCAAGTTCAGCGGGGATGGTGACTCCAAAAGTTGTCCCGGATAAGTCAAAGTCAACGGTTCCTGGAAGAGCATTTTTCGTGACTGGTCAGAATGCGAGGAACCCGAACGAAATTAGCACGGGTTAGTTAATTATAAATTTTTGCGAAGTTTATACCTTATTAGATACCGGTTCTACCCATTCTTTTATCTCTCCTGCTTGTGCTCAACGTTTAAACTTGATTCCGGAGAAGTTAAACTTTGACCTATCTGTGGAAACTCCGTTAGGAGAAACTTTCATCACATCCACTATTTATAAATCTTGTTTGATCCAAGTTGGCACCATCACATTACCTGTTGACCTTATCTCTTTAAATATACTTGCTTTTGATGTAATTTTAGGAATCGATTGGTTAACTACTCATCATGCCAAATTGATTGCTTTTGTAAGGTTGTTAGTTTTCATATTCCTAAGCAACCTGTTATTCAAATTCAAGCAACCAAACCATTGAAGTCAAACTCTTTCATATCAAGCCGTAAAGTCATTCGTTTATTGAAAAACGGATGTCAAGCTTTCTTAGCTATGTTATGAACTTGAACAAAAATACGTTAGATGTGAATGATATTTCTATTGTTAGTAAAATTTTGACGTATTTCCTGAAGAATTTCCTGGCTTAACCCAGAGCGTGATATTGAATTTTTGTATTGATCTTCAACCCAATACAAAACTCATTTCTAAAATCTTATATCGAATGACTCCTATTGAACTTCGGGAGTTAAAAACCTAACTATAGAAGTTGATAACCGAACCTTTATCTGGTGACTTCCTTTATGGAATGCACTGAATCCAGACTCTCCGTAGGGGACGCCATATTCGTGCGGTAGTAAACTGATAGGTGTCATTGTGACGTGCTATCGAAGGTTGGGATATGAGTCACAGTTGAGAGCAATCTAAGTAGGTAATCGAAGTACGTAGCTTTCTAGGCTTAGCTGGTTATTATCGGAGATTTGTGGAAGGATTTTCTCGAATCGCTACTCCGTTAACTCAGCTGACTCGGAAAGATACAAAATTCGTATGGAGTGAGGAATGCGAGAAGAGTTTCCAAGAACTCAAGAGGAGACTCATTTTGGCACCTGTTTTGACAATACCATCTGGTTCGGATGGATTTGTTATCTACAGCGATGCTTCAGGCAAAGGGTTAGGATGTGTTCTCATGCAACATGGGAAAGTCATAGCCTATGCCTCACGACAACTCAAAGAATATGAGAGGAATTATCCTACTCATGATTTGGAGTTGGCAGCAGTCGTTTTTGCGTTGAAGATCTGGAGACACTACCTTTATGGGGAGAAAGTGGAGATCTATACAGATCATAAAAGCCTCAAATATTTCTTCACCCAAAAGGAACTCAACATGCGGCAACGACGTTGGCTTGAGCTGTTGAAAGATTACGATCATACCATCCAATACCATCCTGGAAAAGCAAACGTAGTAGCTGACGCATTGAGTAGAAGATCATATGCGGGTACGAGTGCAATGTTTTTAACACAAAGGCCCATTTTATATGACTTGCAAAGGATGGAGATAGAGATGAAGGCTCCAAGTACCCACATGATGATATCAAATATACGAGTAGAACCGACTTTAATCGATAAAGTTAAAGCTGCTCAAGCTACGGATATAGAGCTGATGCGTATGAAGAAGAAAGTGCAAGAAGGTGCTATTCCAGAAGCAAGAATCGATGAAGAAGGAATACTTCGAGTCAACTCCAGACTTTGTGTTCCTAACGATTTTGATTTGAAGCATAGAATAATGATGGAGGCACACAACACACCGTTTGCAATCCATCCTGGGAGTACCAAAATGTATCACGATCTTCGACATACATTTTGGTGGAGCAATATGAAAAGAGAGATCGCGGAGTTTATCTCGAGATGTTTAACTTGTCAACGTGTAAAAGCGGAGCATCAAGTACCAAAGGGTCCATTGCAACCACTTGAGATTTCGAAATGGAAGTGGGAACACATTACTATGGATTTTGTTACAGGTCTTCCCAAGGTTTCTCAAGGCATAGATGCGATTTGGGTTATTGTTGATAGATTAACCAAGTCCGCTCATTTCTTGCCGATACGTGAGACTTATTCCCTTGAACATCTTGCTAGTATGTACGTGAACGAGATTGTGAGATTGCATGGCATGCCAGTATCCATAGTTTCGGATCGTGACCCAAGATTCACTTCACGATTTTGGGTTAGCTTGCAGAAAGCTATGGGCACGGATTTACGATTCAGTTCAGCATACCATCCTCAAACGGACGGACAATCAGAGAGGACTATTCAAACTCTTGAAGATCTATTAAGACTTTGTGTCTTAGATCTCAAAGGGAGTTGGGATAAGTACCTACCATTGGTGGAATTCTCCTACAACAACAGTTATCAGGCGAGCATAGGTATGGCTCCATTTGAGGCGTTGTATGGAAGAAAATGTCGTTCTCCAGTATGATGGGACGAGGTGGGTGAAGCAACATTGTTGGGACCAGAGTTGGTACGCATTACTACAGAGAAGATCCAAACGATTCGACAACGTATACAAACGGCACAGGATCGACAAAAGAGTTATGCGGATCTTCATCGGAAGGACGTGGAATTTAATATTGGGGATCATGTATTATTACGTGTTGCACCATGGAAGGGAGTTACAAGATTTGGGAAGAGAGGAAAGCTCAATCCAAGATTTGTTGGTCCATTTGAAATTCTTGAGCGAATAGGAAATGTGGCATATAGACTCGCATTACCTCCAAGCATGTCTCGTGTTCATAATGTTTTTCAAATATCTATGCTTCGTAAATATGTTAAAGACCCGAACCACATTGTTGAGTTAGAACCAGACGAGATAGCTGAACATTTAACGTACGAGGAGGTACCTGTTAAGATCTTGGATAGGAAAGAGCATGTCCTACGCACGAAGGTTATACCACAAGTTAAGGTTTTGTGGAGAAACCATGCTATTGAAGAAATGACCTGGGAGTTGGAATCAGAAATGAAAGCGAGGTATCCTCACCTTTTTGAAACATCAGGTACGTACGTCAATTTCGAGGACGAAATTTCATAAGGAGGGGAGGTTGTAAGACCCCAACTTATTAATGAATAAAATCAAATTTTCTCTAAATATTATTGTGAATAATAAGGGGTTAATTTGATATAATACTTTGGTTATGGGTGAAATGTGCAAATTTTGCAAAATAAGCAAGTGGTTATAAAATATTTATTTTTGGTCGGTGAATATTCGGTTGGTCGTGGAATATTCTTGCTGTCGGGGAATATTCGTACGACGACGCAGCCTTGTGTGGGCCCCATAACGGAAAGTGATTGGATGAAGAAAACGACAAGTATAAGTTGTTTATAAATAACGGCGTAGTTGTTACCGTTAATACTGTTGGAATACCCGGTGGTTAAAATACAGTAGCACACGGTATTGCACCAATTATTGATTCTTACGTAAGAAGGCAATACTCAATAATTGTTACAGTAGTTATTATTCAATATTTTATTTTATTGATTCAATAATTGCTGCGTTGATATTTTATATTATTGTTGTTTCAATAATTGTTGCTGCACAGTATTTTCATTTATCAGATCAATAATTCATATTATTTGAATAATATTATTAGATAACATTATTGGCAATGTCTAGAAAGTTCTGTCTAAGGAGAGGTTTGGTCATCTAATTGCGCGCCAGTAAGGAGAAATCCTTATTGGAAAGCCCCCTCTTTCCTGGGAACGGCCTGGTTGTCATAAATGTGATTCTGTAATATTATTTGTGAATAATTAATTATTGATTCATATGATAAGGAAATATTTATTTTATGTGGATATAAATGAGGGATATATTTTTGTGGTTAAAAATGAAGGAGTTAATGTTGAGGTGTTTTATCAGTATTTTTATCGGAATGGAGGTATTAAAAAATCAAATCAGGGTTTTTGAGAAATATTGCGGGTGTTATAATTTTTAATCCGACCGTTGGATCGTGGTAATTTTTGGATATGTTATACATATATAAGTTGAGTATATGTCCACAAATTTTGAACCGTTAAAAATGAACGTATGATTTATTATGAATTTTACAAGATGACTGGTTCAGAAATTGTTGAATTTTCGGAGTTTATCATTTTGGTGGAAAATTCTAGAATTGGTGGGCCCCACTTGTGGTTGGTGAAGAAATGTGCTGAATTATATTTCAAATGTGGTAGGTGGGAATAGTAGCAGGTAAAGCCATCAGGTTGCAGGTCAAACCTACCAAAATTTTCCTATAAATAGAGGGCTAAGTTAGAATTGAAAATCACACCAGAAACAAGTTTTCTCTCTTTCTCTCTCTAGATTATTGAGTGTATTTTGTGAGTATTTAGATACTTTGAGAGTTTCTATTCATCAGAGCAAGTTTCTTTCAGCCTTATACCGGTATTCCGACCAGAAGTACTGATATTTTGAGGTAAGGGATATTATTTTCTTCTTAATGATATTATTTTCTTCAATATCATTATGCTGAAATATTGATATGAATTTTTATCAAATTTGGAACTTTTTGTGTCGGGGGTTACTATTCACGTATACGGCACTATTCACGTATACGGTACTATTCACGAATACGGCACTATTCACCGAAAAATAAAATTTTCCCTTTTTGTCCAAGATGTCTATTATGGTTACTATCTTTGATTGTATCCATGTTTTGATCTTTATTTTTGAATTCTGCTTCACAATTGATTATTATGAAGTATTATTGATCTTGGATAAACTGTTATACGAATCCCTACTATTTGTCCTTCTGTCTCATTGGATTCGTTCTCTTTAAGATATTTTTCATCATCCTCAGTCCTAAATGATGATACAAATGAATATCTTTGGCCTGTAGTGCAAAGATGTATAATTACTTGATGAATATCTTTGGCCTGTAGTGCAAAGATGAACAGGTGTTGAGATGAACATGACCGACTGATGATACAAATGAATATCTTTGGCCTGTAGTGCAAAGATGAATATTTGGTTAAAGATGATTATTAATTGATGTTACAGGGATAAAATATTGATGATGGACTTTTAAATCTTAGAAGATAGTAGAATTCTTTCTCTACTTGACTCTTCTAATGGTTTGTTGTTTCCGCTGCAGTTGTTGATCTAAAACTTGTTGTCGATTATATTTTATCAGATTTTTCCCTGTTGAAGACTAACGATAATTTGTTGTATATTATCTTAGTCATAATATTCTTTACTGGGCTAGTTGAGCTCACCCTTTTCTTTTTTGTTCCATTTTTCTTCTCAGGAGGTGAGAACATAGCAGGATCTAGTCGGGGTATGGAGTAATGGTTCTAGAAAGATGTATTAGCAGTCCTCACTATTTCTGTAAAATAGTGTTTGAATAATTGTAATGAGGATTTATTTGAGTGTGGATATTGTCTAGAAGACAATATTTGTATTTAAACTCACAGTATGTGTTGTCGTATTTTGCACGACAATTGTATTATTGAAGTTGTAGTTTGCTTTCTGTACCATGTATTTGGCGACTCAGAATGGGTGTTGTATACCTATTCTGGGGGCGTCACACAGGCGATCACAAGGTTAACAATGGAGAAAAATAATGAACAGTGTCGGAGTGAATGTGAATCAAGATAATGTAGTGTGTAGTGTTTTGTTACCTCTTTTCCTTTTGTGATCCTTGCCCCATACGTTCCCCAGACCCGGTTTACTGTGCCACCCACTATCTCCTGACACCTCCTCTCATCCCCGGTCATCTCAGCCGAAAGTGTGTAACTTATTTTCCCACCTACTATCACTGCTACCTCCCGCCGGTAATCGGAGTCCCATCCTCATTAATGTCATGCAGAAAGGTGGCAGACATAACAGTCAACTACTACTTTTATGATGATTACCGGTTAAAGATAGGATAAGTAACACCTTACGTAATGGACTAACCCAGTGACTAAGCCCAATATTATAGTCAAGTAGCGAGGCCCAAGTTGTTTGACCCAATATGGTAAAGGTGACATAGTCCAAAAGACAAGCTCATTCGGCCTGGCCCAGTAGGAAAAGTATTATGGCCCAACATTGCCCCCCAGTCTTTTTATTAAACAGGATGTTTAGTGGAAGACTGTAAATAGTGCGAGTCCAAAGGGAGCAGGGATCCAATAAGCGCCGGCCCACATTGGATAACCCACTAAAACCAAAATTGGACGTTACCCCTTCCTCTCCCACATCATTATCTCCAATTAATGTGCCGCCCTCGGCTCTCGTGCAAACTTTGAAAATACCACTCACTATAAAAGCCGCTGCCCATTCTCCTTGGATGGTTCCCTGCTATTTCGATTTCACAAGAGCTTATTGTCTTTTCCTTCTCAAATTTCTTCATTTTCTCTGCAAATTCTCAACAATGGCATCTCAAAACCCTGATACGAGCTCTCCACTTCGTGTAGCCCCCATCTTCACCGTGACCCCCCACTCAAACCCTGACAAAGAGGTTCCGAGCTCAAACCCCCAAGTCGGTGCTCCGAGTAAGGAAGCTCCGGCTATGGAATCACTTCCCAACCCCTCTGATTTTTTCAAAAATGAGGAAGATTTTCCTCACGCCAACACCCCCTCCACTGTTAATGAGGCTGAGCTCTGCAACATTCGGGCTCGCTATCAAATACCGGATACCCACAGGGTACGGATAGCAGCCTCCCACGAAAGGATGTACCAGCGTCCCGACGGTTGGATCGCCGTCCCGGCAACGTTTCTGGAGAAGGGGGTGAGGTTTTTCCTTCACGCCTTCATGATCACCCTCCTAGGGTTTGTTGGAGTGAGGTTCGCCCAATTGGTGCCGAACTCGTACATCTATATACTGGCTTACATAGCCTTCTGCTACGAGATAGGAGTTCCTCCTGCTGTGGATTCCTTCTTTACCCTCTTCTCGGTAGGGAAACTCGGAAAAAAGGTTTCAAGGTGCTAAGTAAGATAACCCCTAAGCCCAATGCCAGAATCGAGAAGTGGTCTCTAATGGACACTCCTTCGAGCAACCGAGGATGGCATAATAAATGGTTCTTCGTCAACGGGCCCGAAATCTCCTCTGTCCCGGACTGGACCACTTCTGATCGCGTCTCTGCAGACTTCGGAGATATATCTGAGGAACGTATAAGAGAAATGACGCGCATCATAGAGAAGATACCTCTGAAGGAGTGGAGCTTCGGCCTCCTGAGCAAACAAGCATGGTTGTATGACCACAAATTGTCTCTCATCAAGCCGACTTCGATTGATCGGAAGGATCTGGATAGGTACCTCTCTGGTAAACCTTCATCACCTTCCACCGAAGTTCCACAGGAAGAATTTTCGGCTTCGGAAGCCCATGACGCGGAAGTCTTCCACGGATCAGAAATTGCGGAGGAACCTAACCGACCCCGACAGAAGAAGAGGGCGGTTCGGAAAGTCCGGTCAAATCCTCAAGGATCTCAATCAGCTTCTGCAGCGAGTTTAATTGACATGCCTGCGAACGAGCGAATGCAAGCTCTTCAGATTAAAAAGAGGAAGACCAAGGTGACTCCTCTGTCCACCGATGAGCTTCGGGTTCCTCCTCCTGCAGTCGATCCTCCCATCGTTATCCCTGTGGAGATCCATGTTTCTAAAGACGAGCTCAAAAACTCTACTGAGTCTCCACTTATGTCTCGCAAAAGAAAACATCCTTCCGAAGATCAACCACCACCGCCCTCCGAACCATCGATGCCTTCTCCACCGAGATCTTCCCCCTCCGCCTTCAGGCGAGAAGCTGCATCTTCTCCCACTGTATGGCCGGAGTTTATCGAGAACTTTCCTTTCCAGCTGTTCGACTCCTTTGTTCGGGAGACCGATGATCATCGGTTCGGAAACAGCTCGATTAGGGATTTGATCGAAGAAGGCATGAGCCATCAGGCTAAGGTTAGTTTATTCAATTAGAATATTTAGGAACCCCCTGCTTCTTCTACTAATTCACTTTAAATGTCCATAGGCAAATGCTGTCTTCGGGAGACTTCTTCCCCGATACAGAGAGTCCGAAGCCGAAGAAGATGCAGCCAGGCGAGAGATGGCTACTATGGCTTCTGCTCTGGAGAGAGAGAGAAGGGCCCATGGTACCACCATCTTCAATAAAGAATGCCTTCAGAAGGACTTAAATAAGTTGAAAGAACAGCTGGAGACAGCCGAGGCTACCCACCAAATAACCGTTACTACGAACATAGACCTGGTTCGTCGAAACGAGGTCCTTGTTGGAAAGAACGAAACGATGGTGAAGACCAATAAAAGCCTGGCGGTACAAGTACATGATCTTGAAGCTAGGGATTTGAGACATCTGAAGGAGCGAGCAAAACTCGAAGAGGAGCTCCGTGAACTTCGGGCTTTGAGAGATTTGGGTCCTCCTCTAACCGGAGATCTTCGGAGGGAAGTTCAACAAGAATACCGAAAATCTGCCGAGTTGAACGAGGAAATCGTCCAGATGTTCTCGGATGGATACGATGAATGCCGAAGCAAAGACAAGGCAAGACTTGTCGCTGCCGAGGTTGACCCGACCATCCTGGATTCCTCGGAAGACGAAGCCGATCCCTGAAGATGATTCTCTTTTTCCTTAGCTGTTAGGATTCTTGTAAAGCTTCTATCATTTTGTAAACAGCATTATGTAAATAAAATATCAACATTATTCCTTATGACTTCGGTGTATTTACTGTTTCTCGACACTTCAATATCGATCCAATCTTAAAAAATGTGCAAGCTCCTTCGCGGACTTAACTTAAACTGTTAATTAACAACTAGGCAAGTCGTATAACAGATAAGATTAAGTTAAAGAACGTGGCATTCCGAACTCAACACTTAGAAAAATTTAGGCAACAATAACAAAGTAAAGGAATACTTATTCGTTACCGAAGTGTGAGGTAGATGCCGTGAGGGGCCTGATGAAGTCTGAATGACGACACTTACCTACCCCGAAGGGCCTGACAAGGTCTAAAGATCGACAATTGCCCACCACGCAGGGCCTGACAATATCTTAAGGATGACGCTTGCCTACCACGAAGGGCCTGACAAGGTCCTAAGGAACACCTGCCGATGTGGCTACCATCGTATGGTCAGCGAGTCCTCCCGAACCTCCTTACACCGATGACATTCGCCTACCACGAAGGGCCTGACGAAGCCATAAGGACCACCTGCCAGTGAGGCTACCATCGAATGGTCAGCGAGTCCTCCCGAACCTCCTTACACCGATGACGTTTGCCTACCACGAAGGGCCTGACGAAGCCATAAGGACAACCTGCCAGTGAGGCTACCATCGAATGGTCAGCGAGTCCTCCCGAACCTCCTTACATCGATGACGTTCGCCTACCACGAAGGGCCTAACGAAGCCATAAGGACCACCTGCCAGTGAGGCTACCATCGCAGTGAGGCTACCATCGAATGGTCAGCGAGTCCGCCCGAACCTCCTTACACCGATGATACAACAACGAAGACAAGATTTGCTTGAAAAGAAAGGAATTTTTATTGATGATGACTTAAAACCATTTACAGACTTCCGGTGTACTGGCAATGTAGCTACTGAAAATACTTTCGAAGCCTGCCTGCATGCCAAGTATTCTTGATCTCTGATCCGTCCAGAGCCTTCAACCGATAAGTCCCCGGCTTCGGTACTGCTATGACTTCATACGACCCTTCCCAATTCGGCATCAGCTTTCCCACATTCTGAGGCGTAGATGCTTCGGCTTCTCTGAGAACGAAATTCCCTACTTCGAACCTGCGAAGCTTTACCCCTTTGTTATAATGCTTAGCCACTCTTCGCTGATAGGCTGCAAGTTTGACCAAGGCTGTTTCCCTGACTTCTTCAAGTAAATCAAGGTTGGCTTTCAGCCCTTCATCGTTGTATATTTCTCTGAACTGATTAACTCGAAGACTTGGTGATCCAATTTCAACTATGACCAAGGCATCAGTACCGTAGGCCAGTCTGAAAGGTGAATCCCCCGTTGTATTCCTCGGAGTAGTCCGATAAGCCCATAATACGCTGAGCAGCTCTTCCGGCCATCTTCCTTTGGCTTCATCCAATCTGCGCTTGATCCCATTTAGAAGTGTTCTGTTAGTCACCTCGACCTGCCCATTTGACTGTGGATGAGCCACTGAAGTCTTCCTGTGCTGGACTCCCAGTTCCTTCAGAAATCCTTCAAATTTTGATCCCACAAACTGGCGTCCGTTGTCTGATATCACCACTTGAGGGATCCCGAAGCGAAACACTACGGATTCTTTCATAAATTTCAGACACTCCTGTTCCGTTATCAGCCGGAGTGGTTTCGCCTCGACCCATTTGGTCATATAATCAATAGCGACGATGACGAAACTGACCTACCCTTTAGCTTTCGGTAACGGACCCAGTATATCAACCCCCCAGACAGCGAAGGGTATAGGAGATAGAATTGAGTATAGCTCTTCCGGTGGCTGATGTGGGATCGGACTGTTGAGCTGGCATTTACCACACTTTTTCACGTATTCTGTAGCCTCCTTGAAGATCGTTGGCCAGTAGTACCTCTGCCGAAGAACTTTGTATGCCAGTGACTTAGCAGCCATATGGTCGCCGCAGATGCCTTCGTGAACTTCCCGAAGAGCATAATCAGCTTCGGACGGAGTCAAACACTTTAGCAGTGGAGACGAGAAGGCCCTTCGGAACAGATCCCCATCTATCAGAACGAAATTAGCATTCTTGTACTTGATTTTCTTGGCCAGCATCTGATCCGAAGGTAGAACGCCATCTGCCAGATATTTCAGGTATGGGGTCAACCAACAATTGGTTCGATCAACGAACATTACCGATTCATGATGAACACTAGGATGTTGTAGAATTTCCAAGTAAACTGATCCATCAAAAACGTTAACATCCGTAGTGGCTAATTTGGAGAGTGCATCGGTAATGGAATTGCCATCACGTTCGACCCCTTGAAACTCGTAGAACTGGAAATACTGGAGCCGTTCTTTCAATTCCGCCAAATACTTGATCATTCGATGACCTCGGGCTTCGTATTCCCTGGAGACTTGTTTAACGACTAACTGAGAGTCGCTGAAGATAACTATTCTTTGCACTTCGAGACTCTTAGCTAGTCTCAAACCCGCCAACACTGCCTCGTACTCTGCCTCATTGTTCGTCGCTTTAAACTGAAATCTGATGGCCTGTTGCACCTTGAATCCCTTCGGACTAGTCAGAATAATCCCTGCTCCGCTGACGTCTGCGGTAGAAGACCCATCCTCATATAGCGTCCACGAACTCTGTAAGACCCCAACTTTTATAAATAAAGATGAATTTTCTATAAATATCATTTTTGAATATTATGGAGTTAATTTGATATATTGTTATAGTTGTGGGTAATATTTATAAATTTTGCAAAGTAAGCAAGTTGTTTTAAAATATTCGTTTGGTCGGGGAATATTCTTTTTGTCGGGGAATATTCGTACGACGGCACAATCATTGGTGGACCCCACAACAGAAGTATAGTCGTAGTTAGAAAACGACAAAATTATCTTTCTATAAAAATAACGGCTGAGGTGTTACCATTAAAACCGTTAAAACTGTTGAACTACCCGGTAGTAAAAGTACAGTAATACGCGTGGTTGCATAGTAGCACACGGTATTGATTATTGATGCTTACGTGAGAAGTCACTCAGCTATACTCAATTATTGCTACAGTAATTGCTGCATCATATCTCTTAAATTATTGTCATAGTATCATCTGTATAATATGTTATATTATTAAATCAATAATTGAGACGTTGTGGTAAGTTTGGTTATTTTTTTATGGGGGCCCCATATGTCATCATCTAAGAGTCTCTTGGTCAATAGTAATTACCTTCGTCAATAGTATTTATCTTGGTCAATAGTATTTACCGTCGTCAATAGTATTTACCTTGGTCAATAGTATTTACCTTGGTCAATAGTAATTACTTTCGTCAATAGTAGTTGTCCCTTCAATATTACCAAGAGTCATTTGACCCTTCGTTAAGACCAAGAGTCATTTGACCCTTCGTTAAGACCAAGAGCCACCTCAGTTTTTCTATAAATAGAGGCCTAGGGCTTCATAATTTTTCACGAATTCATTCAAGCTATAGAGAGAGAAAGTATAGAGAGAATAAGAGAGAGAGAGAGAATAAAAGTATTCTGCTACTTCACTTTTCCAATATCCAGTTCTTTTAAGGTAAGGGGTGTTATTCTTTCTTATTCATGAAGAGAACTGTTGTTATTCCATTTCTTATTATTCTGTTGGAATAACCTGTATACGCGGTCTACCCTATACTTGGTGACATTCTTCTATTATTCTGTTAGAACATCATGTCTGTGTGTTTTACACCGGACCTGGTTCCGTCTTGTTACTATTCTGTTGGAACATCCTGTCTGTGTGTTTTACACCGGACCTGGTTCCATTATTTATTTTTCTGTCGGAATATCCTGTCTGTGCGTTTACGCCGGACCTGGTTCCATTATTTATTATTCTGTCGGAATAACCTGTCTGTGCAGTCTATCGCATGCATGGTGATTTCTTTTGTTATTCCATTCTTTATTATACTCAGTTGGTTAAGTTTTGACTTCTATACTCCATGAAATTTATGGAATATCCTTGACATTTGCGATTCATCTAGTATCTATTCATGAAAATATTCTCCTGATCATTCTTGAATTTTACTCCACAAAGTAGTATCATGTTGACAATTTGGACGTTGTTAATTCTTGGATAAATTATTTCTTGAACTTGTTTTATTAAATTCTTATATCATTGTCATCATCCTCATGTTTATATTCTGTTGAAAGTCATCTGTGGCCTGTAGTGCATAGATGGACTTGGTATGATTATGACCAGGGATTATTCGGTGTAATCATGACCGTAATGATACGAATGATGTGGTAAAAGTCCTCATTGGCCCGTAGTGCATTGATGGACAGTTGTTGACATGATCATGACCATTAATGAATATACGAATATCCTTGGCCGTAGTGCAGGGGTGATTCGATGATGTGGATTATTATATTAAGCTGAGTCTCAGCGATCACAGTGTTGGAAAATCTTTTAAATCATAAAAGATAGTAGAGTTTATTTTCTACTTGACTCTTTTAATGGATTGCTTGTTCCGCTGCAGTTAAACTTGATGTCTATTATATTTTATCAGTTTAACATTGTTGAAGGCTAATGATAATTTATTCTGCATTATCTTAGTCATAATATTTCTTACTGGGCTAGTTGAGCTCACCCTTTCTTTCACTGTTCTCTTCAGGAAATGAGAACGTAGCTGGGGCAAGTCGGGGAACGGAGTGATGGTCCGAATGATAGTATTAGTTAGTAGTCCTCACTATTCTATGTAATGGTGTGTTAATAAATGTAATGAGGACTCCTTTTGAGTATGAATACTCTCTAGAAGATAATATTTGTATTCAAACTCACAGTTTATGTTTTGTCGTATTGTACACGACAGTTGTATTATTAAGTTGTATTTGTATTCTGTACTATGTATCTGACGACTCAAGATGGGTGATGTATACATAATTTTGGGGGCGTCACAGTTGGTATCAGAGCTTAGGGATATGATCCCTGGCTAAGATGTGAGAATAGAACTAGGAGGGGAGAGACGGGGAATTCCTTCGCTAGTATGGCATACCTAAGTTTATTTGCATGGTATTTAATTGGTCGGTCATAATATAAGGATAATATATGACATATCAATTAATTTTTATTTTGTGGCAGTATCTGAAAATGGCATCTGAGAACATTGAGAATAGCAATGGAGCACAGACGACTGTTGATTCACCACATATCAATAATCATGATAATGTGCATCAGGAAGGTGTCAATCCTCATGCAAACAACAACACTGACCAAATGATGAATGATCAAATGTTCAGAGGCTTTATGCAATTCATGCAACAACAGGTGAAAGCGGCTCCTGTCCACAACGTAGGTGGAAATACTGGAAACTCTCTGGCGGTCACCGCTAAACAGTTTAAGGAGCTGGGACCACCGGAGTTTAAGGGAGAACCCAAACCACTTGTAGCTGAAACATGGATAAAGCAGATCACCAAGATATTTGATGTCTTGGGTTGCTCCGAGGAGCAAAAGGTTCCCTTTGCCGCCTTTATGTTGCGAGGAGAGGCAGATTACTGGTGGGAATCGATAAAGCGTACTCAACCTGCCGCACTGAAGATGTCCTGGGAGAAGTTCCAAGAGCTGTTTAACGACAAATACTTTCCCGAGAGTATTCGTCACATGAAGGAGGTGGAGTTCATCAAATTGCAGCAGAATAATATGACCGTGTCGCAGTACGAGGTAAAATTTGCGGAGTTATTCCGGTTTACGTCCCACCTGGTGGATAATGAAGAAAGAATGACGCAGATGTTTTTAAGAGGTTTGAAGCCAGAGATACGTCAACATCTTATTTCTCATAAATTGTGTTTGTATTCAGATGTTGTAAATAGGGCTCAGTTGGTGGAGCGCGATAACGAGACAACGCAACCAAAAGAGAGCAGCCGACAAAATGATAATACCAGTGAGAGCAGTCATCGAAGCGGTGACAACAAGCGTGGAGGGAATCAACATGCCAGAAATGGTAACCACTTCGGTGGTAATCAGGGCCAAAACAATAAGAATGGACATTTCAAGAAGAGGAGATTCAACAATGATGGAAAGACGTCAGCACCAGCACCTGTCGTTAAGGAAGGAGAACGACCACCTATCATATGTTTCAAATGCGGAGGGGAGGGGCACATCAGTCCAAACTGCGCGATGCCGTCCAAAGCATGTTATAATTGTGGAAGAGAAGGTCATTTAGCCCAATTTTATCGTTTACCGAAGACAAATTCAGCTAGGATGGAGGCACCAAAGGCCGTCCCAGAAAAGTCAAAATCGGTTGTGCAAGGGAGAGCATTTGTTGTGAACTCCCAGAAAGCAAGGAACCCGAATGAGGTCATCACGGGTAAGCTTATCATAAACTCTAACGAAGTCTATACTTTATTTGATACCGGTTCTACCCATTCTTTTATTTCTCCTACTTGCGCTCATCGATTAAATTTGATTCCGGGAAATTAGACTTTGACTTAGCTGTTGAAACTCCATTGGGAGAAACCTTCATTACATCCACGGTTTATAAGACTTGTTTGGTTCAAGTTGGTACCCACACATTACCTGTCGATCTGATTTCATTAAAAATACTTGCATTTGACGTGATTCTAGGGATTGATTGGTTAACTACTCATCATGCAAAAATTGATTATTTTCGTAAGGTTGTTAGCTTTCATATTCCTAATCGACCTATTATGCGAATTCAAGCAACCAAACCATTAAAATCAATCGCTGTCATCTCAAGCCATAAAGCTATTCGTTTATTGAAAAACGGATGTCAAGCTTTCTTAGCTCATGTCACAGATCTAAACAAAAATACGTCAGCTTTGAATGATATTTCTGTTGTTAATAAATTTCCTGACGTATTTCCCGAAGAACTTCCTGGCTTACCCCCAGAGCGTGAAATTAAATTTTGTATCGACCTTGAACCCGGTACAAAACCCATTTTCAAAGCCCCATATCGAATGGCTCCTATTGAACTTCAGGAGTTAAAGACCCAATTGTAGGAATTGTTAGACATTGGTTTTATTCGTCCTAGTACTTCTCCTTGGGGTGCTCCTGTTCTGTTCGTGAAGAAGAAAGATGGGAGTATGCGACTTTGTATTGATTATCGGGAGTTGAATCATGTCACCATAAAAAATAGGTACCCATTGCCACGTATTGATGACCTGTTTGACCAGTTGCAAGGAGCACAATTCTTTTCAAAGATCGATCTTCGTTCTGGATATCATCAGCTGAAGGTTAGAACTGAGGATATTCCAAAGACTGCCTTCAGAACTCGGTATGGGCATTATGAATTCTTAGTTATGTCTTTTGGATTGACTAATGCTCCTGCTGCCTTCATGGATATGATGAACAGGGTATTCAAGGAATATTTGAATCACTTTGTGGTCGTCTTTATCGATGACATCCTTGTTTATTCTAAAAACCGTGAAGATCATGAGCAACACTTGAGGCTGGTACTCCAAAAGCTTCGTGAATACAAACTTTATGCCAAGTTGAAGAAATGCGAGTTCTAGCTGGAAGAGGTAGCATTCCTTGGGCACGTAGTATCAAGTCGTGGAATATCTGTTGACCCCGCAAAGATTGAAGCAATTCAAAGCTGGGAGCAACCTAAATCAGTAACCGAAGTACGTAGCTTTCTCGGTCTAGCTGGTTATTATCGGAGATTCGTGGAAGGATTTTCTCGAATCGCTACTCCATTAACTCAGCTGACTCGAAAAGATACAAAGTTTGGTTGGAGCGAAGAATGTGAGCAGAGTTTTCAAGAACTCAAGAGGAGACTCATTTCAGCACATGTTCTAACAATACCATCTGGCTCGGAGGGATTTGTCATCTACAGTGATGCTTCGAGCAAAGGGTTGGGATGCGTTCTCATGCAACATGGAAAAGTCATAGCCTATGCATCAAGACAACTCAAGGAATATGAGAGGAATTATCCTACTCATGATCTAGAGTTGGCAGCTGTTGTCTTTGCACTTAAAATTTGGAGGCATTACTTGTATGAGGAGAAGGTGGAGATCTTTACGGATCATAAAAGCCTCAAATATTTCTTCACTCAAAAGGAACTCAACATGCGACAACGACGTTGGCTTGAACTGTTGAAAGATTATGATCATACCATTCAATACCATCCTGGAAAAGCGAACGTGGTAGCTGACGCATTGAGTAGAAGATCATATGCGGGTACAAGTACAATATTAACAACGCAAAGGCCCATTTTGTGTGACTCGCAAAGGATGGAGATAGATTTAAAGACTCTAGGGACCCATGTGATGATGGCGAATATACGAGTAGAACCAACTTTAATCGATAAAGTTAAAGCTGCTCAAGCTACAGACCTGGAGCTGATGCGTATGAGGAAGAAAGTGCAATAATTTGCTATACCGGAAGCAAGAATCGATGAAGAAGGAATACTTCGAGTCAACTCCAGACTTTGTGTTCCTAACAACCCTGATTTAAAGTATGAAATCATGATGGAGGCGCACAACACACCGTTTGCAATCCATCCTGGAAGTACCAAAATATATCATGATCTTCGTCATACATTTTGGTGGAGCAATATGAAGAGAGAGATAGCGTTGTTTATCTCAAGGTGTCTAACTTGTCAACGAGTCAAAGTGGAGCATCAAGTACCAAAAGGTCCATTGCAACCACTTGAAATTCCAGAATGGAAGTGGGAGCACATTATCATGGATTTCGTTACCGGTCTTTCTAAGGTTTCTCAAGGTATAGATGCGATTTAGCTCATTGTTGATAGATTGACCAAGTCTGCTCATTTCTTACCGATACGAGAAACTTATACACTTGAACGTCTTGCTCGTATGTACATAAACGAGATTGTAAGACTGCATGGTATGCCAGTATCCATAGTTTCTGATCGAGACCCAAGATTCACTTCACGATTTTGGGTTAGTTTACAAAAAGCTATGGGCACAGATTTACGATTTAGTTCGGCATATCATCCTCAGACGGACGGACAAACAGAGATGACTATTCAAACTCTAGAAGATTTATTAAGACTCTGTGTCTTTGACTTCAAGGGAAGTTGGGACAAGTTCTTACCATTGGTGGAGTTTTCCTACAACAACAGTTATCAAGCAAGTATTGGCATGGCTCCATTCGAAGCATTGTATGGAAGAAAATGTCGTTCTCCAGTATGCTGGGATGAGGTGGGTGAAGCAACGTTGTTGGGACCGGAGTTGGTACGTATGACTACAGAAAAGATTCAAACGATCCGACAACGTATAAAAACCTCACAAGATCGACAAAAGAGTTATGCTGATCTTCATCGAAAGAACGTGGAATTTGATGTAGGAGATCATGTGTTCTTACGTGTTGCTCCATGGAAAGGAGTTACGAGATTTGGAAAAAGAGGAAAGCTCAATCCTCGATTCATCGGCCCATTTTTAATCCTCGATCGGGTAGGAACTGTGGCCTATAGACTTGCTTTACTGCCAAGTATGTCTCGTGTTCATAACGTTTTTCACATATCCATGTTACGCAAATATGTAGAAGACCCGAACCACATTATTGAGTTAGAACCGGACAAAATAGAGGAGGATTTGACGTATGAAGAAATTCCTGTTCAAATCTTGGATAAGAAGGAACATATTCTACGCTCCAAGGTTATATCTCAAGTCAAAGTTTTGTGGAGAAACCACGATGTTGAGGAAATGACCTTGGAGTTAGAATCTGAAATGAAATCAAGGTATCCTTACCTCTTCGACATACCAGGTATGTACCCTAATTTCGAGGGCGAAATTTCATAAGAAGGGGAGGTTGTAAGACCCCAACTTTTATAAATAAAGATGAATTTTCTATAAATATCATTTTTGAATATTATGGAGTTAATTTGATATAAAGTTATAGTTGTGGGTAATATTTATAATTTTTGCAAAGTAAGCAAGTTGTTTTAAAATATTCGTTTGGTCGGGGAATATTCTTTTTGTCGGAGAATATTCGTACGACGGCACAATCATTGGTGGACCCCACAACAGAAGTATAGTCGTAGTTAGAAAACGACAAAATTATCTTTCTATAAAAATAACGGCTGAGGTGTTACCGTTAAAACCGTTAAAACTGTTGAACTACCCGGTAGTAAAAGTACAGTAATACGCGTGGTTGCATAGTAGCACACGGTATTGATTATTGATGCTTACGTGATGGGTGATGTATACCTAATTTTGGGGGCGTCACAAACTCTGCTTCTGCTGAAGAGCCGCAACTATGCTGTCAGATCCTCCCGCTTCTGCTACAGCTTCATCAGCTTCAGAAAACGAACACTTGACCATAAAATCAGCCAAAGCATGTCCCTTGATGGCAGTTCGGGGATGATATTCAACGAAGAACTGAGATAGCTCTATCGTCCATGCAGCTAACCTCCCCGATACCTCAGGTTTGCCCATAAATTTCTTCAAAGGCTGATCTGTGTATACTATTACCAACCTATCCTGGAAGTACTGCCTAAGCTTTCTACTAGCAGTTATTAAAGTAAAAGCAAACTTTTCAATATTTGGGTACCTTGTTTCGGCATCCCGAAGGACATGGCTTACATAATAAACTGGGTGCTGCTTACCCCCAACTTCTCGCACCAAAACTGCTCCTACTGCCAACGAACTAGCTGCTAAGTACAAATATAAAGGCTCAGCAGGAGCGGGCTTCACCAACAAAGGCGCCGAAGATAAGTAGGACTTGATGCTCTGGAAGGCGTCTTCGCATTCCGAAGTCCATTGGAACGTCTTGGCATTCTTCGGCCCTTTCAACGTGTCAAAAAATGGCAAACACCTTTCTGCCGATTTGGACATAAACCTCCTCAAAGCTGCAATCCTTCTAGTCAGACGCTGAACGTCTTTAAACGACTGAGGAGTCTTCATGTCCAGGATCGCTTTAATCTTCTCTGGATTGGCTTCAATTCCCCTCTGACTGACCAGGTAACCCAGAAATTTACCAGCCCCTAATCCGAAGGTGCACTTGGCAGGATTCAATCTCAATCTGTGGTGACGGACTGTCTGAAAGCATTCCTCCAGGTCATCTAGATGTTTGTGCACCAACATGCTCTTAACAATCATGTCATCCACATATACTTCCATATTCTTGCCCAACTGACGCCTGAAGACATAGTTCATCATCCTCTGGTAAGTGGCCCCGGCGTTGATGAGGCCGAAGGTTATTTTCTTGTAGGCATATACCAAACGATGCGTAATGAACGCCGTCTTCGGTATATCCTCTTTACACATGGAGATTTGATGATAGCCAGAGAATGCATCCATGAAGCTTAACAAGGCATACCCCGAAGTTGCATCGATGAGCTGGTCAATGTGGGGTAATGGATAGAAGTCCTTCGGACAAGCTTTATTCAGGTCTGTGTAGTCAATGCAGACCCGCCATTTCCCGTTCTGCTTCTGGACCAGTACCACGTTTGCCATCCATTACGGATAGTCGATCTTGAAGATGAAGTCAGTAGCTAGCAGCTTCGCAATCTCTTCATCGATGATTCTCTGGCGCTCGTGCGCGAAGATCCTCCTCTTTTGCCGAACTGGCTTCTTCGACGGGTCCACTTCTAGCCGATGCTCAGCGATATTCCTACTCACTCCCGGCATGTCCTGAGGCTCCCAGGTGAAGATGTCAACATAGCACTGCAGGAGTTCAATGAGGTTCTTCCTGAGAGGTTCCGGCAGGCCCGAACCTATCTTCACTGTCTTGTTCGCTTTGCCCGGGACGAGCTCTATCTCTTCTGTTTCTTCGGCTGGCATGACCAACGGTTCTGAGCTGCTTTCCGTGAAGGGTTCGATCTCTATTGCCATGGTCTGTTTTTGCTTTGACACTCCTACTCCCGAAGTGATCACGGCATTTCTATAACACCTTCTGGCCAGATCCAGATCTCCTTTTACCTCCCCAACCCCATGAGACGTAGGAAATTTGATTTTGAAATGAGGGATAGAGGTTACAGCTTGTAAAGCAATTAAAGTGGGTCTTCCCAAAATAGCATTATAAGCAGAATCTACATTCACAACGTAAAATTTGCAAATGATTTCTACCTGTTGGGGGGCCGTTCCGAAGATAACCGGCAGTTCAATGGTTCCAGCCACTTTGACCGGATCGTTGTTGAAGCCGTATAAAGGGGCCTCCTGTCCGATCTCCATTTTCTGCCCATCAAGATGCATCATCTGATAAGCATGAGCATATAGGATATCCACAGAAGACCCGTTGTCGATCATCATGCGCTTCATGTCCACTGAACCCACTTGTGCCGTCACGACCAATGATCCCTCGTGTGGTTTGATGGTTTCCGAAGGGTAATCCTCATCGGTAAAGGAAATTACAGTACCCGGGAAGGGTCTGTTGGGCTTCGGGAGGGTACCCGCCACTGACATGACCGAATCCAGATAGCTTCGGCGCTTCTTCCCAACAAGCTTACCCGAAGTGTGACGACCCCAAAATAGGTCCATTCCATCCAACCCATTCTGAGTCGCCAAATACATGGTACAGAAAACACCTGTAACTTTATTACAACAATTGTCGTGCAAAATACAACAACACATATGTTGTGAGTTTGGATACAAATATATACCAAATGTGACTCATGTTCCAATCGTGGACATCGCCTCACAATGTCACCTTACATAAAGGTATAGTCAAAAACTGTTTTAGAAATTAGAATCTTTGGGAAGTGCTTAAGGAAACCTTCGTACATGGGAGGCCATGCGTCTAGGTTATGATAGATATCATATGGCCACAGAATTATCCTTGGTTGACCCAATAGACCCCAAAGAAAAACGAGAAGATTACTATCATATTCTTCCCAATGGTGAGTCTTCTCTTGACTTATCATTATCTCCACTGTATCTAACTGAGAATTATACTTCAAACAAACACCAAGATTATATAGGTAGTGCTTGTAGATATACTCGGCAAGCGGATGTGCACAATCATGTCTTATGATGACACGAGGTTGTATGTCGTTAGACATCTTGTATTATAGTGGCAAAACACCCTTTCAACGTTGGGTTCGCCTCACCCTATTTTCTTCACCAAATATAACTACTAAATGATGACCACCGTTCTATTCCCTTGTTACCCTCGCTCGACCCAGCTACACTCTTATTACCTGAAAGGAATTGTGAAGCAAAAGGGTGAGCACAACTAGCTCAGTAAAGAATATCATGACTAAAGATAATTCAATTATCAATAGCCTTCATCAGCAATAAATCAGAGATTTAGAACATATGGTAAATGATAAAAATTTCAACCATAGTTGCAGCGAAACGAGCAATCCATTAGAAGAGTCAAATAGACTATAAAGTCTATTATCTTCTCCATGTTAAAAATCCACCAACAATGTTTTATCCATGTAACATCACTCAACAGTTCCTTTCCACAATCATATGAATAACTCAAAATCATAATTGCGACTATAAATTTTTCTTCGCACCCAGGACGAAGAATATTTTCATCACCTGTCTTTACCTGAAACATCAAAGATCATGGTTATACCAAATCACAATTCCTGTTTATAATCATACTAACAAATCCATCTTTGCACTACGGGCCAAAGATATTCATCAACAAACCATCTTTGCACTACGGGCCAAAGATATTCATCAACAAACCATCTTTGCACTACGGGCCAAAGATATTCAACAACAGTTCATCTTTGCACTACAGGCCAAAGATATTCATCAATAGGCCATCTTTGCACTACATGCCAAAGATATTCATCAACAATTCATATTTGCACTACAGGCCAAATATATTCATATCTCAAAGAAATATATAATCATTTCAGAATTTATATAAACAATAATTATAACCATGTTGATCAATTCACCTTTGCACTTAAGCTTAAGATATTCAATTATAAATTCAATGGTCATGATCATACCAGTCACAATTCAACTTTGCACTACAGGCCAAAGAGAACCCTAGTCATGATCATACCAATAATCTACCCATCTTTACACTCCAGTGAAAGAGAATTTCAACATCAGGGTTATAAAAATGTTATATATGATGATAAAAATAATATGATCAACATATAATTTTAACCTCAAGAGTAATATTCGTAACTCATGAATAGTAAATCGTGAATAGTAACTCATGAATAGTAACCCCGACACAAAAGATAAAAATTCCACAATAAAATCCATTACTATCCCTTACTATCCCTCACAATCCCATACAATCCCTTACCTCAAAAGAGCAGTACTTCTGACTGGATATCGGATATGATGCTGAAGAAAACTTGCACTGATGAATAGCAACTCACCAAGTATCTAAAAACTCACAAAATATGCTTCATAATATAGAGAGAGAAAGAGAGAAAGCTTATGTTTCTGGTGTGATTTTTAATTCTAACTTAGCCCTCTATTTATAGGAAAATTTTGGTAGGTTTGACCTGCAACCTGATGGTTTGACCTGCTACTATTCCCACCCACCACATTTGAAATATAATTCAGTACATTTCTTCACCAACCACAAGTGGGGCCCACCAATTCTAGAATTTTCCACCAAAATGATTAACTCCGAAAATTCAACAATTTCTGAACCAGTCATCTCGTAAAATTCATAATAAATCATACGTTCATTTTTAACGGTTCAAAATTTGTGGGCATATACTCAACTTATATATGTATAACATATCCAAAAATTACTACGATCCAACGGTCGGATTAAAAATTATAACCCCCGCAAAATATCTCAAAAACCCTGATTTTTAATACCTCCATTTCGACAAAAATACGGACAAAAATCTCAACATTAACTCCTTCATTTTTTAACCACAAAAATATATCCCTCATTTATATCCACATAAAATAAATATTTTCTTATCATATGAATCAATAATTAATTATTCACAAATAATATTACAGAATCACATTTATGACAACCAGGCCGTTCCCAGGAAAGAGGGGGCTTTCCAATAAGAATTTCTCCTTACTGGCGCGCAATTAGATGACCAAACCTCTCCTTAGACAGAACTTTCTAGACATTGACAATAATGTTATCTAATAATATTATTCAAATAATATGAATTATTGATCTGATAAAGGAAAATACTGTGCAGCAACAATTATTGAAACAACAATAATATAAAATATCAACGCAGCAATTATTGAATCAATAAAATAAAATATTGAACAGTAATTACTGTAACAATTATTGAGTAGTGCCTTCTTACGTAAGAATCAATAATTTTAAAAATACTGTGCAATACCGTGTGCTACTGTGCAATAACGCGTATTACTGTATTTTAATCACCGGGTATTCCAACAGTGTTAACGGTAACAACTACGCCATTATTTGTAAAAACTCAAATTTGTCGTTTTCTTCATCCGACAGTTATTCGTTATGGGGCCCACAAATAGCTGCGCCGTCGTACGAATATTCTCCGACAGAAAGAATATTCCACGACCAAACGAATATTCCCCGACAACAATGATTATTTTATAACCACTTGCTTATTTTGAAAAAAAAATTCATATTTCACCCATAACTTTAACCTTTTATCAATTTAACCATTTAATAAATAGAAAAATTGAATACTTTTATTTCATAAAATTCGGGGTCTTATAATCTCCCCTCCTTATGAAATTTCGTCCCCGAAATTTACGTACCTGGTATTTCAAAGAGTTGAGAATACCTTGCTTTCATTTCAGATTCCATCTTCCCTATCATCATGATTTCTCCATTGCTCATCTCCTGTATTTCAGATATCATTCTAGAATACAGCTTCAAAACAAAGGTTAATTGAACAAATTAACATATCACATAATATCCCGATATTATGACTGACCAACAAATAAGCTTAGGTAGGACACACTAGCGAAGGATTTACTCGTCTCTCCCCTCCTAGTCCTATTCCCCGATCTCCGCCAGAGATCATATCCCTAAGCTCTGATACCACCTGTGACACTGGACACCATCATGTGTCAGCACCTCACAAGGGTACCTATCAGCTTGCCACCGCAGAACGGCGTCCCCTACGGAGAGTCTGGCTTCGGTGCATTCCCCATCAACAGGATGTCACCAGCGAGAGGCTCGGGGCTCTTTACTTATAGCTCTGATACCACCTGTGACGACCCCAAAATAGGTCCATTCCATCCAACCCATTCTGAGTCGCCAAATACATGGTACAGAAAACACCTGTAACTTTATTACAACAATTGTCGTGCAAAATACAACAACACATATGTTGTGAGTTTGGATACAAATATATACCAAATGTGACTCATGTTCCAATCGTGGACATCGCCTCACAATGTCACCTTACATAAAGGTATAGTCAAAAACTGTTTTAGAAATTAGAATCTTTGGGAAGTGCTTAAGGAAACCTTCGTACATGGGAGGCCATGCGTCTAGGTTATGATAGATATCATATGGCCACAGAATTATCCTTGGTTGACCCAATAGACCCCAAAGAAAAACGAGAAGATTACTATCATATTCTTCCCAATGGTGAGTCTTCTCTTGACTTATCATTATCTCCACTGTATCTAACTGAGAATTATACTTCAAACAAACACCAAGATTATATAGGTAGTGCTTGTAGATATACTCGGCAAGCGGATGTGCACAATCATGTCTTATGATGACACGAGGTTGTATGTCGTTAGACATCTTGTATTATAGTGGCAAAACACCCTTTCAACGTTGGGTTCGCCTCACCCTATTTTCTTCACCAAATATAACTACTAAATGATGACCACCGTTCTATTCCCTTGTTACCCTCGCTCGACCCAGCTACACTCTTATTACCTGAAAGGAATTGTGAAGCAAAAGGGTGAGCACAACTAGCTCAGTAAAGAATATCATGACTAAAGATAATTCAATTATCAATAGCCTTCATCAGCAATAAATCAGAGATTTAGAACATATGGTAAATGATAAAAATTTCAACCATAGTTGCAGCGAAACGAGCAATCCATTAGAAGAGTCAAATAGACTATAAAGTCTATTATCTTCTCCATGTTAAAAATCCACCAACATTGTTTTATCCATGTAACATCACTCAACAGTTCCTTTCCACAATCATATGAATAACTCAAAATCATAATTGCGACTATAAATTTTTCTTCGCACCCAGGACGAAGAATATTTTCATCACCTGTCTTTACCTGAAACATCAAAGATCATGGTTATACCAAATCACAATTCCTGTTTATAATCATACTAACAAATCCATCTTTGCACTACGGGCCAAAGATATTCATCAACAAACCATCTTTGCACTACGGGCCAAAGATATTCATCAACAAACCATCTTTGCACTACGGGCCAAAGATATTCAACAACAGTTCATCTTTGCACTACAGGCCAAAGATATTCATCAATAGGCCATCTTTGCACTACATGCCAAAGATATTCATCAACAATTCATATTTGCACTACAGGCCAAATATATTCATATCTCAAAGAAATATATAATCATTTCAGAATTTATATAAACAATAATTATAACCATGTTGATCAATTCACCTTTGCACTTAAGCTTAAGATATTCAATTATAAATTCAATGGTCATGATCATACCAGTCACAATTCAACTTTGCACTACAGGCCAAAGAGAACCCTAGTCATGATCATACCAATAATCTACCCATCTTTACACTCCAGTGAAAGAGAATTTCAACATCAGGGTTATAAAAATGTTATATATGATGATAAAAATAATATGATCAACATATAATTTTAACCTCAAGAGTAATATTCGTAACTCATGAATAGTAAATCGTGAATAGTAACTCATGAATAGTAACCCCGACACAAAAGATAAAAATTCCACAATAAAATCCATTACTATCCCTTACTATCCCTCACAATCCCATACAATCCCTTACCTCAAAAGAGCAGTACTTCTGACTGGATATCGGATATGATGCTGAAGAAAACTTGCACTGATGAATAGCAACTCACCAAGTATCTAAAAACTCACAAAATATGCTTCATAATATAGAGAGAGAAAGAGAGAAAGCTTATGTTTCTGGTGTGATTTTCAATTCTAACTTAGCCCTCTATTTATAGGAAAATTTTGGTAGGTTTGACCTGCAACCTGATGGTTTGACCTGCTACTATTCCCACCCACCACATTTGAAATATAATTCAGCACATTTCTTCACCAACCACAAGTGGGGCCCACCAATTCTAGAATTTTCCACCAAAATGATTAACTCCGAAAATTCAACAATTTCTGAACCAGTCATCTCGTAAAATTCATAATAAATCATACGTTCATTTTTAACGGTTCAAAATTTGTGGGCATATACTCAACTTATATATGTATAACATATCCAAAAATTACTACGATCCAACGGTCGGATTAAAAATTATAACCCCCGCAAAATATCTCAAAAACCCTGATTTTTAATACCTCCATTCCGACAAAAATACGGACAAAAATCTCAACATTAACTCCTTCATTTTTTAACCACAAAAATATATCCCTCATTTATATCCACATAAAATAAATATTTTCTTATCATATGAATCAATAATTAATTATTCACAAATAATATTACAGAATCACATTTATGACAACCAGGCCGTTCCCAGGAAAGAGGGGGCTTTCCAATAAGAATTTCTCCTTACTGGCGCGCAATTAGATGACCAAACCTCTCCTTAGACAGAACTTTCTAGACATTGACAATAATGTTATCTAATAATATTATTCAAATAATATGAATTATTGATCTGATAAAGGAAAATACTGTGCAGCAACAATTATTGAAACAACAATAATATAAAATATCAACGCAGCAATTATTGAATCAATAAAATAAAATATTGAACAGTAATTACTGTAACAATTATTGAGTAGTGCCTTCTTACGTAAGAATCAATAATTTTAAAAATACTGTGCAATACCGTGTGCTACTGTGCAATAACGCGTATTACTGTATTTTAATCACCGGGTATTCCAACAGTGTTAACGGTAACAACTACGCCATTATTTGTAAAAACTCAAATTTGTCGTTTTCTTCATCCGACAGTTATTCGTTATGGGGCCCACAAATAGCTGCGCCGTCGTACGAATATTCTCCGACAGAAAGAATATTCCACGACCAAACGAATATTCCCCGACAACAATGATTATTTTATAACCACTTGCTTATTTTGAAAAAAAAATTCATATTTCACCCATAACTTTAACCTTTTATCAATTTAACCATTTAATAAATAGAAAAATTGAATACTTTTATTTCATAAAATTCGGGGTCTTACACGAAGTGCCCCCAGTGATGACATCAATTACTTGCCTTGCGGGCGGTTCGGGAGCGGGGAACATTTGCTGAACTGGTTGGGCTGCCTGAACAGGTCCTCTACTCTGCTGCTGGTTCGTTCGGGCGGCCACATAATGAACTAACGCCCCATCCTGCACCTTTCTCTCGATAAAATCTTTCAGACTAGCACAGTCATTCGTATCGTGACCCGAGGCCTGATGATAGTCACAATACTTACGAGAATTCCCTTTCCCAGGCTTAAAGTTATCTCGAGATGATTCGAAAATAGGTTGATTCTTGATCTGCTCCAAGATAACATCCCTGTCGGCGTTGAGCGCCGTATATGTCCTGTTTACCCTCTGAGCGGGAGCGGACGAGCGTTCTCCACCTTGTCTCCAATTATTATTGTATTTCTTTGAGAGGCCGTCGCGACGGCCTCTATTTCCTTCATTTCTACTCTGGTCTCCCTCTGCTCTGTCCCGATCTGTCTCTTTAAGTCGCTCTGAAGAGGGACGCTTGAGGCTATTCATGGCCTCTTCTACCACAATATAGCCTTCTGCTTTGTCGAAGGCTTCTGCGAGACTCTTTGGGTGGTGAAACATCAACTTTTTCACCAACTTTTCCGATTTGACCAGATCTAATCCGTTCTGAAACAGTCCCACGGCTTGTAGATCGTTCAGGTCTGTCACTTGGCCGACTGCTTCACGGAATCGCTTCACATATTGGCCCAAAGACTCATTCGAGAACTGCCGAACCTGAGCCAATGAGCCAGTTGGTTTCCCTCTTCTTCTATTGCTCCCGAAGCGGGCGTGGAACTGACTGCACATATCCACCCAGGATGAAATCGAATCTGAAGGCAAAGTCCCCATCCACTGCCTGGCATCCTTTCGGAGTGTCGTGACAAAAGTATGACACTTAGCAGCATCGCTAAAGTCATAATAATCCATCAGTCGGTCGAACGCCTGACTGTGGTCGTAGGGATCCCCTGATCCATCATAACTTTCAATATGAGGCAACCTCTTGGTGGGGTCAGCCTTTTCTCTCAGAATCTTCGCAGAAAAAGGGGATGCCTTCTTTCCCGAAGTCTCTTTCACTTTCTGTACTTCGGCAAGCTGCCTCCGAAGCTCCTTCATCTCTTTCACCAGATATTCCACGCCCTCGGGTTGGGACGATGCTTCTTTTTCCGGTGACCCTTCCCTCTTCTGGGTGGACCGGTGCTTTACAATAGAACCCCCCACTTTCGAGGGGCTTTTATGACGATGATGGTCCACAGAGCGGAGCGCCCTCGGTGGACTTTCAGGTGTACGACCTCTAGATCTGCTTCGTCTCAATGCCCGGCTGCTGCGGTGGGAATGCGTAACAACGAGCGCCTTCCTAGTATTCTCCGGAGTACGATCTCTGGACCGACCCCTTCGTTCGCTTCGACCCTGCTCCTTAGAAGCGACATGGTGATGTGCCTTCTTCAATCTTTGAGGAGTAGGGCTTCTGGACCTTCTTCTTTCTCGAAGTCGATCTTGAGACTCACGTCCGGAATGAACAGGCTCTTTCCCACTCCGATGCCCCCGTTCTTCAGATTGGACATAGCTGGAAGCTTCGTCCCTCAGCTCTGCCATTCGGGACATCTACTTAGCTATGTCCCGCCGTTGCTTCACAAGCGCCTCCATGGCCCTATCAGCTTCATCTGCCATCTTAGCCAAGCGGGCAGCCTTTTCGTCCTGGTCATCCCGGTATCGAGTTCTAGGCGAGGTGCCTTCTACTCGTTTCCGGCCATGACCGGACCCTTTCTCTGCTGTAAAAATTAGCTGTCGCTTGGCTTTGCTCACAGCTCTCGGACGAGAATCTCCATGTGATCGTTTGGAGGCCGTGCTGGCATGACCACTTAGTGCAGGTCCCAAACGGTCCTTGACAGATACCCGTGGTAATGATTCACTGGCAGCCATCGGCTGCTGTAAGACCCCGAATTTTATGAAATAAAAGTATTCAATTTTTCTATTTATTAAATGGTTAAATTGATAAAAGGTTAAAGTTATGGGTGAAATATGAATTTTTTTTTCAAAATAAGCAAGTGGTTATAAAATAATCATTGTTGTCGGGGAATATTCGTTTGGTCGTGGAATATTCTTTCTGTCGGAGAATATTCGTACGACGGCGCAGCTATTTGTGGGCCCCATAACGAATAACTGTCGGATGAAGAAAACGACAAATTTGAGTTTTTACAAATAATGGCGTAGTTGTTACCGTTAACACTGTTGGAATACCCGGTGGTTAAAATACAGTAATACGCGTTATTGCACAGTAGCACACGGTATTGCATAGTATTTTTGAAATTATTGATTATTACGTAAGAAGGCACTACTCAATAATTGTTACAGTAGTTACTGTTCAATATTTTATTTTATTGATTCAATAATTGTTGCGTTGATATTTTATATTATTGTTGTTTCAATAATTGTTGCTGCACAGTATTTTTTTTTATCAGATCAATAATTCATATTATTTGAATAATATTATTAGATAACATTATTGTCAATGTCTAGAAAGTTCTGTCTAAGGAGAGGTTTGGTCATCTAATTGCGCGCCAGTAAGGAAAAATTCTTATTGGAAAGCCCCCTCTTTCCTGGGAACGGCCTGGTTGTCATAAATATGATTCTGTAATATTATTTGTGAATAATTAAATATTGATTCATATGATAAGAAAATATTTATTTTATGTGGATATAAACGAGGGATATATTTTTGTGGTTAAAAATGAAGGAGTTAATGTTGAGGTTTTTATCCGTATTTTTGTCGGAATGGAGGTATTAAAAATCAGGGTTTTTGAGATATTTTGCGGGGGTTATAATTTTTAATCCGACCGTTGGATCGTGGTAATTTTTGGATATGTTATACATATATAAGTTGAGTATATGCCCACAAATTTTGAACCGTTAAAAATGAACGTATGATTTATTATGAATTTTACGAGATGACTGATTCAAAAATTGTTGAATTTTCGGAGTTTATCATTTTGGTGGAAAATTTTAGAATTGGTGGGCCCTACTTGTGGTTGGTGAAGAAATGTGCTGAATTATATTTCAAATGTGGTGGGTGGGAATAGTAGCAGGTCAAACCTACCAAAATTTTCCTATAAATAGAGGGCTAAGTTAGAATTGAAAATCACACCAGAAACATAAGCTTTCTCTCTTTCTCTCTCTATATTATGAAGCATATTTTGTGAGTTTTTAGATACTTGGTGAGTTGCTATTCATCAGTGCAAGTTTTCTTCAGCATCATATCCGATATCCAGTCAGAAGTACTGCTCTTTTGAGGTAAGGGATTGTAAGGGATTGTAAGGGATAGTAAGGGATAGTAATGGATTTTAAGGGTTGTTATGATTTTCAGTTTCGTAATTTTTCTGATCTTCAAAAATTTTGGAAAAATTTGAAATGATATTTTGATGAGTTTTATTGATTGTGTCCAAAAATGGTGATTTTTGGATGTATAGATTGAGAGTTATGAATTTTATAAGAAAATACTATTTTAAAAGTAACTGCTTATAATTTCTTGTGGTTAACTCCAAAATTGATGAAATTTTTATTGGGAGTACATGTATATGATGGAAGTATACTCTGTTAATTTCAGAATTTTTGGACAAAAGTATAATTTTTGATAAATGTCTAAATATTCGGCTGTTTTGGCCATATGAAAAATAGTAAATGACTTTTAAAAATTCTGAGAAAAATATATGTTCACTATGGGACTATATTATGCTAAATCCCAGAAAAGAAATATTTTTGGAACTGATTTGGTATTTTTCATGAAAATGGTCTAGTTATGAGTAAATGAATTAAATATGTTTTGTGAAAAAAGAAAATTGGAAAATAGGATTTTATGGCTTGAGAATCCTATATGAGGTATATGCAAATTTTTTATGAGGGTTTTGGTTATTGATGATGAAATTGTAAGAGTTGGTATTTTATGATGATTAAATGCATTAATTAGTAAAGTGTAAACAATTAAAATAAATTGTTTATAAATTTAAGTAATGTTATTCTTTCAATATCATTATACCGAAATATTGGTATGAATTTTATTGTAGAATTTCTATCTTTTGTGTCGGGGTTACTATTCATGAGTTACGAATATTACTCTTGAGATTAAAACTATATGTTGATCATATTATTTTTATCATCATATATAACATTTTTATAACCCTGATGTTGAAATTCTCTTTCACTGGAGTGTAAAGATGGGTAGATTATTGGTATGATCATGACTAGGGTTCTCTTTGGCCTGTAGTGCAAAGTTGAATTGTGACTGGTATGATCATGACCATTGAATTTATAATTGAATATCTTAAGCTTAAGTGCAAAGGTGAATTGATCAACATGGTTATAATTATTGTTTATATAAATTTTGAAATGATTATATATTTCTTTGAGATATGAATATATTTGGCCTGTAGTGCAAATATGAATTGTTGATGAATATCTTTGGCCTGTAGTGCAAAGATGAACTGTTGTTGAATATCTTTGGCATGTAGTGCAAAGATGAACTGTTGTTGTGACGCCCCCAAAATTAGGTATACATCACCCATCTTGAGTCGTCAGATACATAGTACAGAATACAAATATAACTTAATAATACAACTGTCGTGTACAATACGACAAAACATAAACTGTGAGTTTGAATACAAATATTATCTTCTAGAGAGTATTCATACTCAAAAGGAGTCCTCATTACATTTATTAACACACCATTACATAGAATAGTGAGGACTACTAACTAATACTATCATTCGGACCATCACTCCGTACCCCGACTTGTCCCAGCTACGTTCTCATTTCCTGAAGAGAACAGTGAAAGAAAGGGTGAGCTCAACTAGCCCAGTAAGAAATATTATGACTAAGATAATGCAGAATAAATTATCATTAGCCTTCAACAATGTTAAACTGATAAAATATAATAGACATCAAGTTTAACTGTAGCGGAACAAGCAATCCATTAAAAGAGTCAAGTAGAAAATAAACTCTACTATCTTTTATGATTTAAAAAGTTTTTCAACACTGTGATCGCTGAGACTCAGCTTAATAAAATAATCCACATCATCGAATCACCCCTGCACTACGGCCAAGGATATTCGTATATTCATTAATGGTCATGATCATGCCAACAACTGTCCATCAATGCACTACGGGCCAATGAGGACTTTTACCACATCATTTGTAACATTACGGTCATGATTATACCGAATAATCCCTGGTCATAATCATACCAAGTCCATCTATGCACTACATGCCACAGATGACTTTCAACATTTTATAAACATGAGGATGATGACAATGATATAAGAATTCAATAAAACAAGTTCAAGAATTAATTTATCCAGGAATTAACAACGTCCAAATTGTCAACATGATACTGCATTGTGGAGTAAAATTCAAGAATGCTTAGAAGAATATTTTCTTGAAAAGATACTGGATGAAACGCAACTATCAAGGATATTCCACAAATTTCATGGAGTATAGAAGTCAAAACTTAACCAACTGAGTACAATAAAGAATGGAATAACAAAAGAAATCACCATGCATGCGATAGACCGCACAGACAGGTTATTCCAATAGAATAATAAATAATGGAACCAGGTCCGGCGTAAACGCACAGACAGGATATTCCGACAGAATAATAAATAATGGAACCAGGTCCGGTGTAAAACACACAGACAGGATATTCCAACAGAATAATAATAAAACGGAACCAGGTCCGGTGTAAAACACACAGACAGGATGTTCCAACAGAATAATAAACGGAACCAGGTCCGGTGTAAAACACACAGACAGGATGTTCCAACAGAATAATAGAAGAATGTCACCAAGTATAGGGTAGACCGCGTATACTGGTTATTCCAACAGAATAATAACAAATGGAATAACAGAAGTTCTCTTCATGAATATAAAAGAAATAATATTCCCTACCTTAAAAGAACTGGATATTGGAAAAGTGATGTAGCAGAATACTTTTAGTCTCTCTCTCTCTTATTCTCTCTATACTTTCTCTTTCTATAGCTTGAATGAATTCGTGAAAAATAATGAAGCCCTAGGCCTCTATTTATAGAAAAACTGAGGGTGGCTCTTGGTCTTAACGAAGGGTCAAATGACTCTTGGTCTTAACGAAGGGTCAAATGACTCTTGGTAATATTGAAAGGACAACTACTATTGACGAAGGTAATTACTATTGACCAAGGTAAATACTATTGACGAAGGTAATTACTATTGACCAAGGTAAATACTATTGACGAAGGTAATTACTATTGACCAAGGTAAATACTATTGACGAAGGTAATTACTATTGACTAAGGTAAATACTATTGACGACAGTAATTACTATTGACGAAGAGACTCTTAGATGATGACATATGGCCCCCCATAAAATAACCAAACTTACCACAACGTCTCAATAATATAACATATTATACAGATGATACTATGACAATAATTTAAGAGATATGATGCAGCAATTACTGTAGCAATAATTGAGTATAGCTGAGTGACTTCTCACGTAAGCATCAATAATCAATACCGTGTGCTACTATGCAACCACGCGTATTACTGTACTTTTACTACCGAGTAGTTCAACAGTTTTAACGGTTTTAACGGTAACACCTCAGCCGTTATTTTTATAGAAAGATAATTCTGTCGTTTTCTCAATCCGACAATAATTTCGTTGTGGGGTCCACCAATGATTGTGCCGTCGTACGAATATTCCCCGACAAAAAGAATATTCTCCGACCAAACGAATATTTTATAACAACTTGCTTACTTTGCAAAATTTATAAATATTACCCACAACTATAACATTATATCAAATTAACTCCATAATATTCAAAAATGATATTTATAGAAAATTCATCTTTATTTATAAAAGTTGGGGTCTTACAACCTCCCCTTCTTATGAAATTTCGCCCTCGAAATTAGGGTACGTACCTGGTATGTCGAAGAGGTAAGGATACCTTGATTTCATTTCTGATTCTAACTCCCAAGTCATTTCCTCAACATCGTGGTTTCTCCACAAAACTTTGACTTGAGGTATAACCTTGGAGCGTAGAATATGTTCCTTCTTATCCAAGATTTGAACAGGAACTTCTTCATACGTCAAATCCTCCGCTATTTCGTCCGGTTCTAACTCAATAATGTGGTTCGGGTCTTCCACATATTTGCGTAACATGGATATGTGGAAAACGTTATGAACACGAGACATACTTGGCGGTAAAGCGAGTCTATAAGCCACAGTTCCTACTCGATCGAGGATTAAAAATGGACCGATGAATCGAGGATTTAGCTTTCCTCTCTTTCCAAATCTCGTAACTCCTTTCCATGGAGCAACACGTAAGAACACATGATCTCCTACATCAAATTCCACGTCCTTTCGATGAAGATCAGCATAACTCTTTTGTCGATCTTGTGAGGTTTTTATACGTTGTCGGATCGTTTGAATCTTTTCTGTAGTCATACGTACCAACTCCGGTCCCAACAACGTTGCTTCGCCCACCTCATCCCAGCATACTGGAGAACGACATTTTCTTCCATACAATGCTTCGAATGGAGCCATGCCAATACTTGCTTGATAACTGTTGTTGTAGGAAAACTCCACCAATGGTAAGAACTTGTCCCAACTTCCCTTGAAGTCAAAGACACAGAGTCTTAATAGATCTTCAAGAGTTTGAATAGTCCTCTCTGATTGTCCGTCCGTCTGAGGATGATATGCTGAACTAAATCGTAACTCCGTGCCCATAGCTTTTTGTAAACTAACCCAAAATCGTGAAGTGAATCTTGGGTCTCGATCAGAAATTATGGATACTGGCATACCATGCAGTCTTACAATCTCGTTTATGTACATACGAGCAAGACGTTCAAGTGTATAAGTTTCTCGTATCGGTAAGAAATGAGCAGACTTGGTCAATCTATCAACAATGACCCAAATCGCATCAATACCTTGAGAAACCCTAGGAAGACCGGTAACGAAATCCATGGTAATGTGCTCCCACTTCCATTCTGGAATTTCAAGTGGTTGCAATGGACCTTTTGGTACTTGATGCTCCGCTTTGACTCGTTGACAAGTTAGACACCTTGAGATAAACAACGCTATCTCTCTCTTCATATTGCTCCACCAAAATGTATGACGAAGATCATGATACATTTTGGTACTTCCAGGATGGATTGCAAACGGTGTGTTGTGCGCCTCCATCATGATTTCATACTTTAAATCAGGGTTGTTAGGAACACAAAGTCTGGAGTTGACTCGAAGTATTCCTTCTTCATCGATTCTTGCTTCCGGCATAACACCTTCTTGCACTTTCTTCTTCATACGCATCAGCTCCAGGTCTGTAGCTTGAGCAGCTTTAACTTTATCGATTAAAGTCGGTTCTACTCGTATATTCGCCATCATCACATGGGTCCCTGGAGTCTTCAACTCTATCTCCATCCTTTGCAAGTCACACAAAATGGGCCTTTGCGTTGTTAATATTGCACTTGTACCCGCATATGATCTTCTACTCAATGCGTCAGCTACCACGTTCGCTTTTCCAGGATGGTATTGAATGGTATGATCATAATCTTTCAACAGTTCAAGCCAACGTCGTTGTCGCATGTTGAGTTCCTTTTGAGTGAAGAAATATTTGAGGCTTTTATGATCCGTAAAGATCTCCACTTTCTCCCCATACAAGTAATGCCTCCAAATTTTAAGTGCAAAGACAACAGCTGCCAACTCTAGATCATGAGTAGGATAATTCCTCTCATATTCCTTGAGTTGTCTTGATGCATAGGCTATGACTTTTCCATGTTGCATGAGAACGCATCCCAACCCTTTGCTCGAAGCATCACTGTAGATGACAAATCCCTCCGAGCCAGATGGTATTGTTAGAACAGGTGCTGAAATGAGTCTCCTCTTGAGTTCTTGAAAACTCTGCTCACATTCTTCGCTCCAACCAAACTTTGTATCTTTCCGAGTCAGCTGAGTTAATGGAGTAGCGATTCGAGAAAATCCTTCCACGAATCTCCGATAATAACCAGCTAAACCAAGAAAGCTACGTACCTCGGTCACTGATTTAGGTTGCTCCCAGCTTTGAATAGCTTCAATCTTTGCCGGGTCAACCGATATTCCACGACTTGATACTACGTGCCCAAGGAATGCTACCTCCTCCAGCCAGAACTCGCATTTCTTCAACTTGGCATAAAGCTTGTATTCACGAAGCTTTTGGAGTACCAGCCTCAAGTGTTGCTCATGATCTTCACGGCTTTTGGAATAAATAAGGATGTCATCAATAAAGACGACCACAAATGATCCAAATATTCCTTGAATACCCGGTTCATCATATCCATGAAGGCAGCAGGAGCATTAGTCAATCCAAAGGACATGACTAGGAATTCATAATGCCCGTACCGAGTTCTAAAAGCCGTCTTTGGAATATCCTCAGTTCTAACCTTCAGCTGATGATATCCAGAACGAAGATCGATCTTTGAAAAGAATTGTGCTCCTTGCAACTGGTCAAACAGGTCATCAATACGTGGCAATGGGTACCTGTTTTTGATGGTGACATGATTCAACTCCCGATAATCAATACAAAGTCGCATACTTCCATCTTTCTTCTTCACGAATAGAACAGGAGCTCCCCAAGGAGAAGTACTAGGACGAATAAAGCCAATGTCTAACAATTCCTGCAGTTGGATCTTTAACTCCTGAAGTTCAATAGGAGCCATTCGATATGGGGCTTTGGAAATGGGTTTTGTACCGGGTTCAAGATCGATACAAAATTCAATTTCACGCTCTGGGGGTAGGCCAGGAAGTTCTTCAGGGAATACGTCAGGGAATTTATTAACAATAGAAATATCATTCAAAACTGACGTATTTTTGTTTAGATCTGTGACATGAGCTAAGAAAGCTTGACATCCGTTTTTCAATAAACGAATAGCTTTATGGCTTGAGATGACAGCGATTGATTTTAATGGTTTGGTTGCTTGAATTCGCATAATAGGTCGATTAGGAATATGAAAGCTAACAACCTTACGAAAACAATCAATTTTTGCATGATGAGTAGTTAACCAATCAATCCCTAGAATCACGTCAAATGCAAGTATTTTTAATGAAATAAGATCGACAGGTAATGTGTGGGTACCAACTTGAACCAAACAAGACTTATAAACCGTGGATGTAATGAAGGTTTCTCCCAATGGAGTTTCAACTGCTAAGTCAAAGTCTAATTTCTCCGGAATCAAATTTAATCGATGAGCGCAAGTAGGAGAAATAAAAGAATGGGTTGAACCGGTATCAAATAAAGTATATACTTCGTTAGAGTTTATGATAAGCTTACCCGTGATGACCTCATTCGGGTTCCTTGCGTTCTGGGAGGTCACAACAAACGCTCTCCCTTGCACAACCGGTTTTGACTTTTCTGGGACGGCCTTTGGTGCCTCCATCCTAGCTGAATTTGTCTTCGGTAAACGACAAAATCGGGCTAAATGACCTTCTCTTCCACAATTATAACATGCTTTGGACGGCATCGCGCAGTTTGGACTGATGTGCCCCTCCCCTCCGCATTTGAAACATATGATAGGTGGTCGTTCTCCTTCCTTAACGACAGGTGCTGGTGCTGACGTCTTTCCATCATTGTTGAATCTCCTCTTCTTGAAATGTCCATTCTTATTGTTTTGGCCCTGATTACCACCGAAGTGGTTACCATTTCTGGCCTGTTGATTCCCTCCACGCTTGTTGTCACCGCTTCGATGACTGCTCTCACTGGTATTATCATTTTGCCGGCTGCTCTCTTTTGGTTGCGTTATCTCGTTATCGCGCTCCACCAACTGAGCCCTATTTACAACATCTGAATACAAACACAGTTTATGAGAAACAAGATGTTGACGTATCTCCGGCTTCAAACCTCTTAAAAACATCCGCGTCATTCTTTCTTCATTATCCACCAGGTGGGACGCAAACCGGGATAACTCCGCAAATTTTGCCTCGTACTGCGACACGGTCATATTATTCTGCTCCAATTTGATGAACTCCACCTCCTTCATGTGACGAATACTCTCGGGAAAGTATTTGTCGTTAAACAGATCTTGAAACTTCTCCCAAGACATCTTCAGTGCGGCAGGTTGAGTACGCTTTATCGATTCCCACCAGTAATCTGCCTCTCCTCGCAACATAAAGGCGGCAAAGGGAACCTTTTGCTCCTCGGAGCAACCCAAGACATCAAATATCTTGGTGATCTGCTTTATCCATGTTTCAGCTACAAGTGGTTTGGGTTCTCCCTTAAACTCCGGTGGTCCCAGCTCCTTAAACTGTTTAGCGGTGACCGCCTGAGAGTTTCCAGTATTTCCACCTACGTTGTGGACAGGAGCCGCTTTCACCTGTTGTTGCATGAATTGCATAAAGCCTCTGAACATTTGATCATTCATCATTTGGTCAGTGTTGTTGTTTGCATGAGGATTGACACCTTCCTGATGCACATTATCATGATTATTGATATGTGGTGAATCAACAGTCGTCTGTGCTCCATTGCTATTCTCAATGTTCTCAGATGCCATTTTCAGATACTGCCACAAAATAAAAATTAATTGATATGTCATATATTATCCTTATATTATGACCGACCAATTAAATACCATGCAAATAAACTTAGGTATGCCATACTAGCGAAGAAATTCCCCGTCTCTCCCCTCCTAGTTCTATTCTCACATCTTAGCCAGGGATCATATCCCTAAGCTCTGATACCAACTGTGACGCCCCCAAAATTATGTATACATCACCCATCTTGAGTCGTCAGATACATAGTACAGAATACAAATACAACTTAATAATACAACTGTCGTGTACAATACGACAAAACATAAACTGTGAGTTTGAATACAAATATTATCTTCTAGAGAGTATTCATACTCAAAAGGAGTCCTCATTACATTTATTAACACACCATTACATAGAATAGTGAGGACTACTAACTAATACTATCATTCGGACCATCACTCCGTACCCCGACTTGTCCCAGCTACGTTCTCATTTCCTGAAGAGAACAGTGAAAGAAAGGGTGAGCTCAACTAGCCCAGTAAGAAATATTATGACTAAGATAATGCAGAATAAATTATCATTAGCCTTCAACAATGTTAAACTGATAAAATATAATAGACATCAAGTTTAACTGTAGCGGAACAAGCAATCCATTAAAAGAGTCAAGTAGAAAATAAACTCTACTATCTTTTATGATTTAAAAAGTTTTTCAACACTGTGATCGCTGAGACTCAGCTTAATAAAATAATCCACATCATCGAATCACCCCTGCACTACGGCCAAGGATATTCGTATATTCATTAATGGTCATGATCATGCCAACAACTGTCCATCAATGCACTACGGGCCAATGAGGACTTTTACCACATCATTTGTAACATTACGGTCATGATTATACCGAATAATCCCTGGTCATAATCATACCAAGTCCATCTATGCACTACATGCCACAGATGACTTTCAACATTTTATAAACATGAGGATGATGACAATGATATAAGAATTCAATAAAACAAGTTCAAGAATTAATTTATCCAGGAATTAACAACGTCCAAATTGTCAACATGATACTGCATTGTGGAGTAAAATTCAAGAACGCTTAGAAGAATATTTTCTTGAAAAGATACTGGATGAAACGCAACTATCAAGGATATTCCACAAATTTCATGGAGTATAGAAGTCAAAACTTAACCAACTGAGTACAATAAAGAATGGATTAACAAAAGAAATCACCATGCATGCGATAGACCGCACAGACAGGTTATTCCAATAGAATAATAAATAATGGAACCAGGTCCGGCGTAAACGCACAGACAGGATATTCCGACAGAATAATAAATAATGGAACCAGGTCCGGTGTAAAACACACAGACAGGATATTCCAACAGAATAATAATAAAACGGAACCAGGTCCGGTGTAAAACACACAGACAGGATGTTCCAACAGAATAATAAACGGAACCAGGTCCGGTGTAAAACACACAGACAGGATGTTCCAACAGAATAATAGAAGAATGTCACCAAGTATAGGGTAGACCGCGTATACTGGTTATTCCAACAGAATAATAACAAATGGAATAACAGAAGTTCTCTTCATGAATATAAAAGAAATAATATTCCCTACCTTAAAAGAACTGGATATTGGAAAAGTGATGTAGCAGAATACTTTTAGTCTCTCTCTCTCTTATTCTCTCTATACTTTCTCTTTCTATAGCTTGAATGAATTCGTGAAAAATAATGAAGCCCTAGGCCTCTATTTATAGAAAAACTGAGGGTGGCTCTTGGTCTTAACGAAGGGTCAAATGACTCTTGGTCTTAACGAAGGGTCAAATGACTCTTGGTAATATTGAAAGGACAACTACTATTGACGAAGGTAATTACTATTGACCAAGGTAAATACTATTGACGAAGGTAATTACTATTGACCAAGGTAAATACTATTGACGAAGGTAATTACTATTGACCAAGGTAAATACTATTGACGAAGGTAATTACTATTGACTAAGGTAAATACTATTGACGACAGTAATTACTATTGACGAAGAGACTCTTAGATGATGACATATGGCCCCCCATAAAATAACCAAACTTACCACAACGTCTCAATAATATAACATATTATACAGATGATACTATGACAATAATTTAAGAGATATGATGCAGCAATTACTGTAGCAATAATTGAGTATAGCTGAGTGACTTCTCACGTAAGCATCAATAATCAATACCGTGTGCTACTATGCAACCACGCGTATTACTGTACTTTTACTACCGAGTAGTTCAACAGTTTTAACGGTTTTAACGGTAACACCTCAGCCGTTATTTTTATAGAAAGATAATTCTGTCGTTTTCTCAATCCGACAATAATTTCGTTGTGGGGTCCACCAATGATTGTGCCGTCGTACGAATATTCCCCGACAAAAAGAATATTCTCCGACCAAACGAATATTTTATAACAACTTGCTTACTTTGCAAAATTTATAAATATTACCCACAACTATAACATTATATCAAATTAACTCCATAATGTTCAAAAATGATATTTATAGAAAATTCATCTTTATTTATAAAAGTTGGGGTCTTACAGTTGTTAAATATCTTTGGCCCGTAGTACAAAGATGGTTTGTTGATGAATATCTTTGGCCCGTAGTGCAAAGATGGATTTGTTAGTATGATTATAAACAGGAATTGTGATTTGGTATAACCATGATCTTTGATGTTTCAGGTAAAGACAGGTGATGAAAATATTCTTCGTCCTGGGTGCGAAGAAAAATTTATAGTCACAATTATGATTATGAGTTATTCATATGATTGTGGAAAGGAACTGTTGAGTGATGTTACATGGATAAAATATTGTTGGTGGATTTTTAACATGGAGAAGATAATAGACTTTATAGTCTATTTGACTCTTCTAATGGATTGCTCGTTCCGCTGCAACTATAGTTGAAATTTTTATCATTTACCATATGTTCTAAATCTCTGATTTATTATTGATGAAGGCTATTGATAATTTAATTATCTTTAGTCATGATATTCTTTACTGAGCTAGTTGTGCTCACCCTTTTGCTTCACAATTCCTTTCAGGTAATAAGAGTGTAGCTGGGTCGAGCGGGGGTAACAAGGGAATAGAACGGTGGTCATCATTTAGTAGTTATATTTGGTGAAGAAAATAGGGTGAGGCAAACCCAACGTTGGAAGGGTGTTTTGTCACTATCATACAAGATGTCTAATGACATACAACATCGTGTCATCATAAGACAGGGTTGTGCTCATCCACTTGCTGAGTATATCTATGGGCACTACCTATATAATCTTGGTGTTTGTTTGAAGTATAATTCTCAATTAGAGACAGTGGAGATAATGATAAGTCAAGAGACGACTCACCATTGGGAAGAATATGATAGTAATCTTCTCGTTTTTCTTTGGGGTCTATTGGGTCAACCAAGGATAATTCTGTGGCCATATGATATCTATCATAACCTAGACGCGTGGCCTCCCATGTACGAAGGTTTCCTTGAGCACTTTCCAAAGATTCTAATTTCTAAAACAGTTTTTGACTATACCTTTATGTAAGGTGTTATTGTGAGGTGATGTCCACGGTTGGAACATGAGTCACATTTGGTATATATTTGTATCCAAACTCACAGCATATGTGTTGTTGTATTTTGCACGACAATTGTTGTAATAAAGTTGTAGTTATTTTCTGTACCATGTATTTGACGACTCAGAATGGGTTGGGTGGAATGGACCTATTTTGGGGTTGTCACAGCTGCCCCTCAGGTGTAGGTGTCCTACTCTTTCCCATGAACACCGACGTAAAACGAATAAGGTTGGTGATTAAAAAATACTCAGGACACTAGAACTCAGCCCTCCTTCTAGCGCCAATGTTAACGCCAAGATCTTCTCCCACGTCCCAATCACGTAAGACGCTATGACCCTGCACAGTGCAATAAGTCAACACCAAATGCTTGACGGCCTGACCGTCGGGGGATAGCTCCGGCGTGAGAGTCAGTACAGGCGATTACAAGGTTAACAATGGAGGAAAATAATGAACAGTGTCTGAGTGAATGTGAATCAAGATAATGTTGTGTGTAGTGTTTTGTTACCTCTTTTTCTTTTGTGATCCTTGCCCCATACGTTCCCCAGACCCGGTTTACTGTGCCACCCACTATCTCCTGACACCTCCTCTCATCCCCGGTCATCTCAGCCGAAAGTGTGTAGCTTATTTTCCCACCTACTATCACTGCTACCTCCAGCCGGTAATCGGAGTCCCATCCTCATTAATGCAATGCAGAAAGGTGGCAGACATAACAGTCAACTACTACTTTTGTGATGATTACCGGTCAAAGATAGGATAAGTAACACCTTACGTAATGGACTAACCCAGTGACTAAGCCCAATATTATAGTCAAGTAGCGATGCCCAAGTTGTTTGACCCAATATGGTAAAGGTGACATAGTCCAAAAGACAAACCTATTTGACCTGACCCAGTAGGAAAAGTATTATGGCCCGACAAAAGGTTTTGCACATTTATGTCTAGAACAAGTTAGCCCTCATAAATTGTTTTCAATAATTGGTCAAATGCATTTGCTTATTTCACAGGGGCTTGTCTGAGTTGAGTGTAACCCTTTTTCAGCAGTACTTTGTGCTCATCCTAGCTTAAAATAATTAGTTAGTTGGAGAACATGTGATGTGAGCACTTAATGAGGCGACAGATGTGGTTTTCTTTCAAGTTCCTATGATATGGAAGATAATTCGGTCACTTGGAAAAGCAAGAAATAAAAGGTAGTCAGGGTGAGGTGTATACATAATCAGTAAATATAATTTTTTTTTTTTTTATGGAGGTAGTCGAGGTGGGGGTGTATATATAATTAGTAAATATTATTTTTTTAAGGGTAAGGGGGTGGGGTTGGGGGTGGGGTGAGATTGTATACATAATCTTTGAATTTTTTAGGTATAGAGGATTGGGGTGAAGTGTATACATAATTACTTAATATTATTTTTTTGAGGGAGGTGAGGGTGTAATAACTGAATATTATTTTTTTGAATAAATTTTTTTTGAATATAGAGTGAAAAGAACTTTTGATTTGGATTTGAGATGAAATATAATAGTTAACCGGTTTGGACCTACATTTTTTTTTAAAAATATGTTTTCAAACCTTACCCAACTTAAAAAAATAAAAATACTTAATCAACTTATTTAGTTTCAGTTAATATGATTAACCCAATAGTTAAATAACTATATTGTATAGTCTAAATACACATATATAATAATGTTAAATGTTGTCTCTCAGTGCTTGGAGAATATAATTTTAACGAATTTGTAGTTTTAATATATAATAAAATTTGATTAAAAGTCATCTTTCATATATTTTTTATTAATATATTTATAATTTTACATTTTATATTTTAAGTTTTAAAATTTATAGGTAATTATTTAATAAAATATTATTATTGTTTTTAGAAACCAACTTTGTCATCGACATTAGGAGAGGATCTCCCAATCTCCCTAAATTAACTCAGCCTATTCAGTTCATAATTTGAAAACAAATGTTAGGAATAATGTTAGAGATATAAATTATTCTATAAATATTTTACAAACTGATGATGTGGCATACTCCACCTCAACATATTGTGTGGGGTCAAAAACTATATTGAAATAATTTGTTGATTAATATGTTGAGATGGAGTATACCACATTAGTAGTTTGTAAAATATTTATAAAATAGTTTGTATCTGTAACACTTCTTGCATGTCCATAATTGTAAAAATAATTATACGATCGTCATTTTTGACTAATTTTAAAACTAAATTAAATTATTCTAGAATGCATTAGCATGAAAGTCTTTATATTGCTATAAAACAATCAACTTTGTAGCCCACAATTTATCTCTCCAAGTATTGGATGTATTTGGCCACTATTTCTCCAACTTTTTTATTTATAAAAGTGTAATGTTACTTGCCCTAATTGATTTTTTTATAGTTAAATTGACCAATTCTAAGTTTAATAATTATACAAATATATTACTATATGTTTTGAAATAATAATTGTAATAATAATTTTGTGTATATATCTAATAAACTTAAATGTTATAACTGAAAAAAAAATAAACATTTAAGGAAATAAATTCGAAAATTAGAGGAACGTATTTTGTTAACTTGTTTCATAATTCAAAAGGATTTTATTTTGTAAATTAACTTCGAAAGACCAAAACGAAAGGAGTCGCATCCAATTGGGTATAATTAAAATCTGAAACAAATATATCTAATCTATCTAATAAAATATATTTTAAATTTTTCACTCACTCAATAAATTATTTAAATTATCCAAAATTTAAGGTAAATTTTATCGTCTATATATTATCGGAGTATCGGGACATAGTTAGTAAAAATATATTACTGAGCACTGGGGAGCAGAAAGTGAGTAATTAGTAGTAATTAGTTTCTTTTTACAATTAGAGTTAGAAACGTATGAAAAAATTGGACTTGACTGTAGTATTCCCTATGGACGGTGGCTTTCTCTCTCCTCCCACTTACTTCGCAAAACCCTTGTTTTACTCGTTTTGCATAAATTTTAACGGTCTTGAATTTCTTTGATCACCAATTTCTATTCGTTGAATCAGTTGTTCAGATTGTAGTCAACTCCTCAGTTCGGTGGATAAAGGAGCTCGGATTATCGAGATCGGATTGAGTTGGTAATTGTATGAGAATAATCTCATGGCGGAAAGCCGGCGGTTTGGTCTTGGAGCTCAATTAGGTTAGTTGTATGTTCTATGATCATTTATTTTCTGGTTCTTAATTAGAATTTTTGTTTGAGGTCGCAGTTTGATTATTGAAGTATATTTTGTTGATTTGACCTGTTTTTTACGGGAGAAAGTCTGAATTTTTTTTCCATTTTGTGATATAGGACTTGAGTTTCAGTGAGTTTGTGTGTGTATGTATGTATAGTTGCATATGTTCTTGTATATTTGTTGTATGCTGTTGTTGTGGTTTGGAATTATGAAAACTCTAGGATTTATTTATTTTTATTTTTTTGGATTGTTTTTTGAGAAGCAAATAAATGGGTTTATGGTAATAAGCTATTTTGTTTCACGGGTTTATGGTATTAAGCTATTTTGTTTCACGAGAAATACAGAAGTGATTGTGATGATATATTTATCATACAAAGTCAGGCTTCTGCTGGAGATGAGGCACCTCATAGTCTACTCAAAATATATTGGAGCCCATGGTTGCACAGAATTAGAGTTGTAAATATGTGAATTTTTAATCAATAAATTGTATCCTAAGCTTATAATTTTACTGTTCCTTTCAAGTTTTGGAATTGCTATATAATATTATTGTAAATTATGCTATAGATTAGAGATTGACTGTAAACATGTGATACTTAGGCTATATTTATTTGCAAAATGATGCATGAATATGAATATTTGTACTAATTAAATATATTTAGGTTATGTTTGTTTGCAAAAATAATGGGTAGGATACAACTATTTGTACTAATTTAATACCATTACGGATTATTTTATCCTATGATTATTCACATGGACTATATTTTGTTATTTCCACATGGCCATTTGATGATGGATTATAATCTCAAGCCCAAAGGTGATATTATATATCCCCTTTCAAAAGAGGTATTAAATGACGTTAGAAGTGATAACAAATAGTTATGAGATTAAATAAATGACTAATCACGGGATAAAATAGTCTCTAATAAAGTTAAAGTAGTACAAATAATCATATCTCATCCCTCACGTTTGCAAACAAATGTAGCATAAGAGACTATTTTATCCCATGATTACTCCTTTATTTAAATCACACGAACTATTTGTTATCATTTCTAAGGTCATTTTATCATGTCCTTGAAAGTATTAAATTAGTACAAATAGTGCTATCTCATCCATCATTTTTATAAACAAACGTAGCCTACAAACATGATAAATAATGAGATATAAGAAATTAAATTCTAATCAAATTTGCCCTTCATAATAGAGAACACCTGAAAGAGAAGTAGCAGTTTACTCATATGATGCATTTCATTGAGCAACTTTCTGCATCAACAAATCCCTGAACTTTAACTTCTACCCACAAATGTCCATTAATCATAATATTATTTGTTCATGTAAAATTTTAAAAATGAATCATGCAAGTGAGTAATGGTGTAATTTAATTTTTAAATCTACTTTTCTAACATGATGGTGAGCATATAAACAAGTATTTAAGTAGAAACATGGGAATTCATGCTACTTTGAGCTGCCAACTTCTCCGGTGCTCCCTCTCTTTAACCTGTGTCCTAGCGGCCTATGGCCATCCTAAGGATTTGGACCCATTTGAAAATCAATCAAGGCATGAGACTTAAGTTTAAGAACGTCATCTAACATAACCCTTTCATTGTATGGTTTTTGGTGTTTTACTCGAGATAGGTCATGTATCCCGTGATATCTTGCTTTGGGCTGTCTGACATCTGTTCTCTGTAACGGATGCTGCACAGCTCAATCTAGAGGATTGCATTTCAATATTTAATTGTTTTTAATTATCCCTATTTTCATGATTAACATATACTCCCTTTGTCCCATAATAAAAGTCCTTATTACTATTTTGGGTAGTCCTATGTTAAATGTCCATTTTCCTTTTTACACATATTTTTCTATTATACCCGTAACAGTAAATATCTCATACTTTTCTTATTCTAATTCTCTCTCCATATTTAATGATATTATTATGAGCAATTTTGTTATTTCATTCATCTTCTTAATATGCATGAAAAGTCCACCAGGACTTTTATCCTGGGACGGAGGGAGTATAATATCTATACAAACAAACAACAGAAACTTGAAAATGGTCCTTGGTGTGGTAGTAGCAGAGAGGAGCGCAAATTGGGAGTTGCATAAATTGGTGGAATTTTGAGTTAGCCAGAGTAGGATTAGACTGAAAATCAACGTGGAGAAGAAAGAAAATGTTTGCAGGTGAGTGATTCAACCTAACTGTTGGAGAGTATCCTGTTATTATGTAATAGAAGTGGAGGAGCTTAGGTAGTGAAGAGGGGACTATTGCAAGAAAATAGTTTAGAAGCAAGAGATGAAATTCTGTTGGTTGCACACGTCAAATATTGAGTTTTATGTATACTATTGTTTTAGCATGTGAATATAAATAACTATGCTTATGGATGGACAGAAATTGTTTTAACTTAGTAGCTTGATACATTGTATTATGGGGCTTTGTTTATACCTACATACTTGAACAAACTGGTGCTGATATCTTAACTGAGTTGTTTGTTTATTGCAGATATCGAGCAAATACTCTTGGAAGCTCAACATCGATGGCTACGTCCTGCTGAAATATGTGAAATTCTTCGAAATTACAACAAGTTTCGTATTGCTCCTGAGCCAGCAAATAGGCCTCCAAGTAGGATACTAGCTACATTAATTGGTTGAGGCGCATAGACAAATATTGAGCGACTTTTATTGATTCTCTCACAGTATTGTGAATGGTCGATGTTCTTACTTGTGATTCTGTTTTTTCCCTTTCCCTTTTCTAACAACATGCTTGCTGTCCATATAGTGTTCCTCTTCGGAATGATCAAAATCAATTATTTATGACCAATTGGTTTAGATGACACCTAAACATCTCAACTTCCTTGTGTGCTCAGGCCGTGAGGTCAACCATTATGAACAGATAGAAATTAGGGCAGTTTTATTCTCGGAGTCCAGTTGTATTCTCAACTTCCTTCCCACTTTCCAGTTGTATTCTCAGAGCTTTATTTAAATGCAATTTAATCTGCATTTTAGTTTTGTGTGTATATATATAAATATTCTCTCACATACGTAGATACACGTATACACACACATACATAATATATGTGTACGTTTATTCATGTGTGTATGCATATCTAATATATATGTATACATACACAAACACACATATATTATCTAGATCAGCCCCTCCCAGGAAGGTGTCACTTTACTTCACTGCTATCTAGTGTGGTGCCGCCTTTTTCCTCTTGTACTACCCTCATACCCCTCCCTTTTTTCTTTTCCTGCTCAAAATATCAGTTCTTTTTCCACAGCTCACTATATGTACAATTCTTCACCCACCATTGCCACATCTATTCTCTCCCACCACTTGTTTGCAGGTTTAGTTTTTCTTTTGTTTTTATATTATCTTTGGGTCATTGACAACAAAATTGCTTTAACTGCAATTGTTTATTATATGATTAGAAGTAAAAGTACTTAACAATTTTTTCCAACCCTTCTAGTTATGGTTTGCTTATATGGTTGTCATGTGTCTCCTTTTTCAGATGGTTCACTTTTTCTTTTTGACCGAAAAGTGTTGAGGTACTTTAGAAAAGATGGACATAACTGGAGGAAGAAAAGAGATGGAAAGACAGTTAAGGAAGCTCATGAAAGACTCAAGGTAAGTGCTAAGTAGTGTTCCTTTGCTTTTTTAATATGAGGACCCAGTATAAGAAAGTCAAGTCCGTAAAAAATACTAGTTATATTTCCATGTCACATATTTCTTTATCTCTATTTCTAGAAGGGCTATAATCCCTTACTTTTGAAGTTGCAATGGTTTTGTAAAAGTGACAAACAATTTCAGACATCCTAAAGGTGAGAATGTGACACTCATCTTGTGCTGGAGTAGTACCGCTTGCAGTTACTTTTCTTTCTTAACTGCCTTCTGTTCCATAGTTGGTTATTTCTGTTGAATTTTTTTGGTCTGCTCCAAATTAATGTATCTAGAAACAGTTACCAATTTTTTTTTTTGATGTATCTAGAAATAATTAAATAAACATCCTTACAGGCTGGAAGCATTGATGTTTTGCATTGCTACTATGCTCATGGAGAAGATAACGAAAATTTCCAAAGGCGCAGCTACTGGTTGCTTGAAGAGTGAGTATACAAAAGTTTTCCTAGTTTACTTGCCTGCTTGACCCCCACCCCACCACAAACACCCTCTGATACTTTTTTTCAATCCTTTTTTATTTGGTGTTTTTTTGGGGAGGGGGAGGGGACACCATGTTTGATACTGGTTTCAATATTTACTAGGCTTTCGGAACAGTAATGTGACTAATGGTAATTTGTATTTACGGACGGACACTATGTACATAAGTATCGCCTTATGTACAGAAGTCTAGAAACTGTGTTCTGTAGTTTTAATTTAACTTGGATGGTAATGAGTCTAATGACATAATTCTAGTACTGTTTTCTCTGCTTCCCAATATGCTTGCCTGTTGAGGAGAATAGGGTTTATCAATATCCACTTAAAGTTGCTTTGCATTTTGAGTCATTTATAACTTGGTGTAGTAATACATATTCATAGTTACAATCTTTCGTGAACTTTTGCGTAGTAGATAGATCGAGATACTTCCCTACCCCAAAAAGAAACAAAAAGCAAATAACCAAAATAAGAAAAGATAAAAAAGCAAACAAGCAGAAAGAAGAACACTTAATAAGTGTGTTGATAAACAATGGGTTTCTAGACGATGGGTCTTACAATTTCATCTTTAAAATTTTGACTCATAACTGAGGAGCTTAATGGAAGGTAAACAATTTAGACTCAGTGAGAAGTAAAAGAAAGTAATTGTGGGTTAATAATCTAGCTCTACCTTATAATTATGTGTAATATGCCTTGAATTAGAGACGATGTCACCTACATAGTGGGTTGATATTGTATGTGGAATGAAAACGGGAACGAAAAACGTCACTTTTACGGTAGGGGTAGGTTTTTCGGAACTTGTTATACTGGGAATAGTTTTCTTAATGTTATGGGCAAAACTAGTTGAGGTATAGTTAAAATTAGTTGAGTTAGTGTTACAAAATGTGTATTTTCAAGGAGGCTAAGCAATGTTATCACTTACTTAACGCCCATAACTCACAAGGCACTTTTGGCTACGATAGTTGGTATTCCTCGGAATTTTCTTGTACGTTTCTAATAGAGTGTTCTAGATTGATCCATGTGATAATTATGCTTGTTAATATTCTAGATATTTTATAGTATAACTCTAGATAGTCAACTAGTCCTCCATTAGATTTGATCCTAGCCATTAGTTGTATGTAAACATGCACAAACAGGCCTGGTCTAGGTGCCAGGCTTTGACCATTGACCAGGCCGGGCTGGGCCAGGCCCAAGCTCGAAGGGAAGAAGGCCAGACCAGGCCGAATAATTGAACCGAAAACTTGGTCTGAAGGAGCCTGCTGGCTAGGCTCAGGCCAGGTTCAGGCCGGGCCAGGCTCGACCATTCTATGTTTAACTTCAAAAATTTAGCCTTCAAAAATTTAGCCTTCGAAAATTTAGTTTTGAACTCCCTCTATTTATAAAACAAAAGTAGGATAAGTTAATATTGTTAGACAATGTGAGACTTTGAAAATCCAAATAGAGAAACAAAATATAAATATTCAGTGAACTTGAAGTTACAATCCTTTAAATCCGATGTGGAACTCTTATCTTTCTCTATAACTGTACACTAATGACTTCTTCGACTCTTCTTTGTCCTTCCCTCTTTCTCTCTCTTTCTTTCTAATCTCTGGAGCCAGCCAGAGCTAAAATCCCTCCTTTGAATTATTCTCAGCTCCAATTCCAGGTTCTTAATAAAGATTTATTTTTATATCTCAAGGCTCAACGGCAATTTTGATTTTCAGGTGCACTCAAATTTGGTCTTTTTTTTCCCGCTTTTTATGAAGTTGGGTCTATCTGAATTTGATTGTAAATTCGTGAGATTGATTTGTAATTTTGTTTGGATTATTGGGTTTTCATTAGAATCGAATTATATTTTTTTGGGTTTGAATCCAAATGGTCTGTTTCCATAGGTCAATTTTCATTGACCAACATACAGACATGGCCAAATCTGTGAATTCGACCGACCTGTATTTGAAATTGAAGCAATCTAATCAAATTAATAGGATTAAAAGGACACCTAATTCTACAAATCAATTGAATGTTTCGGCGGCCAACAATGTCGATCGAGGGTAATTGATTTGATAATCTTGATTGCTGTGGTTTTTGCTTGTGGGTTTCTTTTATATCCTTGCATAAAGTTGTTGTCTTGTAAATTCATGGAAATTATTGGAGCAATCTTTGTTGTGCTTAAAGAGGAGGTTTTGAATGCTCCAATGATTTATGGGTGTTTAGGACTGAGCATTTTCTTTGCATGTTGGTAATTACTGTCTATATGAGTAGCATTTTCTTTGTATTTTATGTCTGTTTGTCTGTCTGTATTATTTGTAGCTAACTAGCTATGTTGTATTGATATCCAGCTTGAGACTAAAGATTGTGTGAAGAACTCTAGTACTTGTCCCACATTGTTTAGAAGATAGAAGTCTTAAAAGGAAGTTTTCTTTTATAAGGGATTCTCCTCAATTTAGTGGAGAACTCTAGTACATGTCCCACATTGTTTAGAAGGAAAAAGTCTTAAGGAAGTTTTCCTTATAAGAGGGACTTTTATAAGTTTATGAAGGTAACAAACAAGCCAACCTAGCAAAGGGCTTGAAGGCTAGATCAGGCATGTTGCACCAGGTCAGGCCCAGGCCGAACTCAGGCCATAGGCTGGCTCAGGCCAGTCCAAGCCAGATTTTGCTCAAAATATAGAGACTTTTTTAAAGCCTTCAGATCGGGTCAGGCTTGATTGGGCTAGGCTGGACCAGGCCTTGACCAGACTGAGTTTTGACCAGGTCAGGCTCAGGCCGGATCAAGGTCGCAGGCGTCGGGCTTTTTGTGCATGTTTAGTTGTACGGCTCAAGTAAGAGGACGCCTCTCATTTTTAAATCATAAAATAAAGTTGTAATCAAACATTATAAAAGTTTACGTAGAAAAAAGTTTTGGATTGCAAAAAAGTTTTCAAGATGTTGCCAACTATTAGTAGATTTGGAAAAGATCTTATCAAGTAAAACAGCCTTGTAACTTTGCTAAAGTTTATGTTACTTGTGAATCTCTTAATTTTTATCATTGTCTTTGTTTCTTGTTCTCTTATGTCCCTTCATTTTGGTTGACAACTGTTGTAGGGAGCTCTCTCACATAGTTCTCGTCCACTACCGGGAAGTAAAGGTGACATTTTATCCCTTCTCTCATTTTGTCTTCTATTTTTCTTTCTTTCTTTCTTTCTTTCTTTTTCTTTCATTCAATTTGAAGCAGCTTTTGCTTATATTGAGTAAGATGTCATTGTTAATTCTGACAAAAGATACTTTTTTCTGGCTATATTGAAAGAATATTGTCTTTACTTTTTTTTTTCTGGTTATATTGAAAGAATATTGTCTTTCATGGCTTTCACAGTCTGAATAGTTTTTCAAATCATTGCACTTTATATGACAGCTAAATATTGAGAACTTGCTTAGAAGCATAACAATCATAATATCTTATGTATTATGTCGACAGACTTGTAAAAATGCGGCCACAATTTGGTGCTTAGGAGGCTAGGAGCATAATTTCGCTGAACTTTGCCTGTGGTTTGATTTTTTTGCTTCACATAGACCACCCATGTTTGAGAAATTCAGGCATCTCTTTGACAATAAGGTACTTAAATAAATGATAGCCTATGGAATGGATGAAAATATCAAGTGACATTTTACCCTTACTGGGTGATTTTTTAAGTACATGTGCTTAGCATTCTGCAAGGTTTTATACAACGGTATTTCTTTCTCTCTTTGATGAGTACTCTCTCCAGAGGTTGTCTGGAGTACAATTTTCCGCAATAAAAAAATAGCAAATCAGAGGGGAGAGTATAAAATAACTTCCAATTTTATCCATAGTGGATCCAACCTAAGTACAATTTGAGTTCGACATATATACTAAAGCCATTCTTTGGTAGACAATTGTTTTTATTTTTGGGTACTTAAGACATCCTTTGAAGGACCAAGGGAGTTATATAAAGGCTTATTTTACCAATGTATTGTGACCTGACGTTATCCTCAAGACTCAGCAAAAAGGCTTTCAGTTAAAAGAATATATTTTTTCCCATCTGTTAGTCGTTTGAGACGTTGCCATGCGTCAGGGATCAGATATTCAGTTATTTGTTATCAAATGTATGACTTCTCATATAATTGATTCATGTTCTAAAGTTCTTTCATACTTTGACTATGTTTTTTGGAACCGTCCAATTTAAGCATGCACTTTGGGATGGTGTAGTCGGCATTCATTTTACATGGCAGCCTATCTCGTAGTTTTCTTAAAGTATTGCTCTTTAGTAATTATAGCTTTGGTGTAGTGTTTATTGGTGTAGTCAATTAATTTCATTGCACATACCAGGTAATGTCCTCAATATCACTTAATTCTTATTTGACAAGTGAATTATTCTTTAAATTGTCTTTCTATCATGTAGGAGTTGGAAACTAGCGGCATTAAGGCTTGTTGTGATAACAATGTAATATCTTTTTTATTTTTTCTGGTATTAAAATGTGCTAGCTGTTCTCCACAGAATTTAGTAGTCAGGGGACATTCATTTGTTAAATGAAACTCCTTTTGTTTGGTGTTTCCTTCCATAAACAAGCGAGGATCCTGTAGCAGGTTTTACATCATTTTCCTGTGATATTGATGAAGATTTTTCTTTTCTGATAAGTGAGATTGATGAACATCATCATCTATTAATGTGCAAACATGATTGGTATATGAAATTTAAGTACTGTATTTTAATATATCATGTAAAAAGATGAATCTCAAGGGATGGAAAACATGTCATTAGTCTTGAGGAATAACCTCAAAGTCACTGGCTCAAAAAAAGAAGAAGAAAAAAGGTCAAAAGTTAGGTTATCAAATTATGATAGGCCAAGCTTGACCCTTGGCTGAATTGGGATGACTTGGATCTATTTCATCCTGCCAAGTCAGCCTCATTTTCTTGGTTATCAGTGTTCTACTGTTTCCTCTTCTGAACTCCTGAGGCTGCTTATACATCCTTGAATGCTCTCGAGCCTCTTGTTAAAAAATTATCTAAAAATATGTTGTCAAAAATTTTCTTGGCATACCTTCTAAATGGGTTCATGAAGAGAATTACAACATTCAGAACTATGCTTGATTGGATGTGATTCAATTTGAGCTGCTTATTTCTAATTTCCTTTATAATACTATTTAGTTTACTCAATTTGTTAGATTTCTAATTCTGTCTTTCTTCAAGGAAAGGAATTAAACTATGTATATACTCCCTCGGCTTCATTTCATAAGACAAAATTTTGAGTGGTACGGTGTTTAATAAAATGGCATTTTAAGTATTACAAATGTGTACATTTCCAACTTTACCATTATTAAATCAAAGTATTATATTTAAATTTAACTTGGGAGTGGAGTGTCAAATTAAATATGAATATCTTATTCATATTTCTTGGTTAACTGAAGCACCCTTAATCTTTTCATATTAAGTTGTATATTCAAGAGTAGGTTAACATGCTATTTTACACTCCCCACTAAATTATTGTCATAATTTGGGGCATGCCAAAAAGGAAATTGTCTTATACAATGGGATAGAAGGAGTATATATCACTTGTGCATTTAGAATGTTCATGGTGTAAAGCGGCCAAATAACTGTTTGATGTACCCAGTTCATTTGTTCTCCCTCTCGAATGACTTATATGATTAAACCAAAGTTTGCAAAATAGGAGTATCTATACGTCCACTTTAAAGTTTAAACTAAGCGCCAGCAACATTATTTGCATCTTGAAAGTGAAAAAGCTTTCCTCCTTTAGTGACAACTGTATTTTACTTTTTCAAATTTCCAATATTGACTACCTTTTTGGTGAGCCACTTCAATATTAATATTACAATTTTTGCTCTCTGGGAGTTTTCACGTTTGGCATATGCCTCTGACCTTCTGCACACAAATTCTCATTTAAACTCAAGATTTGGATGTATTCTTAAATATTCTAAACTCTAAAAAGTTTTGAAATGGGAAAGCTAGGGCCTCTAATATGAAATGAACTGTAAATTTGATCAACTTTATCAGAGGACTCAGTATGCTTACATCATTACTGGAATTCTTTAATTTATGTTTTTGAACTTTGGCAAGATATGGGGTATTGCTGGTGTTACCTTGTTCACTATTACTTGGAGACGGAGATATTACCTGATTACTTCTGTGTCATAAAATTGATATCTTGCTTAAAACATTTGCTAAATATTCCATTGCAGGGAAACAGGACACACTATAACCGTAATAGAGAGGAAGAAGGAGCTACTCCGAACTCCCAAGAAACTGGAGAAAATTTACCTAATTCTGATGTGGACAGCTCTGTGTCTTCAAAATTTCAGCCATATAGTTATCAAGTGACTTCACAAACTACTGATACGGCTAGCCTCAACAGCACGCAAGCATCAGAATATGCAGATGCCGAATCAGGTGTGTTTGTGATATATAAGTCATCTCTATCCATAACGTATTTACTAACATTTAATGTTAACACATAAAAATTTAACATTACCTTGTGTGCTGTAAATATGCTGCTTAAAAATGGTTTCTCTACATCATTCACAACAAACAAGATTTTCCGCAGTATATAATCACCAATCAAGCTCCAGACTCCACTCTTTTCTTGAGTTACAACAGCCTGGGACGGAAAAAATGGATGATGCACTCTCTGCTCCTTATTATCCAGTTCTCTCAAGTAATATATTTCTACTTCGTTTTTTGTTTTTATCAGTGAAATGCTTTGTGATTGCTACGATCTATTTTCATCACACTGTACTTCTAAACAAATGGTATTGTATCCAACTGTTAACAGATGATTACGAAGGAAAGTTTCAAGCTATTCCAGAGATGGACTTTGTCTCACTCGCCCAAGGAGATAAAGTTAAAGACAGTTTTGAAGCTGGTTTAACTTATGATCCCCAGAAATACCTTGACTTTCCATCGTGGGAGAATCTTCTGGAAAATTCTACTATCGGGATACAGTCTTCCCCTTTTCAATCCTCACATTTGTCTACCCGACCTACCTTGAATATTGTACCTGGACAGGGGAATGAGATACCTGGACAAGTTTCTGCAGATGCCTTTGGTAAAAACCAGGAGTTTGGAAGTCATTCACATGGCCAAGGAGAGTGGCAGGTACAGAATGACCTAGAAAATCCACATGTTTTATATATTGTTACCCATTATGTAATTTCCAGGACAGAAGCCTCATGGTGCAGTAGTGCCCTCTAATATTATTTGGCAAGCAAAATTTAGTTTCTAAATTCCTAAATATTCAAACTTAACCCCAACATCCCAAGGACTTCAACTCCTTATGCTCGACATATTTTCATTACTTGAACAACTAAAAAGGATCTTACCTTTATATACTAGCATCATATCTCTTAGTTGTTTGAATGATGATTGGCATGGTTTATACAGACCAGTTGATATTACATTTTATTTTCAATTTGACTCGCATCTTATTTTTTGTATATGTCCTAATGCATTATGATGCTGTTAGCTGCAAATCATTAATTTCAATTTTTGCCAAATATTAGTTTGGACTGAAGTTGATAATAGTTGCTTCAGTTGAGTTTAAAGACTATTTTTGCTTCTTGAATCCGTAAAGAATGATTGCATGCTTTAACTTGACTTGTAAACAGTCTTCTGAAGGTAAATTTTCACACATATCCAAATTGTCCATGGAACAGAAATTACCTTCAGGATCGGCGTATGATATCACGTCTAGGCTTGATGACGGAGAAGTTAGCTCTGTAAATTTATTCAGTTCCCTTTAATTTTTGCCTAATATAAGTTTGGGCTGAAGTTAATAATAGTTGCATCAGTTGGGTTTAAAGACTATTTTTGCTTCTTGAAGCTGTAAAAAATGATTGCATGCTTTAACTTGACTTGTAAACAGTCTTCTGAAGGTAATTTTTCACACATATCCAAATTGCCCATGGAACAGAAATTGCCTTCAGGATTGGCATATAATATCACATCTAGGTTTGATGAAGGAGAATTTAGCTCTGTAAATTTATTCAATTCCCTGGAGTCTCAACATCCTGATGAGCAAAATAGGCATGCCCAATACAATATACATGGACAGCTTGCACCTGCAGAAGTTGGAAGTTCTATGAAAACAGAGTCAGAGACCAATGTGCCTATGGATGGAAAAGCCACTTATTCAGCTCTGAAACAGCCATTGTTAGGTGGCTTTGTAAAGGAAGGCCTTAAAAAACTTGACAGCTTTGACCGTTGGATGACTAACGAACTTGGAGATGTAAACGAGTCACAAATGCAATCCAGCTCTGAGGCCTACTGGGAGGCAGTTGGAAGCAACGGTGGAGTTGATGATTCCAATATTTCCTCCCAAGTGCAATTAGACACCTATATGCTGGGTCCCTCTCTGTCCCAGGACCAGCTCTATAGTATTATTGATTTCTCACCAAACTGCACATATTCTGGGTCAGAAGTCAAGGTACAGTATAATAATATCTTTTGAACTACTGTTATTAGTTCAATCAGGCATTTTCAATGTTTTTTTTGCTATTATTAGGATTGTCTTAGTAAAGTTTATAATAGGTTAGCTTCATAATCAAAGAAATTTCGATGAATGCTTAAATTTCGTTTGGTCATGTTTTGCATATACTACAACCAGGTCCTAATTACTGGAAGATTCTTGAAGAGTCAACAAGACATGGTGAACTATAAATGGGCATGCATGTTTGGGAAACTAGAAGTTCCAGCAGAGGTTGTATCAGATGGTGTTCTTCGTTGCCATACACCCCATCACGAGGCTGGAAGAGTCCCTTTCTATGTAACATGTGCCAATAGGCTGGCATGTAGTGAAGTACGAGAGTTTGAATTTCAAGTTAATAATCTTCGAGATGTGGATGTCGCAGATACAAGTAGTGGCAACTCAACTGATATTCTTCTTCACATGCGATTTGGAAAACTTATATCACTGGGATCTGCTGGTTCTCAAAATTTAGTTCCTGGTATTGTGGATGATTATTCCAACTTGAGCAGTAAAATTAGTTCAATTATGAAAGAGGAGGACAATGTGTGGGACCAAATACTTATGCTTACTACTGAGGATGAATTCTCCAAAGAAAAGGTAAGGGACCGGGTACTACAAAAGCTACTAAAGGAGAAATTGCATGCATGGCTCCTTCAGAAGGTTGCTGAGGGTGGACGAGGCCCTAGTGTATTAGATGATGGTGGCCAAGGCGTGCTCCACTTTGCAGCTGCTCTTGGTTACGACTGGGCTATACCACCCACAGTGGCAGCAGGAGTTAGTATCAATTTTCGGGATGTGAATGGGTGGACTGCACTTCATTGGGCAGCATCCTATGGCAGGTAGCGATCTTGATGTTTATTAAGTTCTATTGCAGTGTATGGTTTATTGTACAAGTGATGTATTTAGATGTTTTTATTGGAGATGATCCGACTTATTCAACTTTCATTTGATGCTGAATTGAACCTTTTTTACCATGGTGTCTTATTGCATGAACCTGTGTTAACATTAGAGAGCGGACAGTGGCTTTCCTCATCTCTCAAGGTGCAGCTCCTGGAGCATTGACAGATCCTTCACCCAAATATACGACAGGCAGAACTCCGGCAGACCTGGCTTCCAGCAAAGGACACAAGGGAATTGCTGGTTATCTAGCCGAATCTGCATTGAGCTCCCATCTTTCATCACTTAAGTTGAAGGATACAAAGGAGGGTGTTGGTGGAGATATTTCTGGACTAAAGGCTGTACAAACAGTTGCAGAGCGAACTCCAACTCCAATCGGTGATGGGGACTTTCAACAGGGACTGTCATTGAAGGATTCATTAGCTGCTGTATGTAATGCTACTCAAGCTGCTGCTCGCATTCATCAAGTCTTCAGGTTACAGTCATTCCAAAAGAAGCAGCTAAAAGAGTATGGTGATGGTGAGTATGGAATGTCAGATGAGCGTGCTCTTTCACTTCTTGCTGTCAAGACAAACAGAGCAGGACATCAAGATGAGCCAGTGCACGCTGCTGCTACGCGAATACAAAATAAATTCCGTAGTTATAAAGGCAGAAAAGAATTTTTGATACTCCGGCAACGAGTTGTTAAAATTCAGGTGTGATGCAACTTTTCCCTTCCTTCTCATCAGTTCATGACTCCTGTATTTTATTTTTTTATTGATCTACTATAACTTTATCCTTGGCCAACATCATTATCCATGTATCTTTTCAATCAGGTTGACCTATAGTATTCTAACTCTCGGCTTAATTTTTTAAAAGGCCCATGTAAGAGGGCACCAGGTGAGGAAGAATTATAGAAAGATTATCTGGTCCGTGGGAATACTAGACAAGGTAATTTTACGATGGAGAAGGAAAGGGAGAGGTTTGAGCAGATTCAAGCCAGAGGCACTTCCTGAGGGTCCTAGCATGCAAGACACTTCAAAGGAGGATGACTATGATTTCTTAAAAGAAGGCAGAAAGCAAACGGAGGAAAGGCTGCAAAAAGCCCTTGCTAGGGTGAAGTCCATGGTTCAGTATCCTGAGGCAAGAGATCAATACCGTAGGTTACTGAATGTTGTCTCAGAGATTCAGGAAACTAAGGTATTGGAACTTTATAACATTTAGCATGCATCCTATATTCGTTGATTAGTAGTGTTTCTAGAGAAAGTGTGCATGATTATTTGAAAGTTATCTAGTCGTGCAAGGAATTTGATATAGAATTCATGAGAGTTGAATTATAATTAGATATGATAAAACAGAACTTGTGGCAGCAAAGTACAGACCATGCTGCACTGGGTTGATCAAAGAAGCTGCTTTGGCAAGACGTAAACAGTCTGCATAGTGAATCAGCAGTACGCATTGTGCAACACCTTTCGCTGATGCTATCTGGCTACAATAGGTGACGTACTGGCTTCGGGTCTTGGCAGGTGAAGAATTTCTGAGACCTTGATCTCAAATATCCCCATGTGGGACCCTTGGGACTTATAGTTGGTGGCTGGAATGTATTCGCCACAATATCGGTAGCCAGATGGTTGTTCTACACGCGCAGTGCAATCGCCATGACCTAGATACTAGTTCCAGAGCATATACAAGTTATACCTGGATGGAAATTATACCGTCATACCTTGTGAACTGTGTGCTCATTGCATTGATTAAACTAGACTTTATCATACAACTTGCTATACTTCTAGATATCTCACCAGCACTTTAGGGTCATGTCGCTCCCATGTGGTCATCACGTGTTCCAAGTCCTATATCAGGCCATAAGGCAATCAACTCAATTTATACACGGAGCTCTCTAAACAATTAATGTGATTTGACAATCATCTTCCTCACTTCCTATTTTATAATTGTCTCAACTCTCACCTCCTTGCCAATGTCTCAATTGAGGTCCCAGCTTAACGTGTATCACCTCCTCCAGTATACCCCCCCCTCCTTCTGCCCCCAAATTGTGTGTCATGCTTCTTTTATGGCTGTTTCAATTTTTATTTTTTATTTTTGTTAAAATGGGTCATAGTTTTGTTTAAGAATTAGTGGAAAAGGGTAAAAAATGGACCCCCACAATGTATTCCTAGGCACATTAGTATAGGAGGGTGCTAAAGGAATTCGGTGGTCAATTTTTGTTTACGTAAACTATGTGTCATGTTGACCAATGACACTCGATTTGGGAAAGAGGGAACAAGTATTTATGACCATATCCCACTCTAATCACCTTTCTATGTGGGTCTTCGTCACTTTTCAGCCTTCAAGAGCTCCAGCCATTAGTGAATTGCAGTTCAGTATAGCTAGAAATACAATGTCATTCGGTTTGATTCATGTGCAATAATGAGACTATGAGAAGAAAAATGCCAACAGCTCAAAACATGAGATTATCAAATTGTAACTACTTCTGTTATGATGAAGTACCTGTTCCTGAGTTGACCGAGTGAAATGAACCCTTTATATGGTGACCAGCCTGAATGCAACCCGTAGTTAGTACCACACAATCTTTTACTTTATAAGTTATCAATGTTTGGACATTTATATTTGCTTAATGCTGAGTAGCTAGGTAAAGACGACGCACGTGTATGCAAAGTAAATAATTTCTCAGTTATATATAAGTTTTACTTGAATAATTTTCTTTTCCTTATATTATAATTTATGTTTATTAATCTCCGAAGGCTATGTTTGTTTGCAATGATTATAATCTCGTGATTATAATCTATGAGATTATAATTCCAATACTATTAATTTTAGATTATAATCCCGGGATTATAATTCTAATATCAAGACTATTAAGTTGTTTTATAATCCTAGACTAATAGTCCAAAGTCTAAATTTGAAAACAAACAAGACACTTGAGATTAATAGTCATATTCCAAGTATAATCTTTTCAAACATGGCCGAAGAGTCTCCTTAGAAGAACTGTTACACCAAACAACCCAGGCACACCAAACTTGACAATCGCTTTAATAAATATTATAGATATGGATTGCAACCATAATCTGATGGTAAGGATCCTGTATCTGAAGAGTAAAATACCCTTCTCACTTCTTAAATCTTGCTTTTATCATTTAAAGCATCTGCACGGAGTTCATGAATTCTAGATGTTTACTTGTTTAAATCCATGTTGTAGGCTGCAAATGATAGGGCTCTGAACAAGCCGGAGGAAGAAGCAGCTTATTTCGATGAAGATCTCATCGATCTTGAAGCATTATTGGGTGATGACACCTATATGTCTACAGAAGCTTAATTTAAACTCTGCCTCACTTAGTTTTCTTGTAAAATCTTGTTCTCTGTCCATCTCCATTGATTAGTATAACTGTATGATTAGGGTGCACTGATATTCATTTGTAAATCCGATATACTACCCGATTAACCATCCTTTATGTCCGGAGTATGTTAGGAGGAATTTGTAAGAACAGAAGGTGGTGCGAGTGTGAAAAAATTTTACGCCTTTTGATGTGTGCGTTTATAATGTAATAGTAGTATCTACTTTTGCACCTCATAATGTAAGTTGATAATATCGAAACTGAATCACCTTGACTGGAAACAATGATTTATATTTGTGGTGGATTATCAATCCGGTGGTTATGATAAAGATATTTTCCTGGAACTTTAGTTGCTAATTGTAAGGTGGTTCCATTTTGGGCTGAATAATTTTACCAGAATTTATTGTAGGTGAGCAGAATCTTCTGTAATGAAATTTTTATATGAATGTTGTGAACTTTTTTCCGATTAAAATATTTAGTTTGGAGATTTGTAATGGATTGATATCAATCCATACTGAGTTTGTAAATTGAAGATGGCATAAAATATAAGCTACCGACACTTGCTCAATAATGAAATCAAACAACTCACTCGCCTTCGACAGAAGCATGTAGTAAAATATGTTCATTGAAGCAAACAGAAGGCCGAACTGATAAAACTATAGTTCATACGGTATAATGAGGAAAACTGGTTCACTGATAATTTCAAATGCAGCCAACCCAGAACATCTGGAAACAACTGCATTTTTGAATGTTAGATGAACATTTTCCAACACTACAAATAGAGTATGACATATACATCCACCATATACACTTCCTTTTCCCCTTATTGTGAACAAAACCAAGGATAATCCTCCACCACCACCACTTTACATGCCAACCTAATTTTACATTTTACTGATTCCATCTCTCCTTAGTAGACATGTAACAAATATTCCACCAAATATATAAAGGGGAGGTAAGTAAAGAATATATTTTAAAATAGAAAGCTGAAGGTAGATTTGTTCAAAAATAAAAATCGGAATTCCTCTCAGCTTGTGCTACCAGCAGCAACTCCTTCATAGAACAAGATGTACCCGTGATCTGTATTACTGGAATACTCCTGAGCCGACCCAAAGAAAGTCTGCACAGCGGACTCATCAATCATCTCCACATTTTCGTCATCAAAGAATAGCCAATGGTTATGGCTTTTCACAAGGCTAACATAGTGTCCATGGTTAGGCCCACTCCCAACATGGACAACTACGGCAAACAGGGAATACTCAGCATCTGCATCCTCCACAGTATTGCTCAGCTTCAACTCCAGCGGGAAAACAACACGATAAGATAACTTCTTATACCGGGAAAGCTGCTCAATGTACTTGAACCGCTTCAGATGGATGACCAGAATCTGAGGTGGCTTCTTTATCTTCATTCTCTTCTGGGCTTCCTGCAAACTGCATTTAAATGAGGTGTAGTAATTGGTTATCAGTTTATCCTTTTGGAAATAATATTTAAAAGGTTATTCATCTTTACTTGTTTATGAACCATCGCGATTTCAAAGACCAAATATAATATAGCCTGAAAGTAAAGTTCATAGATTTCTAAATGAAAAGGTTAGAAGACTTCACCTGTTAAGGTGTGAACTACAACAACAAGCAGCCCAAAATGTTTCAATAATCACAACTCCAAAAAAAATACAGCAAACATAATATCCAACAGTCAGAAGTGCCAACAAATGATACGAACCTGCAACACTTGTCACAAAAGAATTTGTCCTCCGCATTTAAAGTCTCAGTCGAGCTGAAATTTTTCAGACAACTTGTGATTGAACTGTTCTGCTCAATATCAAGGCTCAAGTCCAAGAAAGTTTCATCTCTTGCCGTTACCGTCTCACATTGTAAGCACCTTGTTTCATTTGTGAGTATACCCTAAACAATAGTCATATAGGAGAATGAGAAACTGCAAACGGTAATAAAGCATGCAGGAACAGCTACATTTGCTGTTTAAGCAGAGTGAGCAACAAATCTACTACTACAAATTGTAAATGCAAGGAAGAAGAAAAGGCCAAGTGAAGTTACTTGAAAATTTTTGTGTACCCAGGTTACAAGAGGCTCTTTTTGCACACCATTAGGAAGACCATTTCTCGGTCCATTTGCAATATTTTCAGACGGCGATGAAGTTTCTGGATCACCTTTTGCCTTTCGAGTCTCTTTCTCGAGCAAGTCAACAAGTTCATTTAGCAAATAATTCAAGAATTCATGTGCATCCTACAAAAAATAGGAATATATTTTAGATCAAATGATAGACTGGTAGTAACACAGCTAAATATCAGCATACCAAACATGCTCTGTTAATCTTATGCAGAAGGGTACACCAGATATACAACCCAAGGCATGAATTTATAATAACTGAAAGAAGAGAAGGGGGGAAAAGGAAAAGAAGTTTTAAAAAATGATAAAAATAAATAGTAATCGGTGATAATAATTATCAACAATGAAGTGAGGCATGGTAAAGGAAATATCCATATTATTGGTTAACCTTCCAAAAAATATAATTTAAACACAAAACAAGCCACCATAACAAAGTTAACATAAGAGCTATTTTGGACCAATGACGTTTTCATTTAGATTCTACTAATATAAACAGTCCCCAAGTCTTCAATCCAACATATACAAAAACAAAAACAAGTAGTTCATGTTAAGCACCCATACCTGGTGCATGTAGCTGCGAAAAATCTCATTTTGCTTCTTCAGTTTCTGTACAAAGCGTTTTGGAGCAATAACACCTGTCTTCTTCTTTTGTGAACTTATCTACAAATAAGTGAAATAACAATAAGTGTTGGTGCAAGGAAGTATCATTAGTAACATTCCAAATGTATCTCTGAAATTAATGAAATTTAAGAATAGTGGAATCCTTCCAATCTACCGGCGATTAGTTAATACAACTCAAACTTCTTAATCCGTAAGTTGTTCACACAAAAAATCTACTTCCTAGTTCAGATATAGCATAGCCCTGTCTTTTCATACCCTTAATTCCAGCCACATACCGGTTTTTCCTTTCTAAAGTACAAGGTCACATTAAGAGCCAAAGTGGCCCTCATAAATAGCAGTTACCGCTGCCATGGCGGTGAGTCGATGACACAGAGCAAAGTGGGTGTTACTCAACATCTACATACACCGGGCTTGAACGTTTTGTTCAATTCATACCTAAATCTTAATTGAAATTTATGTTTATTTTGCATAAGGAAAACCTATACTTGAGTCTTAAATTAACTTTAGAGACTTTTATCAGTCACACACATATTTAGTATATAATTAATGAATATTTATTGATTTGAAGTCACCAAATTTAATTTTCCAAACTACCAACAAAATGCAGTGATTGACAGATTCTTCTTTTTTGACAATTGAATGACAAAAAAATAACATTCACTAAATTTTACTTTCCGAACAGCTTAGAACTATAAATGCAATTATTGACATAAATATAACAATATTACATAACATCTTGAATAAAATGTATCCATAGAGTATAATTTTAGTCACAAACTGTGTACCTACTATGTTACTTGATGCTTTTTTTTGAAAAGCGTGTTAATTGATGCTTACTTTGAACTAGAACTAAGTAGATCTAACAAAATAAAGAGCTAAGAGGGTAAAAACCTTTGTGGAATAATATAGGCAAGTGAAGATTGAAAGGCTAAAAAAAGTGAGAAAAATTGTTCCAAAAAAACATCAGATCTTTTTTTATACTCTTTAATAGTTATGGCCCATTACAGAATGGTGTGGCACAAAAACAGCATCACACATGAATTTCTATTTCTCAGAGATATCTGAATATAGTTGAATGCAAAAACTTGATTTTTCAACAGTCGCATCATGGCCGATATTTAAATCTGCACAAACAATTCGCACCATCAAAACCATAGGATATTAATAAAAACAAACAAACAGAAAAAAAAGAGGCTTAAATATATTTTACTATCTTAAACTATTTTTTTTTTCCACTTTGATGATTCACCTTTCAATTTTGTCAATTACATGAGTAAACTATTAATTTTTTCCACTTCTGTTTAATTTCTCTTGACATGTCAAAAATTGCTGACGTGCTCCCTGAGTGGGGTCATGTCCAGCTGGTGTGAATTAAAAAAATAATTTATTCACCATTTTATTAATTTAATTTGTTTAAGTAGGGGTAAAATTGGCAAAATAATAAATCAAGATGATTAATCCAATGTTCTCTCTCTAGCTTTTTTGCTCTGCCTTTTCTCATCTCTTTTCCCTAGCTGATTAATCTCGTTCTCACCGATTTCCTTCTCTGATTCTTGTTTGTCTCTTCTTCCTTCGGCTAATTCATACTTTTCTTTTTCTATGGCTGACCCATCCCTTCTCTTAGAGGAAATCTTCGCTATTAGCCATTCTAGGGCTTCTTTATCCGATTTGGGATCTTCGGACTCAGCTCCTTCATCTCTTTCTCTGATCGTTGATATGACCGAATCAGTTGCCTTGGTTGCTAATGTTATGATCAACTCGGATGATTCTGATGTTGAAGGCATACAAAGTTTGGATGTTCGAAGTCCCTTGGTTGATTCCCAAATTCGAGATATTTTTAAAGCTGCTAATCAGCTTTCTCAGCAAGACAAAATTGATGTGGTTGCTGAGCACAAAAAAAAACAAGTTCTTCTAGACTTTAATTTTGCTCATGGTCTTTCTGTTAAGGATATTAATGTTTATGTCAATTCTGGCTTTGTTGCTAGAAAAGTGAATGCACTCGATCTGTTTGATAAAAGTCCTCAAAGATAAGTTTTTCCTTTTATAGCCATTAATGCTCTTAAATGTTCCTCTGATTGTGTCAAGGGTTCTTCCCCATCTTTTCCCCCCTTAGTTCTAATTTGGGTGGACTGATGTTTTCAAATTCTTTGGGTTTAGAAAAACATCTTTGCTCAGATGGTATTAAGCCTTCGGCTATTGTTAATGCTCCTGTTAATGTTAATGTTCATCTAAGATACTCTTTGGAAAAGACTCTTGAGGAAGATAAGTTTAATCATCCTCTTCAAGACCCTGCTCTTGGAGGCCTGTTATATTTAAGGTTGATGATTGAACCTCAATATTTTTTCTCAAATGCTATTAATCATGCTGCTCATGTTTCCCCTGTTAATATTTCTAATAGTAATAATATGTTGAACTCAGAAATTGGAAAATTATGATTTTTTGATTTTCTGATATTAGGGTTCATCGATAGAAGTTTTGAATTTTTTGCGTAGGTGGGAGATGGATTTGGGGATCGATAAATGTGTTAAAAATTTGTTTGCTTTGTTTTAATGTGAAATAAAAGTTGTTTTGCCAACTTTACCCTTGCTTAAATAATATAAATTAATAGAATGGTGAACAAATTATTTTTTAAATACACAACAGTTGGATATGGTCCCACTCAGGAGGCCACGTCAGCAATTTCTGAATTGTTAAGAGAAATTGGACAGAAGTGAAAAAAATTAATAGTTTACTCATCTTATTGACAAAATTAAAAGGTGAATCATCAAAGTGGAAAAAGGGTAATAGTTTAGGGTAGTAAAACATATTTAAGCCAAAAAAAAAACACTTTAAGTTAGCTCACACAGATCCTTGAACTCCACCTCAATGCATTAGGGTAGGAAGCATGAAGATACATTCTGTAAGCTCCCAGTAAAAACATTCCTAGACGCTCATGGATAAACCTTATTCAGGCAAAAGAATCGAAGACAAAAAAAATACATAAATTGAAATATCGACTTTTCCTCGTCTCAAAGCACTGTGCATTTATGGATTATTATTCAAAACAATGATTGAAGTCGGAGCGAAGGCAGAAGCATCCAACGACTAAGACAACCTTAAAAAACTCTAAGAAGAAAGAAAGCCCTAAGAAGAAAAACAAACATATACAAGGAAGGAAATTGAATGGGGAAAAGATGCACAAAAAAAATCTCGAGTCACGTCCACTTTTCATCATGAAACTTCAAAAAGTGGTTAGTCAAATACATAACCAATCTAGATTCTAGATTTCCATCGAGCTTGTTAGGATTAGCTTCTGTTTGTTGCTTATTTGGATTCTTTTAATTCTAAATATCTAGATCCTGAAATTCCAAAAGGCAGCCCCTCCCCCACTTTCAGATTTTGGCAAAATCTGATTATTTGGAGTAGAAAATAGCCAAAATAAAAGTCTGAAAGCTACTTTTTGATAAAAGAAATAATCAAGTATTAAAGCCAATCCAAGCAGGATCATAAATAGAATTATATAAATAAAATAGTATTACAAGTTTCCCCATGGACCTTTGAGAAACACTTTAAGCCAGTAATTATGGCGGATAATATTCTTCCAAATGCAGTAGACCATTGCTTACAATTGTTTGCAACTGAATAGCTGAGACATCTTAATCACATCGGAGATCCAATCCACCAAAATATGTCTTTCTTATCCCTGATAATAATATATCAATCTATATTAAAAAAAAATCCCCAATATAGCACATCAAAAGTTAATAAAAAATTATCTCTCACATACTATATCGGAACCCATGATCAATCCACAAATCCATCTTTTCATGAAATCTGCATGAAGGCAAAATTATGCCCTCCATATTCTATAAATAACATTTCTTTCCCAAGGAGTTCATAAACAAGGATGGTATAAGGAGCCTCTGGACTGGGTAAAGCTAAGTTGGTTTAAAAGAACCACCAAAGGCATAAAACGTCCATCATCTGCGGAGGCCTTAGTTGCCAAATCAATCTAGTTAGGTTTCCTATTTACGGAGTTGGGACTTGGGAGCGAAATCCGGCGAAATTTGCATATTTGATTGGTAAAATCCACATATCTTTAGACCCATTCACTGTTGTCCAGTCATACAAAGCCATGCGTAATGTTTATTCCAACCGTAAATTACTAAATCGCACTTAACTTCTTTATTAGGCATAATATCCAAAGGAGGGGAAGCATGGGACCAGTAACATTCCATTTGAAACTGGAAAGCGGCCACCAAGTCAGCAATTGACCTTGTTATTGAGAATAGCTATCTAATAGTTATCATGACCTGATGGAACAACATATATGTTATTTATATATACATACTTATTCATTAATGTACGCGCTTTGAACACACTCTAAACTACTAGTGTTTTCTAAAGTGACGCTCTTAAGCTCCTGTTCTAACTCCACAAATTGGTGCCTTAGGAGAGACAACCCAAATTGGCCCCTTATATATGGGTGGGTGCCAAAGGAAGATGGCTCATGGATTTTTAAGTACACTTCTCCAGTTCTAAGTCATAGCAAAGTGACAACTCATGATCTACTTCATTTTAGAGCTAACCTATCATTCCCAAATCCCCGTAGGTAGAATTAAAAAAATATGCCTCTTCAACTCGGATTGATAGAGACCGAAAAAGTCACCAATGCAATAGTCCCATTGGCAATACGAAACATTTAAATTTAACAAACCATTTGCCACCAGAAGTCAACCCCTTCACTAAAAACAGAAGGAACTGAACAACATTCAAGCATTTTAGGATAACAATTTAAACTATATGAAACTAAGAGGTGGGGAAATGCCTATGCCCAATCCACATTAGCTCAAGAAAAAATAGGTATTAATCAGCACATTTGGGATAAAGCTTATCTACTCTACAAGAAATAATGGGTATTATTACATGAAGTAAAATTCAGGCACACAAACTCCCAACTACACTAACAATGAAATATTTTTCTAACCTGCATAAATAGGTCTGCCAAGCATGTCAACAGAGTTTCTTCTGCATCAGCAAGACTTTTGTTATTTGAATAATATTCTAGTAACTGTTCACGGAATGGAACACAGAAGTAAAGAGCCTGCAGACAAGACAGAGTACACTTAGTAATAATTCAGCTTAACCTTCACTACATATTTAGAGCAACCATAAAGTTGTAAACAGACTTTATTCTGACTAGTCACTAGTCCAAATAATTCTAAAATAGCAATATCTCATGTAATACCAGGTAAAAAAGTAAAAATAAAAATAATAATAAAATAATAATAAAAATAATAAATAAATTATATTTTTTTAAATATATGAGTCAAACTAGTCATTTAATTTATGTGGGCTAATAAGTATTAACAAGTGATAGATAAATTAATTTGATAAAATTGGACCTTAAAACTAATTGGGTTTAATTTATATGTGGGTAATAAATCCTATTATTAAAATTAGGAGAGTTAGTAAAATATATTAATTTATAAATAAATAAAACATAAACCATATATAGTACCTTTGTTTGTCGGATAAAAAAGAAGAGGTCGCTTTTTAACCGAGAGAAAGAGAGAGTTGTGATTGTGAGATCATTACTGAAGAAACAAAAACATGTACCTTTCTTTTCTTTTGTTTTCGGTATATCATTGGATATTGGGTCTAACCATTCTAATTTCACAATTGAGAGTCTGAAATACATATGTATATGTATGTCTCACTGTTGCAGATTGTAAAAGTATAATAAAGGTCATGTGCTAATTTGTTAATAATAAAATAAAAATTCCTTAATATGAACGATAACTAATGTATTAGCACTAAATGATGTGTACATATATATATATATATGTATTAAGCATACTGAATTGACAAAATAAAAAGGGAAGTGATTAAAAGATCAATTGTAATCTAGTTCGGGTTTATCTTGTAAAACTGATGTAATTTCATATTATTATAAATTATAGTTATTAAGTAACTTATAACTGCATTATTATTATTGTTATTTTTAATTTAATTAGATTGGACATAGGGAATTTAAGGAGTTATATTTGGAATATATTTTGGGTATTATATTGTTTACTCTAGTTACGGATTCCGTACTCTTTCAGCGATACTCTTGTTAAATTTAATTACTTCGTTTTGCTCTTTGTTTCAAATTTAGCTATTTCACATAATTGTTCCGTGTGAAATTAATATGATAGTTTCATATTGGCGTTTATATATAGAACTCGTATTCATACTCTTTGAATTAGTTAATTATATCTAGTATTTATTTTGATATTTGTAGAAATTTACATGTCAATATATTTTGGAGACTTTATTCGTTTATATACTTCATATATTTTCGTTCACATTCAAGAGTTATTTTGATCGTTGGTATCTTGCGGTAGTTAAGTATGTTCGTATTTGAAATGATTCGATGTCATTTGGAGATGGTTATATAAGACTTGTAATTTGATCTTATTTCGGCTTACATTTTATATTTCGATCTTAGGGTATACTTGAGCCAACTACCTATGGGGTACCACATACATGTTCTCTTAACATTGGCGCATAACACCTTCTGTGGCGGTGTGATTAGTTTACGACGCATCTGTTTGTATGTTCTGAGTGTGAGTTTTAGCCATTTGATTTGTTTGTTCAAGATACATATGGGGTCGACCCAGTATTTGATTTGATTTGATTTGTTTGGCGGATTAATGATGTATGTATCGTGCATACTATTTAGTTTGATTTGCATACATTATGGTACCGATGTATTTTGTTAGCCTTTAGATATTTGTATTTGAGCTTTGTATGAAATTGTTACCTTATAAATATTGATTCAACCTTATTTTGTTTGGGATCCTCTTGACTATAGTTGTCCGTTCGACAGTGTTCATCATTTATACATGGTCTCACTAATTTTGATATATTCATAATTCGTTCGTAATTCGCATTCGTTCATTCATTCGGCTCTTTTGGTTACATTATATATTGTGGTATATTTGTACATTTTTATATCTGTATTGGGCAATTGGCTCTGTGTTCTTTTTTCGACAATTAGGGGTGATTATGATTTGTGGAATGAGAGCTACCTTTGATCCATATAAGTATATTAGACTTGAGTTTTCTAACATTCTATAGCCGGATGTTTTGGGCCTATTTTGTCATTCATTCATAGAAGTATAAATTATGTTAATATGGAGTTCTTTCTATTTACATTGGCGTTTATGGCAGTTGATATTCAATCTATTTAGAAATATTTTGAGGTTTATTACATGGTTGTATTTATTATGTTCGTGCGCGATATCCCTTTCCCTTTTAGAAAGGGGGTGTTAGATCTAAAATCAACTTATATCTAATTTTTTGTATTTTCCTTCTTCATAAGCAAAAAAAAAATATTAGGTACAAGGATGTTTTGAAAACCAAGAATGAAAGCTACTAGTAGCATAGCATGATCTTAAAAAAAAAAACCGGCCACCTGGGCGTGGGGGATGCCATAGCCTGGCAATGCATGACTATTATATTTTCAACAATATCAAAGTATAATGCTAAATTTATTGTAATGGACACAAATTTCTTGACCATTTATTTTCCTAGTTGAACAGAAGAACAACCACAACAAAAAGGCCTAAATTTTTGAATTGCATAACTCACATATACAAAAAGAAAAAGCTCAAAAAATATTATTTCCCCCCAAGTATCTATCAATGAATGAAACTACAATCAAAGAGAAAATGGTTCAAATCAACAACAATAACTGCTCAATGGTTGTAAATATAGTCAAAAAGCAGCGATTGAGGAATGAATGAAGATAATAACCTGCAAGACGCTATTACAGTAGCAAGTGTTGCCAAAATTCTCAAGTCCGAAGTAACGTTCACCTTCAGGGAACTGCTCTCCCAGTGCTTTCTCCAGTTTTGACCCCGCTGCACCCATCTATTAGCGCATCTCTTCCTTTCTCTCACTATATATATATGTATATGTATATGTATATGTATATGTAATCTTATCTATATGTATAGGTAGATATAGAAATTAGGGTTTTAAACAACAGTTATTATCAGGGGATCGGACAACCGAAATGAACCTGTGTCAATTGGGATATTGAAGAAGAAGAAGAAATCTAATCCGAAAAGGGCAAAAGGGAATTAACTATTGACGCTCCACTATTTGCTGTTTGCACTCCACATCATCAGGACGGTTGACGGAATCGTTGTAAATTTTTATTGGTTTGTTTTGGCGATTAGGAGAAAAGTTTAACAAAGAGGTAGAGGCTGATGAGAGGAAATAAAATAAAAGACCAGAATTATTTATTTTTTTGAAAGATTTATTCCATAATTAAGGTCTTGTTTGAATTATGACTTTATAATCACTTTTATTTTTATAAATGACAGAAAAATGGATTATTTCTTTACTTCTGTAATTTTCAAGTTTAAAAAGTAAATTTACTGAAATTGACCTTATTTCTTAATATAATAATAATAATAATAATAATATTGTGTTTGTTTGATTATTTTTAAATTAAATTATTAATTATAGTTAAAAATAATGTCCTGTTTTATGGGAGAGTCAGAGACTGATTAGAAGGGAGAGGGAGCTTGAGTTTCATGATGGATCAGACTATTAAAGACAAAGATGACAATCACATATGAGTTAATCGATTTAATAGAAAGATTGGGAACTATTCAATTCTAACCGTACGAGTCTGACTCAAATTATAACATAACAAAGTCTCGAGGTACTCCTACTCATTCAAAACATCATCATCCAAGATATTAAAATATACACATTCAAGTTTATGTGCATGTTAGATCTTGGGTATCTAATTGGAAGGATCCGACCCATTTTGATCAATTAACCGTTCTATAATTGATTAAGTCAGTAAAGACGTTTATAATTTTGATCGTGAATTAATTGATCGTGAGAAGTTAAACCACTTTCGTATTAAATAATCGTTCGTCCTCTATCGATCAATTAACATGCGATTCACTTTGGCCAAATACAGAGTGTCCCAATTACAGACCAAACCCAAATTATTTCGAACCGTAAGTTAGTGCTCCGTTTTCAATCGTAGTTCGAAGACACTGTTGGGTTAAAAAGGAACGGCATGAGGTTTTTCGCATCAAAGGTTTAATCACGGTTTAAGAGGTATGTCTTTGCGCATAAAATCCGTACAGTGCATGTTTAGGGTCACTTTATTTTAAATGACTTATAAGTTAAAATATAAGTTGTTTTAAGTTCTAACTTATAAATAAAAGTATTGGACATCAATTTGACTTATAAATTAAAATAAGTTATGAATGTGTTCGGCTCATAATTATTTATAAATTAAACTAAATATAAAGATTATTAAAAAGGACATTAATAAAAAAAAGGACAAAATGACTTAAAATAAATTATAAAAGCTTACTTAATTTTTTGACTTAAAACTCAACTCGTAAGTGAAAAAATAAATTATTTCCAAATAAATAAATAATAATAAATAATTTATAAATTAATTTGATCAAATTAATTCCTGAATATGCTGGTACGCCTCTTGTTGACCAAAAAACGAGAAAGACTATTATAGTCACAACCTAACAGAGTAGTCCGACTTTAATTTGATTCCTCAAACTAACATGTATTTGGCATTAAAAAACGTTTCTGTAAAGGCACTAAATATTTAAATAAAAAAAATTATTATATGAAATTTATACGACGTCGTTTTTAAACGGCATAGTTACTCCCAAACAATAGGTTCTTTAAACCCTTAAAACCCCGTTTATTGTTTATTTTCCCTCACTCCAGCGGAAAACCCTAGTTTCTCTCTTCTGCTCAAGTCAGACGAAAAACGGTATCTTTCTTATTCATTTGATTGATATTCATGTTGTTATACTGCCATTCGTTTATGTGTAAACGTTATAAGCAAATTTATGTAAATATGATAATTGCAGACAGGCGAAGCAGTGAATCCAAAGGCCTATCCACTGGCCGATGCGCAGCTAACAATTACAATACTAGACCTTGTCCAGCAAGCTGCCAATTACAAACAGCTCAAAAAGGGTGCTAATGAAGGTAATAATTTTATTTATATTTTAATTTGTTAAATCAATGAGTTTTGGTTTCTCTAATCACTGTCTTGTTTCCCTCATAATTGTAGCAACAAAGACCCTGAACAGGGGTATATCTGAGTTTGTAGTTATGGCAGCAGACACTGAGCCACTTGAGATCCTTCTCCATCTTCCCCTCCTTGCCGAGGATAAGGTATATTATTTTTGTGTGTAATTTGTAATATTTGTATAATGATACTATTGTTGGTTGTTAAAATCATCAATCTTTTTGAAATGTAATATTAAATTGACATGAGGAAGTTGATATATATATATATATATCATTTTAGGTTTGTGTTTAACTGATAATTGTGTGAAATGGGTGAAACATTTGTGGCTTGTTGGTATTTGTAATGATAACTGAGCTGTGGAATTTTGTGGTTTGATGGGAAGAAAATAATTGAGAACAATCTTGCATTGTAGCTTTACTATAAGTACAGTGTTTTTTGTAATTGCATTCATATGGTATTATATTGTGGCAGTCTGCTAACATGTTAAGATTCTTTTGTGTATCTTATTGTGTTACTCGGACTCGTCTATTTATGATGGAGTACCCGCGTCACGGGTGCGGGATTTGTGTCGGGTGAGACAATTTCAATCCGGATACGGATACGGATAAAGGATCGACTGAAGAAGAAGAATAGATCAGTTGAAGAAGAAGAGATCGGAGATATCAAACTTGATAAATTTTCATCCCCCAAGCGTTGCTGCCCCTTACTCCCGCATGACGTGTCATGGGAAGAGTAGAATAGATTTGGAATATTAAATATTTCCTAAAAAATTACAGTTAAGTACTCCAACGTTTTTATAGTATTTTAATTTAGTCCCTCAGGTTTTCTGAAAGGTCAAAATAGTCTCTGAAAAAATTACATATCAGTCTCTGTAGTTTTTTTTTTCTTCCATTTCAGCCTCTGAAGTTTCATTTCTGCCCGTTTTTTTATATTTTTGCACTTCAGTCCCTAGAGCAAAAAAAACTTGGTGATACAATTAAAAATATTATTCTTAAAAAATTATAACATATCGTATCATCGCACCCGTATCCAAATTATAACATACTTCACGTGTTCGGACACTTAGATTCGTACCCGCACCCGACACCCGCACCCGAGTTCGAGTAGAACAGGAATCTTCAGTCTTCAGATCTTGATACCAACAACAAGGCATCCTAGGGTTGTAGCTTTGTGGGTATAGGAGCTTTAGTATTAAATGAAGCATTTGGTTTTGATTTTTGAAGTAATAAAGGCGTAATAAAAGGCTTAAATAGAAGTTTCAAGAATTATATAGTTGCCCATACTTTGTTTGAAAGTGACTTTTTTCCAAATTCATTGAACAAATCCTGAAGAAAATTAATGTTAGTTGTATTTGGCAGAATGTGCCCTATGTGTTCGTACCTTCAAAGCAAGCACTTGGTCGCGCATGTGGAGTCACAAGACCAGTCATCGCATGTTCTGTGACAAGCAACGAGGGAAATCAACTAAAATCCCAAATCCAACAACTCAAGGTATGAAAAAGCTGTTAAGCTATTTAACTTGTGTCAAACATTTTTTTTTTCAATAGGATTCTGAATATTTACTTCTCAAAAACAGGATGCCATTGAGAAGCTTTTGATCTAAGATATCAAGGGAGATGTTTTCGGTGTGATGGGCCTTTCGGACTGCGAGTATCACTCCTATGAAGGCTTTGACTGAGGAAGTTGTTGTCTTACTCTAAAAGGGGAGTTTTCATTTTTCATTCACTAAAACAATCTGAGATATTACCATTGAGAATTCGATATTGCACTGCCTCTTAATGTTTTGTGTGGGATATAACGCACATGGTATTAAGCTATTAATCTATAAACGTTATTTAGGTTCAGGGAATGCTTCAAGTTCTGTTTATTATGAATTTATGATCATTAAATGCTTGTTAGCTCCTAATGCGGGACCGTAGAATGAATTAAGATATTCTATCTTTTCCTTCCTTAATATACGTCGTTTTAGAGTTTTGTATAAGAATTAAAAAAATAATTGTATAATCTATATAATAAAACAGAACCCATTTTGAATTTTTCATTTGACAAAGCATTCAGATTCATTCTAACTTAATTCTTCTAATTTAATCTAAAGGTTCATATTTCTTTCTGTCTAAATCAAATTCACTCTTACACTCTATTCTCTCTCATGTTCACACACAAAATCTCTCTCTCTACTCTCTTCTTAACACACAAACAAATAATAATAATAATAATTATTATTATAATAATTATAATAATAATAATAATAATAATAATAATAATAATAATAATAATAGTAGTAATCTATATAATAAAGATGCAGATTCATTCTAATTTTAATTCAAAATAATAATAATTATAATAACAATAATAATAACAACAATAATAATTATTGTGGTGGTATGGTGAATTATGATAATTGTTATTGATGATTGTAAGTTTTGTAGACAATTTTAGATTTTTCTGGATATCTATTTTTAAAGGAAAATTAATTATTGTGGTAGTGTGGTAAATTATGATAATTGTTATGTCTGATTATAAGTTATTTTAAGTTGAAAAGAGTCTTTAGATAATATAGTATTTTTTGAATTTTAATCTAATTTTTCGTTACGTCGTGCCTTCAGGCACGGGTAATTACTAGTATTAAATATAATATCAATTGTTTATAATACTCTTAAATTTTCATAATTATCATACTTATCTCATATTCTCTCATCGAAAATATTTTTTCATGAGTGATAATTTTGGAAAGATTGTAGTTAATTCTCTTAGATTATATAAAACGACAAATAATTAGGAAAAAATAAAATCATCTAAAACGATATATATTAAGGGACGATAAATAATTAGAGAAAAATGAAATCAGCGATATATTTTAAGAGATGGAGTGAGTATTTAAAAGGAAATTAATCAATAGAAAGCTACACCTTTTGGGAATCTTGCATATTTGCTATTGAACCTCACACAATTTTGATAAGGGAATTGATATTTTTAAGAGGAAAATTGATATTTTTACGAGGCTCTCCTCACATGAATAGTAAATGAAATTTACATTCATGTGAGCGTGAGGTCTTGTGAAAATATCAATTTCCTTTATAATTCCCTTTGGATAAAAGCACAACTGGCTTCTAATTCTAAATCTCCAAGTGTCGGCTCCAGAGTACAGGCTTTTTTTAAACCTCTGAAATAAAAATTAGCTCTACAAGCATTAGTTACTTTTTGATAAAAGTGAATAAAAAATTCTGAATGGATAAGAGAATATGAATGAGCTGAATAAGTAAGTTGTGAATATAGAATGAAATGATATGTTTGATAATCTGTCTAAAACATGTTAATACGTGTATTTTTCTATTTTAACCTTCTAAACTATTATAAACAAATTTATTATGTGATTATAAATAAATAATGTTATCTAAGAAAAATTAAATATAAAACAATCTTTGATGGAGTATATTATTAGTAATGTACTTTTAGGAATAAACACTAAATATTTTTAATAACATTCTGTCTGTCCATAAAATCAAAACAAAAGACTACAACATTCATTAAATTGGTTATTGATCAATTTGTTAAAGAAAAAAATTAAAAAAATAATTTGTACATAATAAAATTTGTTTACAATAGTAAAAAAAGATTTATTAAATATAATTTTTAATTGTCTATGATGGCAGGTAAGTACAAAATATCATTCTAACACTACGTTTTACTGATTTTATACCAATTTTCTTGATAAATTGTTCAGATGCATTTAAAGTTTAAAAAATGATAAAACAAACCATTCGAATGATTCAAACTCATTCAATATGTAAGACCCCAACTTTTATGAATAAAGTTGAATTTTCTATAAATATCATTTTTGAATATTATGGAGTGAATTTGATATAATGTTATAGTTGTAGGTAATATTAATAAATTTTACAAAGTACGCAAGTTGTTATATAATATTCGATTGGTCGGGGAATATTCGTTTTAACAGAGAATATTCGTACGACACAATTATTAGTGGACCCCACAACGGAATTATTGTCGGATTGAGAAAACGACAAAAATATCTTTTTATAAAATAACGGCTAAAGTTTTACCGTTAACTGTTAGAATACCCGGTGGTTAAAATATAGTAATACGCGGGGTTGCACAGTAGCACACGGTATTGCACAGTATTTTTGAATTATTGATTCTTACGTAAGAAGGCACTACTTAATAATTGTTACAATAATTACTGTTCAATATTTTATTTTATTGATTCAATAATTGCTGCGTTGATATTTTATATTATTGTTGTTTCAATAATTGTCGCTGCACAGTATTGCCCATTATTAAATTAATAATTCATATTATTTGAATAATATTATTAGATAACATTATTGGCAATGTCTAGAAAGTTCTGTCAAGCAAAGGTTGGTCACCTAATTGCGCGCCAGTAAGAAAAAATTCTTATCGGAAAGCCCTCTCTTTCCTGAGAACGGCCTGGTTATTATTGTGATTCTGTAATATTATTTGTGAATAATTAATTATTAATTTATATGATAAGAAAATATTTATTTTATGTGGATATAAATGATGGATAGAAAAATATTTATTTTATGTGGTTATAAATGAAGGAATTAATGTTGAGGTGTTTTATCAGTATTTTGTCGGATTAGAGGTATTAAAAAATCAAATCGGTGTTCTTAAAGCTCTATTGTGTGAGTTATAATTTTAATCCGACCGTTGGATCATTGTGATTTTTGGATATGTTATGCATATATAAGTTGAGTATATGTCCACAAATTTTGAACCGTTAAAAATTAACGCATGATTTGTTATAAATTTTAAAAGGTGTTAAAAATCATCCGTTTGTAGATTTCAGATATTTTCTGTCTGGAATTTGGAAAAACTTAAAACTACAAAGTTGTAGAGAATTCGATTTCGTATGGAATGGACATAAAATTTGTATTTTTTTGATAAAAGGACTATTTATTATGAATTACTGAAGTTTTAAAAATGACATTTTTTATTAAAATTAGGTGGGACCCACTTTTGTTTTTGAAAACATGTGGGCTGCTATTTTTTTCAGAATTGGCTGGTTTGATTATTCAGCAAAGGAGTGGCGTGCTTGAAAAATAATAATAATAATTTATTATTTTTGTCTGCTATGGCGTTCTAGCATTTTTTTTATAAATAGGCGCTTAAATTAGAATTGAAAATCACACCAGAAACAAGCTTTCTTTCTCTCTATATTGTCGAGCGTATTTTTCTGAATATTTAGATACTTTGAAAGTTGCTATTCAGTGCAAGTTTTCTTCGGTTTTACATTCGATATTCCGATCAGAAATACTGTTATTTTGAGTTAAGGGTAGGGGTGCTCAAAAAATTTGGTTTTTCGATTTTTTTACCGAACCGGTTGAAACCTGTACCGGCGGTACCGATTTTTTTCGATTTCGATTTTTCGATTTTTTTATACTTTTCGGTTCCTGTAGCGGTAATGAAAATTTGGAATTCGGTAAAAATCAAAAAACCGAAAAAAACCGAAATTTACAAATTAATACTTTAACTCTTTTAAGTACTTTATTTACTCAGTTACTTTACAGAGCTTCACTTCACTTTACTCTTCATTTCTTCATAGCTACTTTACTCTTCACTTTACCCGTTCTCTATTGAAGCATCTCGCCTTCTCCTCCATTAAAGCTCCGGCCTACAGGGTAACCGGCCGCCGAGCACGCAACACGCAACCAACGTCTCCGACTAGCGCCGACGGTAAGTCTGATTTGAGATCTGATTTCTGCACTCTGACTCTCTGAGATCTAAGATCTGAGATCTGTATACTAGGTGTTTCGAGTCCAAGAGATTCGGAACAGATGAACAGTCCCCGGCGGTGGTTTTGTTAACTAAGTTATATCTGATTTGGTTTTGTCTTGACCAACTTTGTTTATACAGATGCAATTATTTCTTTTGAGAAATAAGGTTTTGTGTAGATATCACAGACACATACTGCCTTTTTTTTAATTGCAAACTTGCTATGATGAGGGATGATTTTTCTGAGACTTTAATCTTTAATCCATTTTAATGTTGGTTTTGGGCTCTATTATTATTTAAGCATGGAAAGCATAATGGAATTGTTTCATTTTTGCGACATCTGAGCATCCTCTTTCTCCAAATCCTGCACTGTTATGTCTATTTGTTTCGGTATTTAGGAATTAGGATACCAAATTAGAATTGTTTTCATGATGTCTCATTTTCAAATATTAAAGGAGTCATAGTTACATATATTCCAATTTTTTTTAAATATAAAAAAACTAAATTTTTTGGATGATATTATTTGTGATGATTAATAAAATTCAGTCTTCTCGGACTCTTTTCTAAAACAGAAAAGCACTCGTTGAAATTGTCTACTGTGAAAGTCAGCAAATTCAAACTGTCTGGGCACATCATGCAATTACAATACTCAATTCTTTGTAGTAATTATAACTGTCTACTGCGAGAAGATGGTTTGTCAATTCTTTGTAGTAATTATGGTTATTTTGATCATGTGTAGGTTATAATGGCTGAGTAGCAGTCTGAGGCACCCATCAACGTGGAATCGAATGCTAAAAATCCAATTCATATTGATGAAGAGGAGTTGAATGAAGGTGAAATTGAGCAACTTGATGCCGGTAAGACTCGTGCTAAAATTTGGGCTCATTATATAAGATTTAAGCAAAATGTTCAAATTAAAGCTAAATGCAAATATTGTGGAGCTATTTTAAGTGTTGATTCAAAAAATAATGGGACTAGTGGTCTAAATGCTCACAATAGGAGATGTAAAATTTACCCTCCAAATGTGGAGTTAAGAAATCAAGCAATCTTGAACTTTAAATTTGCAAGTGCTAATAATGATGATGAGACCATGGAAGGGGAGTCAACAAATAATTGTCTTTGGAAGTTTGATATGGAACTAACTTGGGCTACTTTAGCATATATGATTCTAGTTGATGAACTTCCTTTTAAATTTGTCGAAAATGAGGGATTTCGACATTTTGTGTCCATCGCATGTCCTAGGTTCAATGTTCCTTCACGTCACACAATTACAAGAGATTGTTTTAAAATATATATGGAAGAGAAAAAGAAGTTAAAATCTATTTTTAACTCATCTTCTCAAAGGATATGTATTACAACTGACACATGGACATTAATGCATAGACTTAATTGTATGGTTGTGACAGCTCATTACATTGATGATAAATGGAGGTTGAGAAAAAAAATTATAAACTTTGTTCCAATTTTGAGTCACAAGGGTGAGGCCATTGGAATGGCAATTGAGAATTGTTTGATAGAATGGGGGATTAAGAGAGTTTTTACTATAACTGTTGATAATGCCAGTTCAAATGATGTTGTGATATCTTATTTTAAAAATCAATTGCAAGTATGGGGACATAGTGTTTGTGAGAATAATTTCATTCATGTTCGATGTGTTGCTCATATTTTAAATTTGGTCGTAGTTGATGGGTTGAAAGATGTTAATATTTCGGTAGCTCGTGTTCGGGCATTGATTAGGTGGGTAAGGCAATCTCCATTTAGGATTAGAAAGTTCAAGGAGTGTGTTGACGTTGAAAAAATTGAAAATAAATCTTCATTAATTCTAGATGTTGCTACTAGATGGAACTCCACTTATTCAATGTTGAATGTTGCTCAACATTTTGAACGTGCTTTTAATAGGCTTGGGAGTAGGGATCCTTTGTTTAAACAAGAAATGATCTCAGGTGAAGGGTGGCCAACGGTGGAGGATTGGGGTAATGTGAGAAGAATTGTTTTGTTTTTGAAACACTTCTATGAATTAACACTTAGAATCTCCGGCACATTATATGTTACATCCAATGGATTTGTTCATGAGTTTGTGGAAGTTGATGGTCTTTTGAAAGAAATGGAAGATGATGATGATTATCAAATGAGAGAAATGGCTATGAGGATGAGATCAAAGTTAATGAAATATTGGGGGGATGATAAAATAAACAAGTTGTTATACATTGCCGTGGTTCTTGATCCAAGACACAAATTCACTTTTGTTGAGTTTGTATTTAATCACATGTATGGTAAAGACAGTGATTTGGCAATCAAAATGATTAGAGGGGCTAAAGATGTATTATTTGAGTTGTTCAATTATTATAATATCAATTATTTATCGTCCCAAGGTCATTCATCTCAAACTTCAAGTAGGAGTGGAAGCTTAACTCAAAGTGGTGGCGCATCATTAATAGAAAGTATGTCAAGAAAAAAAATAAAATTGACAGCTTGTTTGAACAACATGTTGAGGATGTTCAAGGTGGGGAAGTTCAATTTGAGCTAGAAATATATTTAAAGGATCGAGTTGAAAGAAAAGATGAAAAATTTAACCTTTTAGCTTGGTGGAGATCCAACACTCATAGATTTCCTGTTCTTTCATTAATGGCTAGAGATGTCTTAGCGATTCCCATTTCTACCGTGGCTTCCGAATCGACATTTAGCACAGGAGGACGCATCCTTGATTCTTTTAGAAGCTCTTTAACTCCTAGGATGGTGCAAGGAATTATTTGTGCTCAAGATTGGCTTCGCCGAAGCAACGAACCAATTGATATTGAAGAAAAGTTGGAATCCCTTGAAGAAATTGAAAAAGGTATAACACAATAACACTGTAACACTTTGTATTGTTTATATGTTTTTTTGTAATGTAGTTTAAATTCTTCTTAATAAATTATGATTTGCTCACATTTGTCTTTTAAAAATTGCAGAATTTTCAGCAGGCGATTTAGATGCATCAATTTTGGATATGTAATATGGTTGATTTGTTGATTCAGCAGGCGATTGTGCTTGTGCATTTTTGTTTTTAATCTTGGATATGTAATATGTACCTACTGGCTACTGCAGTACTGCTTGTTTCAGCTTTAATTTGTAACAGACTAATAGTTGTTCTCCAAAGGGGTCGAAGTTATTTCTTCCCTATTGACTCAAACTCTAGTGCTTGACTGCTTGCTAATATATGTGAATCCAACAGTGCTTGCTAGTTGCTAATATATCATATATGTGTTGGGTCTAGAGCTTGACTGCTTTTACATTTTTAGTTAATTTTATTTACATTACTGTAAATCCAACAGGGTTCTGCCTACTGAGTATTGGCTACTCCTATTGAATTTTGATCATTTTCTGTTTATGAGACTACAATCAGTTTCCTGATTTTTGGTAACTCCAGTCTCCAACCCATTTGCTAATTTCCTGAATTTTGATTCTGTATAGCTAATGAAACATAGAAAAGGAATCTGATGGCATACTCCAAACAGTTCAATGCTCTCTTTCTTGGGAGAAAAATCAGTCCTCCAAAGTCCAAAGTCCAAACCCCTTTGCAAAATTGAATTTATTTTTTTCCCCTGCAACTCAACATGGTCATGTCCGTGTGCAAACTTAGCAGTGGTCTGTGGTCATGAACTCATGAGTCATGACAATAGACAATAGCCAGTCAGCCACTATTTTAGTATGTGTATTGGTGTATCATGTATGCCCATTGTTTCATCATTAATAGGAATTAAATTATAGCCACTGCCCACTGTTTAGTATGGTTAATAAGATGTGTTGCACTTGCTCCACTGCAGATTTCTTAACAAACAAAGTAAATCAGCTCCAAAGAGATGGAAAAATGCCAAAACATTAATAATTATATACATGCGGTATAACCGAAAATCGAACCGAAAAATCGGTACCGATTTTTTACCGAACCGGTAATTCGGTTCCGGTTTCGGTTCTTATTTTTTCGGTAATTTCGGTTCGGTACCGGTTTAGTTTTTTGGGTACTGGTTCGGTTTTTTACCGATGAGCACCCCTAGGTAAGGGATGTTATTTTTGTTTAATATTCGTTTGAAATAATATTTTCTTCCATACTCTGTAGTATGTAAGTAATATTATTTCGTTTCAGATTTCGAATTCTATACTCGTTTTGTTAAAATTTTGGCTTCTATATTCCATGAAATTAGTAGAATATCCTTGATATTTGCGCTTCATCCAGTATCTTTTCATGAAAATATTATTCTGAGCATTCTTCATAAGTTTTAACTTTTTTATGCCGGAGTACTATTCACGGGGTACTATTCATTCGAGTACTATTCACCCAGAGTACTATTCATGATAAAAATTGATTCGTTTTCGGTCCAAATTATTTTTGTACAATATTATTCTTGAATTTTACTCCACAAAGCAGTATCATGTTGACAATTTGGACGTTATTGATTTCTGGATAAATTAAATTATAAATCTTTAAAAATTTATCCTTGAACTTATTTTATTGAATTCTTATATCATTGTCATCATCCTCATGTTTATATTCTGTTGAAAGTCATCTGTGGCCTGTAGTGCATAGATGGACTTGGTATGATTATGACATGAGATTATTCGGTATAATCATGACCGTAATGTTACAAATAATGTGGTAAAAGTCCTCATTGGCCCGTAGTGCATTGATGGACAGTTGTTGGCATGATCATGACTATTGATGAATACACGAATATCCTTGGCCCGTAGTGCATGGATAATTTGTGGTCGTGATACTAATGAATATCCTTGGTCGTAGTGCAGGGATGATGTGGATTATTTTTTTTAGCTGAGTCTTAGCGATAAAAGTGATGAAAAACTTTTTAAATCATAGAAGATAGTAGATTTTATTCTCTACTTGACTCTTCTAATGGATTGCTTGTTCCGCTGCAGTTAAACTTGATGCTTGCTATATTTTATCAGTTTAATACTGTTGAAGGCTAACGATAAATTATTCTGCATTATCTTAGACATAATATTTCTTACTGAGCTAGTTGAGCTCACCCTTTTGCTTTCATTGTCCTCTTTAGGAAATGAGAACGTAGCCGGGACTAGTCGGGGAACGGAGTGACGGTCCAGATGATAGCATTAGTAGTCCTCACTATTCTATAAAATACTGTGATAATAAATGTATTGAGGACTCCTTTTAAGTTGAATACTGTCTAGAAGACAATATTCGTATTAAAACTCTCAGTTTATGTTTTGTCGTATTTTACACGACAGTTGTATTATTAAGTTGTATTTAAATTTTATACCATGTATTTGGCGACTCAAGATGGGTGATGTATACCTGTTTTGGGGGCGTCACAGTTGGTATCAAAGCTTAGGGATATGATCCCTGGCTGAGATGTGAGACAAGAACTAGGAGGGGAGAGACGGGAAATTCCTTCGCTAGTATGACCTACCTAAGTTTATTTGGTATTTAATTGGTCGTTCAGAGTATAGTGATAATATGTGACATGTTAATTAACCCTTGTATTGTGGCAATATTTGAAAATGACATATGAGAATGTTGAGAATAGCAATGGAGCACAGGAGACCGTTGAGTCTCTATAGATCAACAATTAGGATAATGTACATCGGAAAGGCAACAATCCTCATACAAACAACAACACTGACCAAATGATAAACGATGGGATGTTCAGAGGCTTTCTGCAGTTCATGCAACATCAGGCAAGAGAGACTCCTGTCCGAAATGTAGGTGGAAACACTGGCAACTCTCGGACGGTCACTGCTAAACAGTTCAAGGAGCTGGGACCACCAGAGTTTTTTGGAGAGCTAAAACTACTTAAGACGGAGACGTGGATAAAGCAGATCAACAAGACATTTGATGTCTTGGGATGCTACGAGGAGCAAAAGGTTCCCTTTGCCACCTTCATGTTTGCGGGCAGAAGCAGATTACTGGTGAAAATATGTAAAGCGTACTCAACCTGCCAGCACTAAAGATGTCTTGGGAGAAGTTACAAGAACTGTTCAACGACAAGTACTTTTTCGAAAGTATTCGTCACATGAAAGAGGTAGAGTTCATTAAACTACAGCAAAACAACATGACCGTGTCACAGTACGAAGCCAAGTTTGCTGAGTTGTCCTGGTTTGCGTCCCACTTAGTTGATAATGAGAAGAGAATGACGCGGATGTTTTTAAGAGGATTGAAACCCGAGATTCTTCAATACCTTATCTCTCACAAACTTTGCTTGTATTCAGATGTTGTGAATAGGGCTCAGTTATTGGAACGTGATAATAAGTCAACCCAACCAAGAGAGAGCAGCTGGCAAAATTATAATACCAGTGGTAGCAGTTATCGAAGCGGTGACAACTGTGACGCCCCCAAAATAGGTATACAACACCCATTCCGAGTCGTCAAAATATATGGTACAGAAACAACTACAACTTTATTAATACAACATAAAAACTGTGAGTTTAAATATAAATATTGCCATCTAGACAATATCCATACTCAAATAAGTCCTCATTATAATTATTGATACATTATTTTATAAAAATGGTGAGGACTACTAAAACGACTTTCTAGAACCTTCATTCCATACCCCGACTAGTACTCGCTACATTCTCGCCTCCTGAGAAGAAATATGGACCAAAAGGAAAAGGGTGAGCTCAACTAGCCCAGTAAAGAACATTATGACTAAGATAATATAAAACAAATTATCGTTAGTCTTTAACAAGGAAAAATCTAATAGAATACAATAGACAACAAGTTTTAAATCAATATTCGCAGCGGAAATAATAATTCATTAGAAGAGTTAAGTAGAGAATGAAATCTACTATCTTCTATATATGAATTTAAAAGTTCATCGTCTATCTTTTATCCCTGTAACATCAATCAATATATATCTGGAATCAAATATTCATCTTTGCACTACAGGCCAAAGATATTCATCAGTTGGTCATGTTTATCTAAATACTTGTTCATCTTTGCACTACGGGCCAAAGATATTCATCAGAAATCATTCATCTTTGCACTACATGCCAAAGATATTCAGTTATATCATCATTTAGGACTGAGGACGATGAAAAATATTTAAAAAAAAACGAATCCAGTGAAACAAAAGAATAAATATTAAGGATTCGTATTTCAGCTATTCCATGTCCAAAAATAAATCATAAGTAATCATAGTAGAGTAAAATTCGAGAATGATCAAAACATGGATACAATCAAAGCTAGTATCCAGAATAGATATTTTGGACGAAAAACAAAAATTTAATTTTTCTGTGAATAGTGCCGTATTCGTGAATAGTGCCGTATACGTGAATAGTACCGTATACGTGAATAGTGACTCCGACACTAAAAGATAGAAATTTCACAAAAAAACATCATCATGCTTCGTGAATAGTACTCGTGAATAGTAACGCGTGAATAGTAACTCATGAATAGTAACTCGTGAATAGTACTCATGAATAGTAACCCCGACATTAAAAGTTCTATATTTGATAAAAAATTCTAACCAATATTTCGGCACAATGATATTGAAGTAATAATATCATTTTCAAATAAAATAACATCCCTTACCTGGTAAAGACAGTACTTTTAGTTGAAACACCGGATATAGGCTATGAATTGAACTTGCACCGTATAGCAACACTCACAGTATTAAAATACTCATAAGAATACGCTCAAAATATCGAGAGAGAAAGAGAGAGAAATCTCTAGTTTCTGGTGTGATTTTCAATTCTAACCTAAGCACCCTATTTATAGGAAAATGCTTAGAACACCAAAGCAGAAAATTTAATATAATATTAATATATATATCAAAATTTCCTACGCACACAAATCTGGTCCAACATCAGCCACACACACCTCATTTAAAGAAAAAAAAAACGTTTTTCTTATTAAAAATATTTTAAACTCCAAAAATTAATTATTCAGGAATTTCGGAACTTCAATAATTCATAATAAATAGCCCTTTTGTCAGAAAATTCGAATCTCGCAAATTTTTACAGAAAATTTAATTTTCTACAACTTTGCAGAAGAAAGTTTTTCTAAATTCCAAACAGAAATTGACCGAAATCTACAAACGGACGATTTTACAAGCTATAATCAAATTTCAGTCAAGAAACGGGCCCACAGACATGTTTAACATGTTTTAAACAATTTTTGCAACAAAAATACACTTTTTCCTCATATACTTGTATATCCCACATTCATTGTAAAAATATCATAATTATTATATTATAATAATATAATAAAATATTATTTTATCAAAAAAGATAAAATATCGATTTTCAACAATTGTCATTTTAAAAAAAATTTCTCCATCTATATCCACATAAAATGAATATTTTCTTCATCATATAAATCAATAATTAATTATTCACAAATAATATTACTGAATCACAATACTGACAACCAGGCAGTTCCCAAGAAAGAGAGGGCTTTCCAATAAGGATTTCTCCTTACTGGCGCGCAATTAGGTGACCAAACCTCTCCTTAGACAGAACTTCTAGACATTACCAATAATGTTATCTAATAATATTATTCAGATAATATTAATTATTGCTCCAATAATGAAAAATACTGTGTAGTGATAATTATTGAAACAACAGTAATATAAAATATCAACGCAGCAATTATTGAATCAATAAAATAAAATACTGAACAGTAATTACTGTAACCATTATTGAGTAGTGCCTTCTTACGTAAGAATCAATAATTGGTGCAATGTCGTGTGCTACTGTGCAACAACGCGTATTACTGTGTTTTACCCACCGAGTATTCCAACAGTATTAACGGTAACAACTACGCCGTTATTTATAAACAACTTATACTTGTTATTTTTTTCATCCAATCGCTTTTCGTTATGGGGCCCACACAAGGCTGCGCCGTCGTACGAATATTCTCCGACAACAAGAATATTCCACGACCAAACGAATATTCAAAATGAATATTTTATAACCACTTGCTTATTTAAAATATTTGCGCATTTTACCCATAACTAACACATTAATCAAATCAACTTTTACTATTTCAAAATGATAAATAGAGAAAATTAAATTTCATTTATTAATAATTTGGGGTCTTACAACCTCCCCTCCTTATGAAATTTCGTCCTCGAAATTGATGTACGTACCTGGTTTTTCGAAAAGATGGGGATACTTTGCTTTCATTTTCGTTTTCAACTCCCAGGTCATTTCCTCAATAGCATGGTTTCTCCACAAAACTTTAACTTGTGGTATGACCTTCGTGCGTAGGACATGCTCCTTCCTATCCAAGATCTTGACAGGTACCTCTTCGTACGTTAAGTCTTCGGCTATCTCGTCCAGTTCTAACTCAATAACGTGGTTTGGGTCTTTCACATATTTACGTAGCACAGATATATGAAAAACATTATGAACACGAGACATACTTGGAGGTAACGCGAGTCTATAGGCCACATTTCCTACTCGGTCAAGAATTTGAAATGGACCAATAAATCGTGGATTGAGCTTTTCTCTCTTCCAAAATCTTGTAACTCCTTTCCATGGAGCCACACGCAACAATACATGATCTCCAATGTCAAATTCCACGTCCTTTCGATGAAGATCCGCATAACTCTTTTGTCGATCATGTGCCGTTTGTATACGTTGCCGAATCATTTGGATCTTCTCTGTAGTCATTCGTACTGTAAGACCCCGAATTTTATGAAATAAAAGTATTCAATTTTTCTTATAATTACAATTCAGTAAATGGTTAAATTGATAAAAGTTTAAAGTTATGGGTGAAATGTGAAATTTTTTCAAAATAAGCAAGTGATTATAAAATAATCATTATTGTCGGGGAATATTCGTTTGATCGTGGAATATTCTTTCTGTCGGAGAATATTCATACGACGACGCAGCTATTTGTGGGCCCCATAACGAAAAACGGTAGGATGAAGATAACGACAAAAATTGAGTTTTATAATTAACGGCGTAGTTGTTACCGTTAACACTGTTAGAATACTTGGTGGTTAAACTACAGTAATACGCGTAGTTGCACAGTAGCACACGGTATTGCATAGTATTTTTTTAATTATTGATTCGTACGTGAGAAGACACTACTCAATAATTGTTACAGTAATTTCTGTTCAATATTTTATTTTATTGAATCAATAATTGCTGCGTTGATATTTTATATTATTGTTGTTTTAATAATTATTACTGCACAATATTTCTCATTATCAGATCAATAATTCATATTATTTGAATAATATTATTAGATAGCATTATTGGTAATGTCTAGAAAGTTCTATCTAAGGAGAGGTTTGACCATCTAATTGCGCGCCAGTAAGGAGATATCCTTATTGGAAAGCCCCCTCTTTCCTGAGAATGGCTTGGTTGTCATAAATGTGATTCTGTAATATTATTTGTGAATAATTAATTATTGATTCATATGATAAGGAAATATTTATTTTATGTGGATATAAATGAGGGATATATTTTTGTGGTTAAAAATGAAAGAGTTAATGTTGAGGTATTTTATCTGTATTTTTATCGGAACGGAGGTATTGAAAATTAAATTAGGGTTTTTGAGATATTTTGTGGGGGTTATAATTTTTAATCCGACCGTTGGATCGTGGTAATTTTTGGAAATGTTATACATATATAAGTTGAGTATATGTCCACAAATTTTGAACCGTTAAAAATGAACGTATGATTTGTTATAAATTTTACGAGATGTCTGGTTCAGAAATTGTTGAATTTTCGGAGTTAATCATTTTGGTGAAAAATTCTAGAATTGGTGAGCCCCACTCTTGGTTGGTGAAGAAATGTGCTGAGATTTTTATTCAAATGTGGTGGGTGAGAATAGTAGCAGGTAAAGCCATCAGGTTACAGGTTAAGTTTGCTTCGGCGTGCTAACAATTTCCTATAAATAGAGGGCTAAGTTAGAATTGAAAATCACACCAGAAACAAGTTTTCTCTCTTTCTCTCTCTAGATTATTGAGTATATTTTGTGAGTATTTAGATACTTGGTGAGTTGCTATTCATCAGTGCAAGTTTCTTTCAGCGTTATATCCGATATCCGGCCAGAAGTGCTGCTATTTTGAGGTAAGGGATAGTAAGAGATTTTAAGGGTTATTATGTTTTTCAGTTCGTACTTCTTCTGACCTTCAGAAAATTCTGAAAAAATTTAAAATGATATTTTGATGAGTTTTATTGATTGTGTCCAAAAATGACTATTTTTAGATGTATAGATTAAGAGTTATGAATTTTACGGAAAAAGACTATTTGAAAAGTAACCGCTTATAACTCCTTGTGGTTAACTCTAAAATTGATGAAATTTTTATTTGGAGTACATTTATATAATATCAGTGTACTCTGTGAATTTCGGAATTTTTGGATAAAAATACAATTTATGATAAATGTCTAAATATTCGGCGGTTTTGGCCATATAAAAAATAGTAAATGAATTTTAAAAATTCTGAGAAAAATATATGTTCAATATAGGACTATATTCTACTAAATCTTAGAAAAGAAATATTTTTGGAACTAATTTGGTATTTTTCATGAAAATAGACTAGTTATGAGTAAATAAATTAAATATGTTATGTGAAGTAAGAAAATTGAAAAATAGGATTTTATGGCTTGAGAATCCTATATGAGGTATATGCAGATTTTTGATGAGGGTTTTGGTTATTGGTGATGAAACCTTATGAGTTTAGAATTTTAGGATGATTAAATGCATTATTTAGTAAAGTGTAAACAATTAAAATAAATTGTTTATAAGTTTAAGAAATGTTATTTCAATATCATTATACCGAAATATTGGTATGGATTTTATTGTGAAATTTCTACTTTTTTGTGTAGGGTTTACTATTCATGAGTTACTATTCACGAGTTACTATTTATGAGTTACTATTCACGAAGTTACTATTCATGAGTTACTATTCATGATAAAATTGGTTTCTTTTTCTAACCAAATTATAGTTGATTTATGAATATTACTCTTGAGATTAAAACTATATGTTGATCATATTATTTTTATTATCATATAAAACATTTTTATAACCCTAATGATGATATTTCTCTTTGACTTGAGTGAAAAGATGGGTAGATTTTTGGTATGATCATGACTATGGGTTCTCTTTGGCCAGTAGTGCAAAGTTGAATTGTTGACTGGTATGATCATGACCATTGAATTTATAATTGAATATCTTTAGCTTAAGTGCAAAGGTGAAATGATCAGCATGGTTATAATTATTGTTTATATAAATTCTGAAATGGTTATATATTTCTTTGAGATAATAATATATTTGGCCTGTAGTGCAAATATGAACTGTTGATGAATATCTTTGGCCTGTAGTGCAAATATGAACTTTTGATGAATATCTTTGGCCCGTAGTGCAAAGATGACCTGTTGTTGAATATCTTTGGCCAGTAGTGCAAAGATGAACAGGTGTTGAGATGAACATGACCAACTGGTGATACAAATGAATATCTTTGGCCGTAGTGCAAAGATGAAGTTATTAGTATGATTATGAACAGGAAATGTGATTTGGTGTAACCATGATCTTTGATGTTTCAGGTAAAGATAGGTGATGAAAATTATCTTCGTCCTGGATGAGAAGAGGAATTTAGAACTACAATTATGATTATGAGTTATTCTTATGATTGTGGACCAAAATTGTTGATTGATGTTACAGGGATAAAACATTGTTGGTAGATTTTTAACATGGAGAAGATAATAGACTTTATAGTCTATTTGACTCTTCTAATGGATTGCTCGTTCCGCTGCAACTATGGTTGAAATTTTTATCATCTACCATATGTTCTAAATCTCTGATTTATTATTGATGAAGGCTATTGATAATTTAATTATCTTTAGTCATGACATTCTTTACTGAGCTAGTTGTGCTCACCCTTTTGTTTCACAATTCCTTTCAGGTAATAAGAGTGTAGCTGGGTCGAGCGGGGGTAACAAGGGAATAAAACGGTGGTCATCATTTAGTAGTTATATTTGGTGAAGAAAATAGGGTGAGGCGAACCCAACGTTGGAAGGGTGTTTTGTCACTATCATACAAGATGTCTAATGACATACAACATCGTGTCATCATAAGACAGGGTTGTGCTCATCCACTTACTGAGTATATTTACGAGCACTACCTATATAATCTTGGTGTTTGTTTGAAGTATAATTCTCAATTAGAGACAGTGGAGATAATGATAAGTCAAGAGAAGACTCACCATTGGGAAGAATATGATAGTAATCTTCTTGTTTTTCTTTGGGGTTTATTGGGTTAACCAAGGATAATTCTGTGGCCATATGATATCTATCATAACCTAGACGCATGACCTCCCATGTACGAAGGTTTCCTTGAGCACTTCCCAAAGATTCTAATTTCTAGAACAGTTTTTGATTATACCTTTATGTAAGGTGTCATTGTGAGGTGCTGTCCATGGTTGGGACATGAGTCACATTTGGTATATATTTGTATCCAAACTCACAACATATGTGTTGTTGTATTTTGCACGACAATTGTTGTAATAAAGTTGTAGTTATTTTCTGTACCATGTATTTGGCGACTCAGAATATGTTGGATGGAATGGACCTATTTTTGGGTTGTCACACGTACCAACTCTGGTCCCAACAACATTGCTTCTCCCACCTCATCCCAACATACTGGAGAGCGACACTTTCATTCATACAATATTTCAAATGGAGCCACACCTATACTTGCCTGATAACTATTGTTGTATGAGAATTCCACCAATGGTAGGTACTTATCCCAACTTCCTTTGAAATCTAGGACACAAAGTCTTAATAGATCTTCAAGAGTTTGAATAGTCCTCTCTGATTGCCCGTCCGTTTGAGGATGGTATGCCGAACTGAACCGTAAATCCATGCCCATAGCTTTTTGCAAGCTAACCCAAAATCTTGAAGTGAATCTTGGGTCACGATCCGAAACTATGGATACTGGCATGTCATGCAACCTTACAATCTCATTTACGTACATACTAGCAAGACGTTCAAGGGAATAAGTCTCCCGTATTGGTAAGAAATGAGCAGACTTGGTTAGTCTATCAGCAATAACCCAAATAGCATTTATGCCTTGAGAAACCGTGGGAAGACCAGTAACGAAATTCATGGTAATGTGTTCCCACTTCTATTTCGGAATCTCAAGTGGTTGCAATGGACCCTTTGGCACTTGATGCTCTGCCTTTACACGTTGACAAGTTAAATACCTCGAGATAAACTTTGCAATCTCTCTCTTCATATTGTTCCACTAAAATGTATGTCGAAGATCACGATACATTTTTGTACTTCCAAGATGGATTGCAAATGGTGTATTGTGTTCCTCCATCATGATCTTGTACTTCAAATCAGAATCGTTAGGAACACAAAGTCTGGAGTGGACTCGAAGTATTCCTTCTTCATCGATTCTTGCTTCTGGAATAGCACCTTCTTGCACTTTCTTCTTCATACGCATCAGCTCCGGGTCTGTGGCTTGAGCAACTTTAACTTTATCGATTAAAGTTGATTCTATGCGTATACTTGACATCATCGCACTCGTTCCTGCATATGATCTTCTACTCAACGCGTCAGCTACCACGTTTGCTTTTTTAGGATGGTATTGAATAGTGTGGTCGTAATCTTTCAACAGCTCGAGCCAACGTCGTTGTCTCATGTTGAGTTCTTTTTGAGTAAAGAAATATTTGAGGCTTTTATGGTCTGAATATATCTCCACTTTCTCCCCATATAGATAGTGCCTCCAGATCTTTAGCGCGAAAACGATTGCTGCCAACTCTAGATCATGAGTAGGATAGTTCCTCTCATATTCTTTAAGTTGTCGCGAGGCATAGGCTATAAATTTCCCACGTTGCATGAGAACACATCCTAGCCCTTTGCCTGAAGCATCGCTGTAGATAACAAATCCATCCGAACCAGATGGTATGGTCAAAACAGGTGCCGAAATGAGTCTCCTCTTAAGCTCTTGAAAACTCTTCTCGCATTCCTCGCTCCATACGAATTTGATATCTTTCCGAGTCAGCTGAGTTAACGGGGTAGCGATTCGAGAAAAAACCCTTCCAAGAATCTCCGACAATAACCAGCTAAGCCCAGAAAGCTACGTACTTCGGTCACCGTCTTTGGTTGCTCCCAACTTTATATTGCTTCAATCTTCGCCGGGTCAACAGATACTCCATGTTTTGACACCACGTGCCCTAGGAATGCTACTTCCTCAAGCCAGAACTCACATTTCTTCAACTTAGCATATAACTTGTTTTCACGCAGCCTTTGGAGTACCAGCTTCAAATGGTGCTCATAGTTTTCACGGCTTTTGGAATATATGAGGATGTCATCAATAAAGACAACAACGAACTGATCCAAACAATCCTTGAATACTCGGTTCATCATATCCATGAAAGCTGTAGGAGCATTAGTCAATCCAAAAAACATGACTAGAAATTCATAATGCCCGTACCGAGTTCTGAAGGCAGTCTTCGGAATATCCTCAGTTTTAACCTTCAGCTGATGATATCCAGAACGAAGATCGATCTTTGAAAAGAATTGTGCTCCTTGTAACTGGTCAAACAGGTCATTAATACGAGGTAGCGGATACCAATTCTTGATAGTGACATGGTTTAATTCCCGGTAATCAATACAAAGTCACATACTCCCGTCTTTCTTCTTTACTAATAAAACAGGAGCGCCCCAAGGAGATGTACTAGGACGAATGAAACCGATGTCCAACAACTCTTGTAGTTGAACCTTTAACTCCTGAAATTCAATAGGAGCCATTCGATATGGGGTTTTAGAAATGGGCTTTGTACCAGGTTCAAGATCAATAAAGAATTCAACTTCACGTTTCGGGGGTAGACCGGGAAGTTCTTCAGAAAATACGTCAGGAAAGTCAATAACAACAGGAATATTATTCAAATTTGACGTGTCTTTATTCAAATCCATAACATGGGATAAGAAAGCTTGACATCTATTTTTTAATAAACGAATGGCTTTATGACTTGATATAACAGTGATTGATTTTAATGGCTTAGTTGCTTGAATTCGCACAACAGGTTGGTTAGGAATATAAAAACTAACAACCTTACGAAAATAATCAATTTTGGCATGATGAGTAGTTAACCAATCAATCCCTAAAATCACATCAAAAGCAAGTATCTTTAAAGAGATAAGGTCAACAGGTAAGGTGATGGTGCCAACTTAGATCAAACAAGATTTATAAACAGTGGATGTAATGAAAGTTTCTCCTAACGGAGTCTCCACAGATAAATCAAAGTCTAACTTCTCCGAAGTCAAGTTTAAACGTTGAGCACAAGCAGGAGAAATAAATGAATGGGTAGCACCGGTATCTAGTAAGGTATAAACTTCGCATGAATTTATGATTAGCTTACCCGTGATCACCTCGTTTGGGTTCTTCGCATGTTGACCAGTCATGACAAACACTCTTCCAGGAACCGTTGACTTAGACTTTTCTGGGACAGCTTTTTGAGTCACCATCCCCGCTGGACTTGGTTTTGCTACAGTGCGATCTCGAGCGATATGTCCTTCCTTTCCACAATTATAACATACCTTAAACTGTTGTGGGCAATTTGGGCTGATATGTCCTTCTTTTTCGCACTTATAGCATATGACCGGTGGTCGTTCTCCTCCCTTGGAACCAGTTGTTGCTGGTGCTGACGTTTTTGTATTGTCATTGTTGAATCTCCTCTTTTTAAAATCTCCTCCCGAATCGCTTCTTCTATTTTCATGGCCACGATTACCACTAGAGTGGTTGCCGTTCTTGTCTGTATTTTTCTTTCTCCACTGGTTATCATTGTTCTGATGACTGCTGTCACTGATATGATCCTGGTTGTGGTCCCTCGGTTGATCGTACTCGTTGTCTCGCTCTAATAATTGAGCCCTGTTGACAACATCTAAATAGAGAAAAAATTTATGAGAAATGAGAAATTGACGTATGCCGGGTTTCAAACCTCTCAGAAACATCCGTGTCATACATTCCTCATTATCCACCAAATAAGGTACAAACCTGGACAACTCTGCAAACTTCGCCTCGTACTGGGACACCGTCATGTTATTCTGCTCCAGTCTAATAAACTCTACCACCTTCATATGACGAATACTTTCAGGAAAGTACTTGTCATTGAACTGTTTCTGAAATGTCTCCCAAGACATGCTGAGTGCGGTTGGATGGGTACGCTTCACAGACTCCCACCAGTAGTCTGCCTCGCCACGGAACATAAAGGTGGTGAATGGAACCTTCTGTTCCTCCGTGCATCCCAAGACATCGAATATCTTAGTAATTTGCTTGACCCACGTTTCTGCCATGATCAAATCCGGCTTTTCCTTAAATTCTGGTGGTCCCAATTCTTTGAACTGCTTGGCTGTGACAAACCGTGAATTGCTAACATTTCCTCCTATATTTTGAACACGAGTCTCCCTCGTCTGGTTTTGCATGAATTGCAAAAAGCTTCTAAACATCCCATCGTTCATCATCTGCTCATTGGTGTTGTTCACAGGAGGAACATTGCCAGCCTGTTGCACGTTCTCCTCGTTGGTGAGCACATGTGTCACCACGGTCTCATTTACTTCACTGTTAACATTCTCAGTCGACATTCTTAAATACTGCTACAAAACAAGGGTTAATTTAAGCAATTAACATATCACATAATATCCCTATATTATGACCGACCAACAAATAAGCTTAGGTATGACACACTAGCGAAGGATTTACTCGTCTCTCCCCTCCTAGTTCTATTCCCCGATCTCCACCAGAGATCATATCCCTAAGCTCTGATACCAACTGTGACGCCCCCAAAATAGGTATACAACACCCATTCTGAGTCGTTAAAATACATGGTACAGAAACAACTACAACTTTATTAATACAACATAAAAACTGTGAGTTTAAATACAAATATTGCCATCTAGACAATATCCATACTCAAATAAGTCCTCATTACAATTATTGATACATTATTTTATAAAAATGGTGAGGACTACTAAAACGACTTTCTAGAACCTTCATTCCATACCCCGACTAGTACTCGCTACATTCTCGCCTCCTGAGAAGAAAAATGGAACAAAAGGAAAAGGGTGAACTCAACTAGCCCAGTAAAAAATATTATGACTAAGATAATATAAAATAAATTATCGTTAGTCTTCAACAAGAAAAAATCTAATAGAATACAATAGACAACAAGTTTTAAATCAATATTCGCAGCGAAAATAATAATTTATTAGAAGAGTTAAGTAGAGAATGAAATCTACAATCTTCTATATATGAATTTAAAAGTTCATCGTCTATCTTTTATCCCTGTAACATCAATCAATATATATCTGGAATCAAATATTCATCTTTGCACTACATGCCAAAGATATTCATCAGTTGGTCATGTTCATCTAAACACCTGTTCATCTTTGCACTACGGGCCAAAGATATTCATCAGAAATCATTCATCTTTGCACTACATGCCAAAGATATTCAGTTATATCATCATTTAGGACTGAGGATGATGAAAAATATTTAAAAAACACGAATCCAGTGAAACAAAAGAATAAATATTAAGGATTCGTATTTCAGCTATTCCATGTCCAAAAATAAATCATAAGTAATCATAGTAGAGTAAAATTCGAGAATGATCAAAACATGGATACAATCAAAGTTAGTATCCAGAATAGATATTTTGGACAAAAAATAAAAATTTAATTTTTCTGTGAATAGTGCCGTATTCGTGAATAGTGTCGTATACGTGAATAGTGCCGTATACGTGAATAGTGACTCCGACACTAAAAGATAAAAATTTCACAAAAAAACATCATCATGTTTCGTGAATAGTACTCATGAATAGTAACTCCGACATTAAAAGTTTCAAATTTGATAAAAAATTCTAACCAATATTTCGGCACAATGATATTGAAGTAATAATATCATTTTCGAATAAAATAACATCCTTTACCTGGTAAAGACAGTACTTTTAGTTGAAACACCGGATATAGGCTATGACTTGAACTTGCACCATATAACAACACTCACAGTATTAAAATACTCACAAGAATACGCTCAAAATATCGAGAGAGAAAGAGAGAGAAATCTTTAGTTTCTGGTGTGATTTTCAATTTTAACCTAAGCACCCTATTTATAGAAAAATGCTTAGAACACCAAAGCAGAAAATTTATTATAATATTAATATATATATATATATATATATATATATCAAAATTTCTTACGCACACAAATCTTGTCCAACATCAGCCACACACATCTCATTTAAAGAAAAAAAACGTTTTTCTTATTAAAAATATTTTAAACTCCAAAAATCAATTATTCAGGAATTTCGGAACTTCAATAATTCATAATAAATAGCCCTTTTGTCAGAAAATTCGAATCTCGCGAATTTTTATAGGAAATTCAATTCTCTACAACTTTGCAGAAGAAAGTTTTTCCAAATTACAAATAAAAATTGACCGAAATCTACAAACAGACGATATTACAGGCTATAATCAAATTTCAGTCAAAAAATGGGCCCACAGACATGTTTAACATGTTTTAAATAACTTTTACAATAAAAATATTCTTTCTCCTCATATACTCATATATTCCACATTCATTGTAAAAATATCATCATTATTATATTATAATAATATAATAAAATATTATTTTATCAAAAAATATAAAATATCGATTTTCAACAATTGTCATTTTAAAAAAAATTTCTCCATCTATGTCCACATAAAATGAATATTTTCCTCATCATATAAATCAATAATTAATTATTCATAAATAATATTACCGAATCACAATACTAACAATCAGGCAGTTTCCAAGAAAAAGGGGCTTTCCAATAAGAATTTTTCCTTACTGGCGCGCAATTAGGTGATCAAACCTCTCCTTAGACAGAACTTTCTAGACATTACCAATAATGTTATCTAATAATATTATTCAGATAATATGAATTATTGCTCCGATAATGGAAAAATATTGTGTAGTGACAATTATTGAAACAAAAGTAATATAAAATATCAACGCAACAATTATTGAATCAATAAAATAAAATACTGAACAGTAATTACTGTAACCATTATTGAGTAGTGCATTCTTACGTAAGAATATTATTTTTGAATATTATAGAGTAAAATTGATATAATGTTATAGTTGGGGGTAATATTTATAAATTTTGCAAAGTAAGCAAGTTGTTATAAAATATTTGTTTGGTCGGGGAATATTCTTTTTTGTCAGAAAATATCCGTACGACGGTACAATCGTTGGTGGACCCCACAACGAAATTATTGTCGAATTGAGAAAACGACAATAATATTTTATTAAAAATAATGACGGAAGTTTTACCGTTGATACTGTTGAACTTCTCGGTAGTAAAAGTACAGTAATACGTGTGATTGCAGAGTAGCACACGGTATTGATTATTAATGCTTATATGAGAAGTCACTCAATTTGATTCAATTATTGTCAATTAATAATATGAATTATTTAGCGATAATGAAGTTTTTTTTATTCGTATTATTAACGTAATAAAACAGAAACATCTTTTTATATAAAACAGAATACTTTATTAAAGTTATTCTATAAATAGAATATATTATATTTTATTTAAAAGATTTTTCTTTAAATATGGACCGTCAGATTAAAGTAAATCAATCTGGACGGTTCATGGATTAGTTACTATGCATTCCATTTTTCTATAAATAAAAGCTCATTCCTTCATTATTTTCTTACGAATTCACTGAACTCTAGAGAGAGAAACTATAGAGAGAAAGAAGAAAAATAATCTGCTACTTAACTACTTCTTTATTTCAGTTCTTCTTTAAAACGGTAAGGGATATTATTTGTTGTACCTGTAAGGGGTATTATTTCTTTTGTATTCATGAAGAGAACTTCTGTTATTCCATTATTTATTATTCTGTTGGAATAACCTGTATACGCGGTCTACCCTATACTTGGTGACATTCTTCTATTATTCTGTTGGAACATCCTGTCTGTGTGTTTTACACCGGACCTGGTTCCGTCTTTATTATTATTCTGTTGGAACATCCTGTCTGTGTGTTTTACACCGAACCTGATTCCGTCTTTATTATTATTCTGTTGGAATATCCTGTCTGTGCGTTTTACGCCGGACCTGGTTCCATTATTTATTATTCTGTTGGAATAACATGTATGTGCGGTCTATCGCATGCATGGTGATTTCTTTTGTTATTCCATTCTTTATTATACTCAGTTGGTTAAAACTTTGACTTCTATACTCCATGAAATTAGTGGAATATCTTTGATATTTATGCTTCATTTAGTATCTTTTCATGAAAATTTTCTTCTAAGAATTCTTGAATTTTACTCCACAAAGCAGTATCATATTGATAATTTGGACGTTGTTAATTCTTGGATAAATTAATTTTTGAACTTGTTTTATTGAATTCTTATATCATTGTCATCATCCTCATGTTTATAAAATGTTGAAAGTCATCTCTGGCCTGTAGTGCATAGATGGACTTGGTATGATTATGACCAGGGATTATTCGAAATAATCATGACCGTAATATTACAAATGATGTGGTAAAAATCTTCATTGGCTCGTAGTGCATTGATAGACAGTTGTAGCATTATCATGACCATTAATGAATACACAAATATTCTTGGCACGTAGTGCATGGATAATTGTGGTCATGATACTAAAGAATATCTTTGGCCGTAGTGCAGGGGTGATTCGATGATGTGAATTATTTTATTAAGCTGAGTCCCAGCGATAACAGTGTTGAAAAACCTTTTAAATCATAGAAGATAGTAGATTTTATTCTCTATTTGACTCTTCTAATGGATTGCTTGTTCCGCTACAGTTAAACTTGATGTTTATTATATTTTATCAGTTTAACACTGTTGAAGGCTAATGATAATTTATTCTGCATTATCTTAGTCATAATATTTCTTATTGGGCTAGTTGAGCTCACCCTTTCTTTCACTGTTCTCTTCAGGAAATGGGAATATAGCTGGAACGAGTCGGGAAATGGAGTGATGGACCAGATGATAGTATTAGTAGTCTTCACTATTCTGTTAAATAGTGTGACACTAATTATAATGAGGACTCCTTTTGAGTTTGTATAATATGTAGTAGACAATAATTATATTCAAACTCACAGTTATGTTTTGTCGTATTATACACGACAGTTGTATTAGTAAGTTGTATTTAAATTCTGTACCATGTATCTGGCGACCCAAGATGGGTGATGTATACCAAATTTTGGAGGCGTCACAGTTGGTATCAGAGCTATAAGTAAAGAGCCCCGAGCCTCTCGTTGGTGACTTCCTGTTGATGGGGGATGCACCGAAGCCAGACTCTCCGTAGGGGACGCCGTTCTACGGTGGCAAACTGATAGGTACCAATATGAGGTGCTGTCCACTGATGAGACATTTGTCACAGTTGGTATCAGAGCTTAGGGATATGATCCCTGGCTAAGTTGTGAGACTAGAACTAGGAGGGGAGAGACGGGGAATTCCTTCGCTAGTATGACCTACCTAAGTTTATTTGGTATTTAATTGGTCGGTCAAAGTATATGGATAATATGTTATATGTTAATGAACCTTTGTTTTGTGGCAGTATCTAAAAATGACATCCGAGAATGATAAAAATAGCAATGGAGCACAAGAGACCGTTGAGTCTCCACATATCAATAATCAGGAGAATGTGCATCAGGAAGGCGACAATCCTCATGCAAACAACAACACTGACCAAATGATGAATGATGGACTGTTCAGAGGCTTTATGCAATTCATGCAACATCAGGCGAGAGCGGCTCCTCTCCAAAATATAGGTGGAAACACTGAAAACTCTCGGACGGTCACTGCTAAACAGTTCAAGGAGCTGGGACCACCGGAGTTTATAGGAGAGCCAAAACCACTTAAGGCGGAAGCATGGATAAAGCAGATCATCAAGATATTTGATGTCTTGGGATGCTCCGAGGAACAAAAGGTTCCCTTCGCCACCTTCATGTTGCGTGAAGAGGCAGATTACTAGTGGAAATCTATAAAACGTACCTAGCCTGACGCACTCAAGATGTCTTGGAAGAAGTTCCAAGAGCTATTCAACGATAAGTACTTTTCCGAGAGTATTCGTCATATGAAGGAGGTGGAGTTTATCAAGTTGGAGCAAAATAATATGACCGTGTCGAAGTATGAGGCTAAATTTGCTGAGTTGTCCCGGTTTGCGTCCCACTTGGTGGATAATGAAGAGCGAATGACGCGAATATTTTTGTGAGGTTTGAAACCTGAGATACGTCAACATCTTATTTATCATAAACTGTGTTTGTATTCAGATGCTGTAAATTAGGCTCAGTTAGTAGAGTGCGATAATGAGTCAATACAATCAAAGGAGAACAGCCGGTAAAATGATAATACCAGTGAGAGCAGTCATTGAAGCGGTGACAACAAGTGTGGAGGGAATCAACAGGCCAGAAATGGTAACCACTTCGGTGGTAATCAGGGCCAAAATAATAAGAATGGACATTTCAAGAAGAGGATATTCAACAATGATGGAAAGACGTCAGCACCAGCACTCATTGTTAAGGAAGGAAAACGACCACCTATCATATGCTTCAAATGCGGAGGAGAGGGACACATCAGTCCAAACTGCGCGATGCCGTCCAAAGCATGTTATAATTGTAAAAGAGAAGGTCACCTAGCCCGATTTTGTCATTCACCGAAGACAAGTTCAGCTAGGATGGAGACACCAAAGGCCGTCCCAGAAAAGTCAAAGCTAGTAGTGCAAGGGAAAGCGTTTGTAGTGACCTCCCAAAAAGCAAAGAACCCGAATGAGGTCATCACGGGTAAGCTTATTATAAACTCTAGCGAAGTCTATACCTTATTTGATACCGGTTCTACCCACTCTTTTATTTCTCCTACTTGCGCTAAATGATTAAATTTGACTCCGGAGAAATTAGACTTTGACTTATCTGTGGAAACTCCATTGGGAGAAACCTTCATTACATCCACTGTTTATAAGTCTTGTTTGGTTCAAATCGGTACCCTCATATTACCTGTCGATCTTATTTCATTGAAAATACTTGCATTTGACGTGATTCTAGGGATTGATTGGTTAACTACTCATCATGCAAAAATTGATTATTTTCGTAAGGTTGTTAGCTTTCATATTCCTAACCAATCTGTTATGCGAATTCAAGCCACGAAACTATTAAAATCAATCACTGTCATCTCAAGCCATTAAGCTATTCGTTTATTAAAAAACGGATGTCAAGCTTTCTTAGCTCATGTCACAGATCTAAACAAAAATACGTCAGTTTTGAATAATATTTCTATTGTTAATGAATTTCCTGACGTATTCCCTGAAGAACTTCCTGGCCTACCCCCAGAGCGTGAAATTAAATTTTGTATCGACCTTGAACCCGGTACAAAACTCATTTCTAAAGCCCCATATCGAATGACTCCTATTGAACTTCAGGAGTTAAAGACCCAACTGCAGGAATTGTTAGACATTTGCTTTATTCGTCCTAGTACTTCTCCTTGGGGTGCTCCTGTTCTATTCGTGAAGAAGAAAGATGGGAGTATGCGACTTTGTATTGATTATCGGGAGTTGAATCATGTCACCATCAAAAATAGGTACCCGTTGCCACGTATTGATGACCTGTTTGACCAGTTGCAAGGAGCTAAATTCTTTTCAAAGATTAATCTTCGTTCTGGATATCACCAATTAAAGATTAGAATCGATGACATTCCAAAGACGGCTTTCAGAACTCGGTACGGGCATTATGAATTCCTAGTCATGTCCTTTGGATTGACTAATGCTCCTGCTACCTTTATGGATATGATGAACTGAGTATTCAAGGAATATTTGGATCACTTTGTGGTCGTCTTTATTGATGACATCCTTATTTATTCCAAAAGCCATGAAGATCATGAGCAACACTTGAGGCTGATACTCCAAAAGCTTCGTGAATATAAGCTTTATGCCAAGTTGAAGAAATGCGAGTTCTGGCTTGAGGAAGTAGCATTCCTTGGGCACGTGGTATCCAGTCATGGAATATCTGTTGAGCCAGCAAAGATTGAAACTATTCAAAGCTGGGAACAACCTAAATCAGTGACCGAAGTACGTAGCTTTCTCGGCTTAGCTGGTTATTATCGGAGATTCGTAGAAGGGTTTTCTCGAATCGCTACTCCACTAACTCAGCTGACTCGGAAAGATACAAAGTTCGATTGGAGCGAGGAATGTGAGAAGAGTTTTCAAGAACTCAAGAGAAGACTCATTTCAGCACCTGTTCTGACAATACCATCTGGTTCGGAGGGATTTGTCATCTACAGTGATGCTTCGGGCAAAGGGTTAGGATGTGTTTTCATGCAACATGGGAAAGTCATAGCCTATGCCTCACGACAACTCAAAGAATATGAGAGGAATTATCCTACTCATGACCTAGAGTTAGCAGCTGTGGTCTTCGCACTTAAAATTTGGAGGCATTACTTGTATGGAGAGAAGGTGGAGATCTTTACGGATCATAAAAGCCTTAAATATTTCTTCACTCAAAAGGAACTCAACATGCGACAACGACTTTGGCTTGAACTGTTGAAAGATTATGATCATACCATCCAATACCATCCTAAAAAAGCGAACGTGGTAGCTGACGCATTGAGTAGAAGATCATATGCGGGTACGAGTGCAATATTGACAACACAAAAGCCCATTTTGTGTGACTTGCAAAGGATGGAGATAGAGTTAAAAACTCCAGGGACCCATGTGATGATGGCGAATATACGAGTAGAACCGACTTTAATTGATAAAGTTAAGGCTGCTCAAGCTACAGACCTGGAGCTGATGCGTATGAGGAAGAAAGTGCAAGAAGGTGCTATGCCGGAAGCAAGAATCGATGAAGAAGGAATACTTCGAGTCAACTCCAGACTTTGTATTCCTAGCGACCCTGATTTAAAGTATAAAATCATGATGGAGGCGCATAACACACCGTTTGCAATCCATCCTGGGAGTACCAAAATGTATCATGATATTCGTCATACATTTTGGTGGAGCAATATGAAGAGAGAGATAGCGTTGTTTGTCTCAAGGTGTCTAACGTGTCAACGAGTCAAGGCGGAGCATCAAGTACCAAAAGGTCCATTGCAACCACTTCAAATTCCAGAATGGAAGTGGGAGCACATTACCATAGATTTCATTACCGGTCTTCCCAAAGTTTCTCAAGGCATAGATGCGATTTGGGTCATTGTTGATAGATTGACCAAGTCTGCTCATTTCTTACCGATACGAGAAACTTATGCACTTGAACGTCTTGCTCATATGTACATAAACGAGATTGTAAGACTGCATGGTATGCCAGTATCCATAGTTTCTGATCGAGACCCAAGATTCACTTCACGATTTTGGGTTAGTTTACAAAAAGCTATGGGCACGGATTTAAGATTTAGTTCGGCATATCATCCTCAGACGAATGGACTATCAGAGAGGACTATTCAAACTCTTGAAGATCTATTAAGGCTCTGTGTCCTTGATTTCAAGGAAAGTTGGGACAAGTTCTTACCATTGGTGGAGTTTTCCTACAACAACAGTTATCAAACAAGTATTGGCATGGCTCCATTCGAAGCGTTGTATGGAAGAAAATATCGTTCTCCAGTATGCTGGGATGAGGTGGGTGAAGCAACGTTGTTGGGACCGGAGTTGGTACGTATGACTACGGAAAAGATTCAAACGATCCGGCAACGTATAAAAACCTCACAAGATCGACAAAAGAGTTATGCTAATCTTCATCGAAAGGACGTGGAATTCGATATAGGAGATCATGTGTTGTTACGTGTTGCTCCATGGAAAGGACTTATGAGATTTGAAAAGAGAGGAAAGCTCAATCCTCGATTCATCGGCCCATTTTTAATCCTCGATCGAGTAAGAACTGTGGCCTATAGACTCGCTTTACCGCCAAGTATGTCTCGTGTTCATAACGTTTTTCACATATCCATGCTACGTAAATATGTGGAAGACCCGAACCATATTATTGAGTTAGAACCGGATGAAATAGCGGAAGATTTGACGTATGAAGATGTTCCTGTTCAAATCTTGGATAAGAAGGAACATATTCTACGCACCAAGGTTATACCTCAAGTCAAAGTTTTGTGGAGAATTAAACCACGATGTTGAGGAAATGACTTGAGAGTTAGAATCTGAAATGAAATTAAGGTATCCTTACCTCTTCGACATACCAGGTACGTACCCTAATTTCGAGGGCGAAATTTCATAAGAAGGGGAGATTGTAAAACCCCAACTTTTTGAATAAAGATGAATTTTCTATAAATATCATTTTTGAATATTATGGAGTAAAATTGATATAATGTTATAGTTGGGGGTAATATTTATAAATTTTACAAAGTAAGCAAGTTGTTATAAAATATTCGTTTGGTCGGGAAATATTCTTTTTGTCAGAAAATATACGTACGACGGTACAATTATTGGTGGACCCCACAACGAAATTATTGTCGGATTGAGAAAATGACAAAAATATTTTATTAAAAATAACGACGGAAGTTTTACCGTTGATACTGTTGAACTACTCGGTAGTAAAAGTATAGTAATATGTGTGGTTGCATAGTAGCACACGGTATTGATTATTAATGCTTATGTGAGAAGTCACTCAATTTGATTCAATTATTGTCAATTAATAATATGAATTATTTAGCGATAATGAAGTTTTTTTTATTCGTATTATTAACGTAATAAAACAGAAACATCTTTTTATATAAAACAGAATACTTTATTAAAGTTATTCTATAAATAGAATATATTATATTTTATTTAAAAGATTTTTCTTTAAATATGGACCGTCAGATTAAAGTAAATCAATCTGGACGGTTCATGGATTAGTTACTATGCATTCCATTTTTCTATAAATAAAAGCTCATTCCTTCATTATTTTCTTACGAATTCACTGAACTCTAGAGAGAGAAACTATAGAGAGAAAGAAGAAAAATAATCTGCTACTTAACTACTTCTTTATTTCAGTTCTTCTTTAAAACGGTAAGGGATATTATTTGTTGTACCTGTAAGGGGTATTATTTCTTTTGTATTCATGAAGAGAACTTCTGTTATTCCATTATTTATTATTCTGTTGGAATAACCTGTATACGCGGTCTACCCTATACTTGGTGACATTCTTCTATTATTCTGTTGGAACATCCTGTCTGTGTGTTTTACACCGGACCTGGTTCCGTCTTTATTATTATTCTGTTGGAACATCCTGTCTGTGTGTTTTACACCGGACCTGGTTCCGTTTTTATTATTATTCTGTTGGAATATCTTGTCTGTGCGTTTTACGTCGGACCTGGTTCTATTATTTATTATTCTGTTGGAATAACCTGTCTGTGCGGTCTATCGCATGCATGGTGATTTCTTTTGTTATTCCATTATTTATTATACTCAGTTGGTTAAAACTTTGACTTCTATACTCCATAAAATTAGTGGAATATCTTTGATATTTATGCTTCATTTAGTATCTTTTCATGAAAATTTTCTTCTAAGAATTCTTGAATTTTACTCCACAAAGCAGTATCATATTGACAATTTGGACGTTGTTAATTCTTGGATAAATTAATTCTTAAACTTGTTTTATTGAATTCTTATATCATTGTCATCATCCTCATGTTTATAAAATATTGAAAGTCATCCGTGGCCTGTAGTGCATAGATGGACTTGGTATGATTATGACTAGGAATTATTTGTATAATCATGACTGTAATGTTACAAATGATGTGGTAAAAGTCCTCATTGACCCGTAGTGCATTGAAGGACAGTTGTTGGCATGATCATGACCATTAATGAATACACAAATATTCTTGGCCCGTAGTGCATGGATAATTGTGGTCGTGATACTAAAGAATATCATTGGCCGTAGTGCAGGGGTGATTCGATGATGTGGATTATTTTATTAAGCTGAGTCCCAGCGATAACAGTGTTGAAAAACCTTTTAAATCATAGAAGATAGTAGATTTTATTCTCTACTTGACTCTTCTAATGGATTGCTTGTTCCGCTGCAGTTAAACTCGATGTTTATTATATTTTATCAGTTTAACACTGTTGAAGGCTAATGATAATTTTTTCTGCATTATCTTAGTCATAATATTTCTTACTGGGCTAGTTGAGCTCACCCTTTCTTTCACTGTTCTCTTCAGGAAATGAGAATATAGCTGGGACGAGTCGGGGAACGGAGTGATAGACCAGATGATAGTATTAGTAGTCCTCACTATTCTGTTAAATAGTGTGACAATAATTGTAATGAGGACTCCTTTTGAGTTTGTATAATCTCTAGTAGACAATAATTGTATTCAAACTCACAATTATGTTTTGTCGTATTATACACGACAGTTGTATTAGTAAGTTGTATTTGAATTCTCTACCATGTATCTGGCGATCCAAGATGGGTGATGTATACCAAATTTTGGGGGCGTCACAGCTACTGTTCAACAACGCGTATTACTGTATTTTAACCACCAGGTATTCCAACAGTATTAATGGTAACAACTACGACGTTATTTATAAACAACTTATACTTGTCGTTTTCTTCATCCAATCGCTTTCCGTTATGGGGCCCACACAAGGCTGCGCCGTCGTACGAATATTCTCCGACAACAAGAATATTCCACGACCAAACAAATATTCTCCGATAAAAATGAATATTTTATAACCACTTGCTTATTTAAAATATTTGCGCATTTTACCCATAACTAACCACATTAATCAAATCAACCCTTACTATTTCAAAATGATAAATAGAGGAAATTAAATTTCATTTATTAATAATTGACAACCTCTCCTCCTTATGAAATTTCGTCCTCAAAATTAACGTACGTACCTAGTTTTTCGAAAAGATGATGATACATTGCTTTCATTTCCGTTTCTAACTCCCAGGTCATTTCCTCAATAGCATGGTTTCTCCACAAAACTTTAACTTGTGGTATGACCTTCGTGCGTAGGACATGCTCCTTCCTATCTAAGATCTTGACAGGTACCTCTTCGTATGTTAAGTCTTCGGCTATTTCGTCCGGTTCTAACTCAATAACGTGGTTTGGGTCTTTCACATATTTACGTAGCACAGATATATGAAAAATATTATGAACACGAGACATACTTGGAGGTAACGCGAGCCTTTCAATGAAGATCCACATAACTCTTTTATCGATCCTGTGCCGTTTGTATACGTTGCCCAATCGTTTGGATCTTCGTTGTAGTCATTCGTACCAACTCTGGTCCCAACAGCGTTGCTTCTCCCACCTCATCCCAACATACTGGAGAGCGACACTTTCGTCCATACAATGCTTCAAATGGAGCCACACCTATACTTGCCTGATAACTGTTGTTGTAGGAGAATTCCACCAATAGTAGGTACTTATCCCAACTTTCTTTGAAATCTAGGACACAAAGTCTTAATAGATCTTCAAGAGTTTGAATAGTCCTCTCTGATTGCCCGTCCGTTTGAGGATGGTATGCCGAACTGAACCGTAAATCCGTGCCCATAGCTTTTTGCAAGCTAACCTAAAATCTTGAAGTGAATCTTGGGTCACGATCCGAAACTATGGATACTGGCAGGCCATGCAACCTTACAATCTCATTTACGTATATACTAGCAAGACGTTCAAGGGAATAAGTCTCCCGTATTGGCAAGAAATGAGCAGACTTGGTTAGTCTATCAATAATAACCCAAATAACAGTTATACCTTGAGAAACCGTGGGAAGACCCGTAACGAAATCCATGGTAATGTGTTCCCACTTCCATTTCAAAATCTCAAGTGATTGCAATGGATCCTTTGGCACTTGATGCTCCGCCTTTACACGTTGACAAGTTAAACACCTCGAGATAAACTTTGCAATCTCTCTCTTCATATTGTTCCACCAAAATGTATGTCGAAGATCACGATACATTTTGGTACTTTCAGGATGGATTGCAAATGGTGTATTGTGTGCCTCCATCATGATCTTGTACTTCAAATCAGAATCGTTAGGAACACAAAGTCTGGAGTGGGCTCGAAGTATTCTTTCTTCATCGATTCTTGTTTCTGGAATAGCACCTTCTTGCACTTTCTTCTTCATACGCATCAGCTCCGGGTCTGTGGCTTGAGCAACTTTAACTTTATCGATTAAAGTTGGTTCTATGTGTATACTTGACATCATCGCACTCGTTCCTGCATATGATCTTCTACTCAACGCGTCAGCTACCACGTTTGCATTTCCAGGATGATATTGAATAGTGTGGTCGTAATCTTTTAACAGCTCGAGCCAACGTCGTTTGGGGTCTTACAACAACAAACGTGGAGGGAATCAACATGCCAGAAATGGTAACCACTTCGGTGGTAATCATGGCCAAGACAATAAGAGTGGATATTTCAAGAAGAAGAGATTCAACAATGATGGAAAGACATCAGCACCAGCACCCGTTGTTAAGAAAGGAGAACGACCACCTATCATATGCTTCAAATACGGAGGGGAGGGACACATCAGTCCAAACTGCGCGATGCAGTCCAAAGCGTGTTATAATTGTGGAAGAGAAGGTCACCTATCCCGATTTTATCGTGCATCGAAGATAAGTCCAGCTGGGATGGAGGCACCAAAGGTCGTCCCAGAAAAGTCAAAGCCGGTAGTTCAAGGGAAAGTGTTTGTCGTGACCTCCAAGAAAGCAAGGAACCCGAATGAGGTCATCACGGGTAAGCTTATCATAAACTCTAGCGAATTCTATACCTTATTTGATACCGGTTCTACCCATTCTTTTATTTCTCCTACTTGCGCTCAACGTTTAAATTTGACTCCGGAGAAATTAGACTTTGACTTATCTGTTGAAACTCCGTTGGGAGAAACTTTCATTACATCCATTGTTTATAAGTCTTGTTTGGTTTAAATCGGTACCCTCACATTACCTGTCGATCTTATTTCATTGAAAATACTTTCATTTGATGTAATTATAGGGATTGATTGGTTAACTACTCATCATGCAAAAATTAATTTTTTTCGTAAGGTTGTTAGCTTTCATATTCCTAACCAACCTATTATGCGAATTCAAGCAACCAAACCATTAAAATCAATCACTGTCATCTCAAGCCATAAAGCTATTCGTTTATTAAAAAATGGATGTCAAACTTTCTTAGCTCATGTCATGGATTTAAACAAAAATACGTCAGTTTTGAATGATATTTCTATTGTTAATAAATTTCCTGACGTATTCCCTGAAGAACTTCCTGGCCTACCCCCAGAACGTGAAATTGAATTTTGTATCGACCTTGAACCCGGTACAAAACCCATTTCTATAGCCCTATATCGAATGACTCCTATTGAACTTCAGAAGTTAAAGACCCAATTGCAGGAATTGTTAGACATCGGTTTCATTCGTCCTAGTACGTCTCCTTGGGGTGCTCCTGTTCTATTCGTGAAGAAGAAAGATGGGAGTATGCGACTTTGTATTGATTATCGAGAGTTGAATCACGTCACCATCAAGAATAGGTATCCATTGCCATGTATTGATGACCTGTTTGACCAGTTGCAAGGCGCCAAATTCTTTTCAAAGATCGATCTTCGTTTCGGATATCATCAGTTAAAGATTAGAACCGATGACATTCCAAAGACGGCTTTCAGAACTCGATACGAGCATTATAAATTCCTAGTCATGTCTTTTGGATTGACTAATGCACCTGCTGCCTTCATAGATATGATGAACCGAGTATTTAAGGAATATTTGGATCACTTTGTGGTCGTCTTTATTGATGACATCCTCATATATTCTAAAAGCCGTGAAGATCATGAGCAACACTTGAGGCTGATACTCCAAAAGCTTCGTGAAAATAAGCTTTATGCCAAGTTAAAGAAATGCGAGTTCTGGCTTGAGGAAGTAGCATTCCTTGGGCACGTAGTATCAAGTCAAGGAATATTTGTTGACCCGACAAAGATTGAAGCTATTCAAAGCTGGAAGCAACCTAAATCAGTGACCGAAGTACGTAGCTTTCTCGGCTTAGCTGGTTATTATCGGAGATTCGTAGAAGGATTTTCTCGAATCCCTACTCCATTAACTCAGCTGACTCGGAAAGATACAAAATTCTGTTGGAGCGTGGAATGTGAGAAGAGTTTTCAAGAACTCAAGAGGAGACTCATTTCAGCACCTGTTCTGACAATACCATCTGGCTCAGAGGGATTTGTCATCTACAGTGATGTTTCGGGCAAAGGGTTAGGATGTGTTCTCATGCAGCATGAAAAAGTCATAGCCTATGCCTCTCGGCAACTCAAAGAATATGAGAGGAATTATCTTACTCATGATCTAGAGTTGGCAGTTGTTGTCTTCGCACTTAAAATTTGGAGACATTACTTGTATGGGGAGAAAGTGGTGATCTTTACGGATCATAAAAGCCTCAAATATTTCTTCACTCAAAAGGAACTCAACATGCGACAACGACGTTGGCTTGAACTGTTGAAAGATTATGATCATACCATCCAATACCATCCTAAAAAAGTGAACGTGGTAGCTGACGCATTGAGTAGAAGATCATATGCGGGTACAAGTGCGATATTGTCAACGCAAAGGCCCATTTTGTATGACTTGCAAAGGATGGAGATAGAGTTAAAGACTCCAGGGACCCATGTGATGATGACGAATATACGAGTAGAACCGACTTTAATCGATAAAGTTAAAGCTGCTCAAGCTACAGACCTGGAGCTGATGCGTATGAGGAAGAAAGTGCAAGAAGGTGCTATGCCGGAAGTAAGAATCGATGAAGAAGAAATACTTCGAGTCAACTCTAGACTTTGTGTTCCTAACGACCCTGATTTAAAGTATAAAATCATGATGGAGGCGCACAACACACCGTTTACAATCCATCCTGGGAGTACCAAAATGTATCATGATCTTCGACATACATTTTGGTGGAGCAATATGAAGAGAGAGATCGCGGAGTTTATCTCAAGGTGTCTAACTTGTCAACGAGTCAAGGCAGAGCATCAAGTATCAAAAGGTCCATTGCAACCACTTGAAATTCCAGAATGGAAGTGGGAGCACATTACCATGGATTTCATTACCGGTCTTCCCAAGGTTTCTCAAGGTATAGATGCGATTTGGGTCATTGTTGATAGGTTAACCAAGTCGGCTCATTTCTTACCTATACGAGAAACTTATACACTTGAACGTCTTGCTCGTATGTACATAAACGAGATTGTAAGATTGTATGGTATGCCAGTATCCATAGTTTCTGATCGAGACCCAAGATTTACTTCACGATTTTGGGTTAGTTTGCAGAAAGATATGGGCACGGATTTACGATTTAGCTCGGTATATCATCCTCAGACGGACGGGCAGTCGGAGAGGACTATTCAAACTCTTGAAGATCTATTAAGACTCTGTGTCCTTGACTTCAAGGGAAGTTGGTACAAGTTCTTACCATTGGTGGAGTTTTCCTACAACAACAGTTATCAAGCAAGTATTGGCATGGCCCCATTCGAGGCGTTGTATAGAAGAAAGTGTCGTTCTCAGTATGTTGGGATTAGGTGGGTGAAGCAGCGTTGTTGGAACCGGAGTTAGTACGTATGACTACAGAAAAGATTCAAACGATCCGACAACGTATAAAAACCTCACAAGATCGACAAAAGAGTTATGTTGATCTTCATCGAAAGGACGTGGAATTCAATATTGGAGAACATGTATTGTTGCGTGTTGCTCCATGAAAAGGAGTTACGAGATTTGAAAAGAGAGAAAAGCTCAATCCTCGATTCATTGGCCCATTTTTAATCCTCGAACGAGTAGAAACTGTAGCCTATAGACTCGCCTTACCGCCAAGTATGTCTCGTGTTCATAACATTTTTCACATATCTATGTTACGTAAATATGTGAAAGACCCGAACCACATTATTGAGTTAAAACCGGACGAAATAGCGGAAGATTTAACGTATGAAGAGGTTCCTATTAAAATCTTGGATAAAAAGGAGCATATTTTACGCTCCAATGTTATATCTCAAGTCAAAATTTTGTGGAGAAACCACGATGTTGACGAAATGACCTGGGAGTTAGAATCTGAAATGAAATCAAGATATCCTTACCTCTTCGACATACCAGGTACGTACCCTAATTTTGATGGCGAAATTTCATAAGAAGGGGAGGTTGTAAGATCCCAACTTTTATGAATAAAAATGAATTTTCTATAAATATCATTTTTGAATATTATGGAGTGAATTTAATATAATGTTATAGTTGTGGGTAATATTTATAAATTTTGCAAAGTACGCAAGTTGTTATATAATATTCGATTGGTCGAGGAATATTCGTTTTAACAGGAAATATTCGTACGACGGCACAATCATCAGTGGACCCCACAACGGAATTATTATCGGATTGAGAAAACGATAAAATTATCTTTTTATAAAATAACGGCGAAAGTTTTACCGTTAACTGTTAGAATACCCGGTGGTTAAAATATAATAATACGCGGGCTTGCACAGTAACACACGGTATTACACAGTATTTTTAAATTATTGATTCTTACGTAAGAAGACACTACTTAATAATTGTTACAGTAATTACTGTTCAATATTTTATTTTATTGATTCAATAATTGCTGCGTTGATATTTTATATTATTGTTGTTTCAATAATTGTCGCTGCACAGTATTGCCCATTATCAAATCAATAATTCATATTATTTGAATAATATTATTAGATAGCATTATTGGCAATGTCTAGAAAATTCTGTCAAGGAGAGGTTGGTCACCTAATTACGCGCCAGTAAGGAAAAATCCTTATCGAAAAGCCTCATCTTTCCTGAGAACGGCCTGGTTGTCATTATTGTGATTCTGTAATATTATTTGTGAATAATTAATTATTGATTTATATGATAAGAAAATATTTATTTTATGTGGACATAAATGATGGATAGAAAAATATTTATTTTATGTGGTTATAAATGAAGGAATTAATGTTGAGGTATTTTATCAGTATTTTGTCGGATTAGAGGTATTAAATAATCAAATCGGTGTTCTTAAAGCTCTATTGTGTGAGTTATAATTTTAATTCGACCGTTGGATCGTTGCGATTTTTGGATATGTTATGCATATATAAGTTGAGTATATGTCCACAATTTTGAACCGTTAAAAATTAACGCATGATTTGTTATGAATTTTAAAAGGTGTTAAAAATCATCCGTTTGTGGATTTCGAATATTTTCTGTCTGAAATTTGAAAAAACTTAAATCTACAAAGTTGTAGAGAATTCGATTTCGTGTGGAATGGACATAAAATTCGTATTTTTCTGATAAAGGGCTATTTATTATGAATTAATGAAATTTCGAAAAATAAAATATTTTTTATTAAAATTAGGTGGGACCCACTTTTGTTTTTAAAAACATGTGGGCTGCTATTTTTTTCAGAATTGGCTGGCTTGATTATTCAGCAAAGGAGTGGCGTGCTTGAAAAAAAAATAATATTTTATTATTTTAGTCTCATATGGCGTTCTAGCATTTTCCTACAAATAGACGCTTAAGTTAGAATTAAAAATCACACCAGAAACAAGTTTTCTTTCTCTCTATATTGTCGAGCGTATTTTTATGAGTATTTAGATACTTTGAGAGTTGCTATTCAGTGCAAGTTTCTTTCAGCTTTACATCCGATATTCCGATCAGAAATACTATTATTTTGAGGCAAGTGATGTTATTTTTGTTCAATATTCGCTTAAAATATTATTTTCTTCCATACTATGTAGTATGTAAATAATATTATTTCGTTTCAGATTTCGAATTCTATATTCGTTTTGTTAAAATTTTGACTTCTATACTCCATGAAATTAGTAGAATATCTTTGATATTTGCGCTTCATCCAGTATTTTTTTATAGAAATATTATTCTGAGCATTCTTGATAAGTTTTAACTTTTTCATGCCGGAGTACTATTCACGGGGTTATTATTTTCGAAGTACTATTCACGGAGTACTATTCACTCGAGTATTATTCACCCGGAGTACTATTCATGATAAAAATTAATTCGTTTTCGGTCCAAATTATTTTTGTACAATATTATTCTTGAATTTTACTCCACAAAATAGTATCATGTTGACAATTTGGACGTTATTGCTTTCTGGATAAATTAAATTATAAATTTTTAAAAATTTATCCTTGAACTTGTTTTATTGAATTCTTATATCATTGTCATCATCCTCATATTTATATTCTGTTGAAAGTCATCTGTGGCCTGTAGTGCATAGATGGACTTGGTATGATTATGACCTGAAATTATTCGGTATAATCATGACCGTAATGGTACAAATGATGTGATAAAAGTCCTCATTGGCCCGTAGTGCATTGATGGACAGTTGTTGGCATGATCATGACCATTGATGAATACACGAATATCTTTTGCCCGTTGTGCATGGATAATTTATGGTCGTGATACTAATGAATATCCTTGGTCGTAGTGCATGGATGATGTGGATTATTTTTTTTAGCTGAGTCTCAAAACATACATCAACAAAACGAGTCTTATTTTTTTATTTTTTGTTTTAATATTTAGGTTTTTACATATTACTCTCTCCATTCTAAAATTAGATAAAATTAAATATACAATTTAATTTTTAAGATCTTCATATGACGGCGTACTAAACTTCAAAATTTGTCTGAACTCGTAAAAGTTTAAAATAAAATAAATTTTATAATTAATAGTTTTTGTTATATACTACAATATAAAATTACAATAACTGTATCAACTAAATTAAATAAATTGGCATCAATTTAAAATTTAATATGTCATCAGTTGACTTAAAAAATTAAATTATATCTCTAATTTTAAAACGGATGTCGTACATAACACACTCTCTAATAAAAAACCTTAAACAAAATTTTAAAATATTTTTCCTACATATAAATTTATTTAGAACATTGTCCTCTGTGATTCACAAAAAGACTCTTATTTGCAAAATTTAAGAATATATATATTTTCAATATTTATCTTTAAAAATAATGAGAGTTTAGTTTAATAGTAGAATGATAGTGAATTTAAACATAAGAACAATATATCATTTTATAAAAAAATTAATAAAAATAAGACTCCTTAATTTTTTATTTTCACAAATGGGACTTTGTGTGAGCCAGAGGGCTTTGAAGAATCGTTCAAAAAATTGCCTTAACATGTCTTCCACTGATCTTTTAATATTAAGAAGACAAACAGGCCAAAAAACTCGTTTTCAGAGTAGCATATTTTTTAATAATTAACTTCAGTCTTTAAAGTTTAATATTATGAATAAATTATTCAAACATATCACATCGAATGTGTAAGGGCAAAGCATGTCAATCCTATTATTTATATAAGAAAAAGGTAATGAATAGGATGGTTTTTGACATTCAGTTGGAAATGCAAACCCAATGAATAAGATAATAACAAAGTCTTGCTGCTCTTCCTATTCAACCTAGTAATCAGTCTACAAAAGGCAATCTGCTAAGTTTAAGTTGCTTCTTGTTGAGATTGGTATAGAATACTACCAGTTTCCTACTACTCCTTTGAAGTTATGACCAGCAGTCCAAGGGCGCCGATTAGGATATACTGCAACAGGTGAAACACGACGGGTCAGTGCTAATTATAATTTATTGTTGCCCTTCTCAGATAAGCGGATTGAATAAATATCCATCCACCTCCATTCTCTTCCGTAAAAAAAAAGAAGGAAAAAAACACCCAACAAACAAGGGTAAATAAAATGGTTTGAAATTCTGAGCAATTTTCCATCCTTCAGGTATATTTTTTTATGTTGTAATTATTCTCAGGAAATGAAGAAATAAGAATGAAGAACTTGGAGCAACCATTTGATAAAATAAAATCAGACTTTTAAACAGATTGCCGCAAAAAATAGGTTTGTGAAGAAATTAAACCTTAATTATAGGCTTTTCAGTCATAATGATCGTCACCCAACCAACATAAGGCAAGAACCTGCAGAAAATTACCACCAAAGAAGTTAAAATTCAGAAAATTGCCAACCGTATGGAAAACCGAAAAAATGAAAATTTACACAAAAGAAGGCCATATAACTACTTCAATAGTCCTTGGTCATAGAGTATTATCAATAACCAAATACAAGGCTGGGTTAAAGAAATACCCAATGCGTGGTGTTTGATTGCATCTTAATAAATCTTAACATCTAACCTCTTAATGCATCTTAACAACACACATCTTTGTATTAAGAGATCCTCTGAAATAGTTAAGATACAAATATGAGTCTAAACTATTTAGAGGACCTCTTAAGACAAAGATGTAGAATTTTAAGATGCATTAAGAGATGAATTGTTAAGATGCATTAAGATGCAATCAAACACCACTTTTAGTGTTCATAAATTCAATCAAATTAAATATTACATTTTATGACTCATGAGCTCTATGCAATACCTAATATACATATTTAGTTCTAAGGGTCAAATACGGATATAACAAAAACTACAAATATAGTTTTAATTTTACAAGTACTATAAGAAAACCTAATACTTAATATCAACTTACCCGACAGCTCTTCCCATTATATGATGTCGATGCAGCCAGAGCTGACCATGAGCATACAGGAGTCTGTCATCCCCAAAATTATTATCTCCTGAAATAACAAAGTGATAGAATATAGATCATTAGTAATAATTCTTAATTCAAACAATTAAATGGCCAAAAGACCAATTTGATAGGAAGGCCATAATCAATAGAAGAAATTGCAGCAGCATTAGGTAAGAGTTACTGTTGAAATTCTATAAATGACCACATTTATTCTGATCCTCAAGAGACTCTAGTTTGTGTCCACATGAATATCTTTTAAAAAGATGAATATCTAGTAATTTCACAGCCTTTTGACATCTAATATCGTGGAATGGGCTTTGAACCTTTTGTGAGAACATCAACTTCTCCGGTATCTGGACGTTCATGAACCTACCAAAGAACAGTATTAACATCAACAAGGATATCAAACTAAGGTAACTAAGAAAAGGGGAAAAGGGGAAAAGGGGAAAAGGGGAAAAGGGGAAAAGGGGAAAAGGGGAAAAGGGGAAAGGGGAAAGGGGAAAGGGGAAAGGGGGGGGGGGGTCGGGTAGGGAGGGGTTGCTGGTTAAAGTTTATGTTTCAGCAGATACTTAGAAAGTTCCTAGTTACAGCGGAAGATAGGATGAACACGGCAAAGAAGAGATAAAAAGAGTAAAACTTTTCCAGAACTGATACCTTGATCACTCTATGGACGATTGGAATTTCACGTCCCTACACAAAAAGCAAAAAGCTTTGTAAGATGCACTTCACTGGCACAAGAAATGCACATGTATAAATAATCACATGCAATGATATTTCATTATCCACCAAGCATATGCCTTTGAACAATATTGAAGAGAAGCACGCAACTTATAAATATCATATTCATACGTGATTTATTTAGTTAAGCTAAATTTTTTTCATTTGCAGAAGCAAATTAAGAGAATTTGCATCCTTCCTATATACATTATTGCTAGACTTCCATATTCGCAAAAAAGGTAAGGGAAAAGCTAATGACTCTCAATTTAGGGTTACTCTTCAACTTGCAAGATGAAGTTTAGTTTTAACTCATGATATACTTCCCCCTATCTTTTTTTCGGGGATGGGTTAAAGCATAGTATACATTATTGGATAAATTAATTAACAGATTATACTTTAAGCAATTGGTAAAGTTTACATGAAAGGACAACATAGGCAAGTTCTTCGTTCAAGGGCTCCTGCTTGCATTTGGTTCCCAACATATGATGTTAGTGTAATTACACTTTCATCTTTTTGTGCATTACAATACACTATGGAAAAACTTGCGTTAGAAACTTTATCCCATTTGTATTTCTCAGATGTTTGTTGTGAATTGTGAAATTGTCATATGAAGAATCCCAAAGTCTAATCTAACATGTAAACTAATAAAGAGCAGAAAACAAGACTCAAAATTACCTAGGCAAGTGCTATTATAACTTTAAATATTAGAAAACACAAAAAAGAATTACAAGCATTCCATGCTAGAAATGGAAAGAAGATATAAGGGAACCTACATCAACATTAAACACGACAATTTCTCCTGCACGAATAGGATCCTTGCTCATATGCAAGAATAAAATGTCACCCTGCAAGATCATATAATATTAACTTAGTATAACAGTCTTACAAAAAAATGTGCATTATGGTTTTAATGTTTGAAGTAGGAAAGATAGGCTGCTTTTTAACAGTAGAAATGCTAGTTTTATCCAGAAAGTATCACTTTGCATAAAAAGATGGGAAAGTGGGAGAGAATTCACAGAGGATTGCCATATATTATCTGGACAACACTGGGATGTGATGACTCATAGATTGTATATGAAGTTACAAGGATTTGTTTAATCATTACTCTGGATCATGTTAAACGAAAATGACTGAAACTAATATTCAAACTAGGAAAGAGGAATATAATTACAAGAATATAAAGTGTATCAACTTAAATTGTATACCTATGAAGTGTATAAATTCTATAAGGTGATACAAAACGGTAGATTGGAAGTCTAGATTAGATCAGAAGAAAGAAACGAGATAATATTGGTATGATAACCAGCAGTCTTTTTCTCACAAGAAATCACAAACTTCAGCTGAACTACTTGGATAAACCAACCTCCTTAAATACTAGGAGTAGTTACAGAGTGAGAACTGCAACACACATCACACTTCACTAGAGTCATTTTTTTATTTTTATTGGTGGTAATTAGAGTCAAGTTATAAAAGAAGAAATCATTAAAATGATTATTCTAATAAAGCACTCACTCTTTTAAAGCCAGGTTCCATGCTTCCAGAGAGCACAACAACAACCGGTGATTCACTGCCAGTTATACACATTAAACCTTTCCATATTATCAGAGCTGATGTGACAATCATACCTGATATGAGATTGCAAACAAAAAGATTAATCACATTCACCCTCTTACTTAATAAGAACAATAGAAAGGCCTTCTAACTGGACTCAACAATGAAGTAAGAAATAATTATGTAGATGATAATCCACTTCAAACCGGCCAAAAATGAAAAAACATGTTAGGAATACTGTTAAGAACAAATTGTGAACTACAAAGGAATAGATGACTAGCATAACTTTGCTATAGTCCAGTGATCTAAAAGCAATACTCTCTGAGTAGAGACTTCACTTTCCCTTATTGGGAAACCAGTCTAGCAAATATTACCATTAAAATTAAGCAAGTTGTGATTTGGTAACTGGTTATAGTCAAACTTTTCCTAAAAAATTTGACTGGTAAAAATGGAGTGTCAATTTGGAAGGGAGTGAGTATCAAGCTGAAGAATTTATTAACGCAGTGCCTGAAGCTCATACATTGATTTACAAAGACATCGTGTAAAATTGTGATTTTGATCTGATTTTTTTTTAATAAAAAAAAAGCTCAAGAGATATGTATATACATATATAATACACCCAACACGTATATAGAATTTATCAGTTTTAAAACTCAAACCCTAATTTAAACTCCATGTTCGAAATAACAGCTTCAATAGAATTCAATTCAATAAAAAATTGAGATTTCTTCTCTCAAGAATAGAATCGACCATTCTGATAACCAGTTTCAGGCATCTAAACACACATGAATTTAGGGTTGCATTATCTTCAGATAATTACAATCGGTAGTGTAACATACAGATAACGGATAGAGAGATGTAACGAACCAAGACTAATTGCTTGGGTGAGGAGTTGTCTGATCTGAATAGATTTGATTGACTCAATTTGTTCTCCGATCCACCCCATTTCTTCTCTCTCCTGTCTCCGCTCTCTTCTACTGTCTGATAAGCAGCAGAATGAAGCTAAGCTTCGTGTCTAAGTTTTAAAAATGGACGGAAATTGAAAAGAAATAGACTGAAAAGTGAAGGTGGAAAAATTAGCTATTTTTCGTTAAAGTTTTTTGTTATGAATTTGGATACAAGATTAAATAAGATAAATAAATATTTTTAATTTCTATTAAAGCCTATAAATAAATATTTTATACTAATATCTATTATGAGCTCTATATACAACAAAATTAATATAATTATATAAGGGTAAATAGTCATTTAAATATATATTTCTATTTTCTATATCTAAATTTAAATTTTTTGTTTTATTTTTGGTCTAAAACTCATAAACATCATGCAAGGATATGTTTGTTTTGTCTCCCAACTTCTTAGGGCCGTTCCGTAACAATTTATTTTAAAATGGCTTAAAATTAAAATTTAAGTTAATTTATAAGTTATTTAAAATTTAACTTATAAATAAAAATAATCAGTACAAAGTTCATTATAAGTCAAAAATTAAGATAAATCATGTCAATTATTTTGAAAACTTAGATGAATCAAGTCAATTTTAAATTTGAAAATATGTCAAATTGATTTTTAAAAAGTTAATAATTATCTTATAATTCATAGGGAGATGTGGACTTTGACTGATTTTGGATCGTCATGATAAAGAGTCATTATACGAGGATAACTTTTTGGGACTAGAAAATTGGACCGGTTCAAAATATTTTTCTTTTGACTCCTAAAAAAATTATAACATTTATTTTCACTCAAAATTTTACAGAATTTAATGATTTACGTATAATTTAAATACATATAATAAACAGACTTTGCACAGACTGTACAATTTTATTTTTTACAAATTTATAATATACTCCATCCATTCCTAAATAAGTGTCGTTTAATATTTTTGTACATGGATTAAGAAAGTCATTTAATACTATCATTAAATAATTAAAATCTGTGTGAAATTCCATAACTAACCATTTATGGGAAGTTGAAAACTATTAATACTAATTGTGAGAATTTATTGGGACAATGAGAGAAGGTAAGGGTGATATAGAAAAATAAATAATTTATTATCCTAAAAAGTTGTAAACGATAGATAATTTGGAACAAATTTTTTCTTCCAAAATATCACTTATTTAGGAATGGAGGGTAGGACTAATCATTCGGTTATAACTGAACCGAATAGGCTATTCAGTTATAACCGAAAATCGAAATATTCCTATTTTCAATATCCAAACTAATAACCGAATTTTGGTAATAATCGAATAACCGAATTGTAAATTCGATATTTCGGGTAATAACCGGACACTGCAATTAATGTTGGACAAAAATAACATGTAGTGAGATTGAAACAAAATTGACTCTGATTCCAAAATTGAAACAAAATTACCAATAGTGAAATTTACCAAAATTTTGAAACAAAAATAACATACAGTGAGATTGAAACAAAATTGACCCAAAATTATGATTTCACAAAATGCCTAAAAAGAATCTGATGTTATCCATACCAAAATTGAAGAGTCAAATGCAGTGAGATTGAAACAAATTTTCTATCTTATTGCAGTTAATGTTGGAAAAAGATCGAATTTTCTAGATGATGGCGGAGCCGGGAGCCAGGGTCACCGGTCCGGCGAGTTGTTTAACGACCCAATCGACGGCCATGATGTCATCGACAATCGGTGTTGATTCTTTCACGAAGCTAACGTGCGACGGGTGTACCGCATAAGCTTCGTGGTCTTCTTTGGAGTTGTAGTGGCTGTGGAACATGTGAGTGAAGGTGAGGGAAGAGAAATGGGTGCGGAGGAGCGGACCGGCGGTGAGGTCAGAGGTGGACCACCTAGTCGAGTGAAATCATGCCGCTGAGTCCGTCGAAAATGGCGGAGACTTTTTCCTAATCGGTATCGGGTTTGATTTTGAAGATGATTATGTGTTCAATTTGGAGATCTGAGACTTACGCTCTGTTTCTGAATTTTAAAATGGACAGAAAAGAAAAGAAATGAAAGGAAAATTTAAGTTTTATTTCCAATTCTTATGTTTATGAGTTTTTTAATAAACGGAAAAGAGAATAAATGGATAGAAAACTTGACCACTTTTCCTGCCAAAGTTTTTCGTCCAAAATTGGCATGATTTGGAAGGAAAAGAAATTAGAATAAGTAATATTTTTATAATTCCCATATTATCATCAACTTTTAATATAATAAATTTTAAATTACAACTCATGTCCTCAATTTTAAATTTTCTATCATTTTCTATTAAAAACTCAGAAACAACACAAATGAAAACTTTAAGTTTTTTATTCTTTTATTTTATGTTCAAAACTCAAAAACAGAGCGTTAGAGTCTGGGGCAGTAGGTCTAGCCGGCTATTTTACTAAAAGCAGCTTTATGATGTAAAGTAGAGTAGTAGACTATAAGTAAAGCAGCTTTATTTAATAAAGTAAAGAAGTAGTCCATAAGGATTTGTTCGGTTATATTATTATTTTAACTTTGCAAAACTTTATTCGGTTATTTGGTTAAATTGAATAACTCAAAAATGATACCCGTACAAATTAATCGAAAATCGTAAATAATTTCGGATATAACCGAAATGTTAAAAATAATCGAATTATCAGAAAATTTAGGTTAAATTATTTCGGTTCGGTCCGATAATTCGATTATACCCGTTTTTTGCTCAGTCCTGATGGAGAGAGTATTATTAATTGTTATTTTTAAAATTTTACTCTTTTACTTGAATTATAAAATAAAAGATTATCAAGTTTAAATTATGATCGAACAAACCATTCAGCTCGATTCGTACTCATTTCGTTTGATTAAAAATTTAATTTAAATTAGATTCAAAATATAAATAATTTAAATACGAATAAGTTTTAAAATTCAATAAACATTTACACTTTAGTTTAAATGATACTAAAATATAAGATTTTTAAATTTGAAAGAAAAGTTTGGTCCATCATAAAAATAAATAAATTTAGTTGCGAAAATTCATTGTTTTATTGTCCTGATTTCTGATTTGTGATTTGTAAAATCCCCGGTTTTCTGTTTCCTCCGACGGCAGAAGCTCAAAACTCTATTCAACAAGTAAATCTTCTCTCTCTAATGGAGGAAGAAGCGAGCTCCGCCGCCGCCGCCAACTTGGAAATGTTAGACCCAACCACTGAACGGAAGCACGTTGAAATGCTGGAGCGCCTCTCTCGCCTGCACGAATCTCGCAACTCTTCCAAATCCAACAACCCTTCCGACGCCCCCTCCTTCGAATCCACCCAATCCTTTCTCTCTACCTTCTCCAATTCCAAGCTCTGCATCGAATCGCGCCTCTCTCTCGTCTCCCACTCCTCCGATCCTAAACGCGATCTCGACAAAATCCCTCTCTCCATCTCCGACCTCGAAAATCTCGTCGCACAAAACTCCTACTTCTTACCCTCCTATGAACTCCGTGCATCCCTCAAATCCATCTCTGACCTCAAACAAACATTAGATATTATCACTTCCCAAGTCATACCCAAAAAGAAATTCTCCTTCAAATCCAAGAAAACAACTACCAGCACACTACCTAGCAATTCTACTCTGCTTGATGATAAAACTCAAAATGTCAAGCCGATCGAACAAGTGAGTTTTTCTGGCGTTCGTGAGTCGCCCGGATTTAAGGGCAAGGAAAACGAGGTTTTAGTAAAGGAATTTAAGAGTAATGAGGAGGAAATTGGGGAATTTACCCTTTTGAATTTGACAAATTGTGAGGTGAGGTTAATGGGTTGTTTGCGGGCGTTGTTTGTTCACAAGCTGGTGAATTGTAGAGTTTACGTAGGGCCAGTGTTTGGGTCGATTTTGATTGAAGAAGTGGAGGGGTGTGTTTTTGTAATGGCATCGCATCAGATTAGGATTCACCATGCTACGGTGACTAATTTTTATCTTAGAGTGAGGAGTAGGCCAATAATTGAGGATTGTAGTGGGGTGAGGTTTGCACCATATTGTTTGTGTTATGATGGGATTGAGAGAGATCTTAAAAAGTCAAATCTTGATGAGGAGACAGGGAACTGGGCAAATGTGGATGATTTCCGGTGGTTGAGAGCTGTTCAGTCTCCAAATTGGTCGGTTCTGCACGAAAGTGATCGCATTGCCACAGTGAATATTTTGAAGACATGAGATGAGGACTAAGGTTTTGAATTATTTTCTTATATGACTACCATAATGTATTCAGTTTTGTAATGCGAATTAATGAGTCCATTGGGTAAAAGAAGTTAACTTTTATATGATGTAGTTGTTATTTAAGTAGATACAATTTGAATTGATTGAGAACTACTTGTATTATGTATGCTTTAATTGTTGTTGTAGGTGAGCATTTTCAACTCCCATTACTGGGGTTCTTATTAATATGATGTAAAAGATACTCTCGTATGTATGTTTACCTTTGATTATGTACTTAATCTCATGTTTAGAACTACCCTTCAGTATGTTGCTATTGATGGTCATGAGCCAGATAGTTGTAGGGATGAAGCATGATATGTAAAAGATACTCTCGATTCAAGAATGTTTTTAGAGTTGGAAGATGAGTGATACTCCCTGTTTTTCAAGGATTTTAGTTGAACTTGGCTGGAAGCTCAGTTGCCGCCTCCCCTGTAGTTGCCAATGAGTAGCCACTGTAGGATTCAAGAATGTTTGTAGTGCTAAGTAATGACTTATAGTCAATGCTTTATTTAGGTTTTAGTTGAACATGGACGACAAAGTTTTTCCTACTCATACCCGACTGGCCGACATAGTTTTTTAATGACTTTGAGATTTAGTGACAAGAGGTTTAATGTGCACCTAGAAATCTTGTGTCTAATGATAGATATGGTTGGAAGATGAATCATTGTAATTGTCTCTAAGGATTTATGTCGGTCTTGATTGGTCAAGTTATAATTGAATCAGTAATTCTGTAACCTATATAGTTGGTACGGCGCCACGGCGAGTCATGGGCGACCGTCATGGCGTCCATATGGCGACAAGTCGTTTACAATGTGTAATTTATATATTATTTATTTTACTTAACAAGTATATTGACAATAAAATTTCATATACATTAAAACTCAAAACATAACACTATGGAATAACATTAAAGGTATAATTATGTAAATACTTAGCAATAACAATCCAAAAACAAAACACTTGATATGAAAAATTAGTAAAAGAAATGAACTAATGAAGAATTCAAAAAACACCATATAGAATATAAAGTTGCAACTAACCATCACAAATATGTAGTCTAATAACTAATAAAATACCACATAACAAACTAAAATAATGTCTACACTCTCTACACTAGTCTAGAAACATCGTTCAAGCAAAATCATAAAGGAAAAAGTCATCTCCATCTCTTCCACGAGAACTACTCTCATTTAAATTGATTACCTTGAAGTTGAACCACCACCACGTCGAGAGTACGTCATGAGATTGTCACTAGTATTAGCACGAGCCCTCCTTGAAAGATTGCGACCCTCAAGCGTACGTGTTGGATGCACCGGTTGCTCGATCCACATCATTTTATGTAAGATCCTCCTCGGGATGAACAACATCGACGTCATTATTGATCTATTCATTATCCCATTCAAGGTCATCAATGGCTAATGGATCAAAATTATTTCCAAGTTCAAGCCTCTTTTGGAACCTTGAGACGATCTTTCGATTGTATTGGACATACAACAAGTCTCTCAATTGTTTGTGTTCTAAACTATTCATTTTTTTCGTATGAATCTAAAATAAATAGAACAAAAAATAATAATATTAATGACAAAATTTTAATTATATAAAAAATAATTAGTATTAGTAGTGAATGACTTATTACTTTTGAAATTTGAATTAACAATAGAAAGTACTTACAAATTCAAATGTATTCCAATTGTGCTCACAAACGGAAGAAGAACAACAGATGCCTAAAATTCTTTTTGCAAACGAGGATAGCTCAATAGCCCGCCCTCCAAAAGCATTCCACCAATCAACCAGCAAAAGAAATATAAATATTTTTAAAGGGAGGAAAGGAAGAATATATGTAAATTATAGTTACAATTATAATTTAGCTTTTATATTTTTATATATATTTTAATATACTTGCGATGCTTTTTTATTTTTCGTTGCCTAATCACCATTTCTCTTGCAAAAGTATCTTGCTAGATTGCTTATCTTGTCTTGTAAATCTAGCTCGGGCACCATCTTTGCAAGAACGTTATTGAAGTCATCTCATAAAGTACTAGCAAACAAACGACGTTCCTCTTTGATATCAAAGTACTTACTCGGATTGAGAAACAACGCATCCCTATATAATTTTTGCTCCATTTGACTTTCCCATCGCCGCTCAATAATTTCAATCACCTTCTTATACAGTTTTTGTTATCAAATGCATCTTTGATTTTTTTCTTTGCGCATTCCATCGCAACAATAACTTCTGGCATAGCAGGCTTCTCAACTATCAACAATCCTCAAGACTATAAGAAAAGTGGTTGCGACGCCTTAATGCAATCCTCAACACGATGCTAAAATGTTGTTGAAATAACAATATCACACACTTTCTTTTCCGCTTCAGTAGCTGACAACTTTGATTTTGACCAATCCTCGCTTATGAACAAATGCCTTAATGCATTTTTATGCTTGTACAATCTTTGCAATGTGAGGAAAGGTGTAACAAATCTAGTAATTGCGGGTCTCACAAGATCCCTCCCATTTGTTTTGTCCTTCGCATTAAGAAGACGACCATGCCTATAAATGAATGTTGTGATTCTTCTTACATTTGTGATATGGGATGGAATTGCTTCTACTTGCAAATGTCTTCGAGCATAAGGTCAAGACTGTGAGCGACACAAGGTGTCTAAAACAGTGTAGGCCTCCTCTCTATTAGTATATGCCCCGCTGCCTTGTAATTAGAGGCATTGTCCGTGACCACCTGAACAACATGTTCGGGGTCAATTTCTTCAATCTTACTATCAAGTAAATTTGCCAACATTGTGGCATCTTGCGACTGACTGAAGACATCAACAGAACCCATGAAATAAGTCCCCTCCAGACTATTGACAAGGAAATTCAACAAATGTCTTCCCTTCTTATCTATCTAACCATCCGATATAAGTGTGCAATCATATTTCTTCTCAGCAACTTCACATTTCTTCTCTAAGTCATCGGTGTTTTTCTTTACCTTCTCAAGTAAAGGAACCCTCAACTCATGATACGTTAGAGGCTTTAAACCCGACCCATATTGCCCTATGGACTCGATCATTACTTTAGATCTCCTTGAATTTGCAGCATTAAATGTTATACCACATTCGTAAAAAAAATCGGCAATGTGCATATGGATTCTCTCTTTTTCCTTCGGTGTCCTCAAACGATTTTTAATACTTGTTTGGCTCAAACACTTGCTATGCCTCTCCTATACAACTTCTTCGGGAGTCTTCCTTAAAAGTGTTTCAACCGTCTTTGTTGGAGCTTTTGGTTGTGACTTTTGGAATTAAAATGCAACTTTCTTCCTTTTAGAAGTCGTCCCAAAACTTGAGATAATGTTAGAAGAAGTATTGGAAGCCATGGTTGGACAAGCAGATGATTGTTCTTCTTGCACTTCTACTACATCATCATCTAGCTCTAGTGACTTGTTTCTCTTTCTACTATTCAAAGACATTTGCATCTCCCTCATAATGTCTGTTGTTGTTTTAGGCCACTTCACTACATCTCCAAATTTTCTTGCTAAATGTTGCTTTAACCATTTGATTCCCGAACGACATTGCTTCCCACAAAGGATACATTGTTGATTGCACTGTATCCTTATTACTCATGTTCGATCAATACCCATATTTCTAACTCGGGTCGTTTAATTTGGCCTTTCTTTTTAGGTCCTTAGTTATATCATAACCATCGACCCCTGAACTTTTCGGCATTTTACTTTTTACACAATACAATCAAATAAAAATATATTAATCAATATGAAAATTGATATTTACCTAAGTATAGTCATATAATATTGATTTTCAAAGTGCATTTTCAAAATTTCTTTTAAAGCTGCACACAATATGTATGTGTTCATTATCTAATATATATAAATTTCAGTACATATATATATATATATATATATATATATATATATATATATATACGGTCCCCTTCTCCAGCGAACAAAAAAACGAACCAAATACGAACAAGTTATAACGACGGTTTTCTGAGCTATAGCGACGGTTCGAACCGTCACCATAGCTATATCGTCGCCTTTGTATACTATAGCAACGGAAAAAATTGTCGTTATAGTCGGTTCGTGTTTGGTTCGCTGGAGAAGAGGATCGTGTGTGTGTATATATATATATATATATATATATATATATATATATATATAGACAACATTTTTAATAACACAAATTCTGCAGTAGGAATGCACAGGATGTACACTAAATTAGATGAAGTTACATTCTTGTGCATAAATACAATATATATATATATATATGGAGAGTCTCTAAAGCGAACCTTAAAAAACGAACCAAAGACGAACCGTCGTCTTTGGTGTCTATGGCGACGGTTCGACCCGTCGCCAAAGACTACATGGCTATGGCGATGGATCGAACCGTCGCCATAGACACCAAAGACGACGGTTCGTCTTTGGTTCGCTTTTTAAGGTTCGCTTTAGAGACGGACCGTATATATATATATATATATATATATATATATATATATATATATATATACTGAACATCCAGTGCATTCTTTCTATACATTGAAAAAAAATTCCAAAACACTGCACAATTATGAAACTTAAATAATATCCAATGCATTTTATCTATGCATTAAAAAAAACATCCAGTGCACTGCACAATTATGAAACTTAAATAATATTCAATACATACCTGATAAAGAAGAAGCGATCGGAGCTGTCTCGCCGGTAGTCGTCGTCGTCGGTCGGTATCTCTCTTTTGCTCGCTCTCCCCCTTGGCTCCTTCTATTCTTCTACTTCTGCAGTTCTGCTCATTTGCCGCTGAAAATCGCGATTAGATTTAGGGCAAGGGCCAACTGTATGACAAAACGACATCGTTTTTTTTTTAAAACCCAGAAGGCCCAACAAATCATGTCGCTCAACAGCTCGTCTACGTCGTTGTCCAAGTTGTCCATGGTGACGCCTTTTTTTCCTAGGCGACCGACTTTCAATCCTCTACCAAGTCGCCCTACCGCCTTGCTTGCATCAGCCCGACTGGACGCCTAGGCGACGCCTTAACAACTATGGTAACCTATGCAATCTGTTCTATTGAAGTTTGATGTCGATCTAAAGGTCTTCTGTTTAAATATCGAGTGTCAGTCCATACATTCCCTTCTTATTCTTAAATCTTTGAAGACGTTCATCCTAAAATTGACTCTCATCTAAGTTTAAGGCTCTTTAGAGTGAGAGTAGGTTCAAGTAGTGAAAATCCGAATCCGAATCCTCATATGAATATGTAATGCATACTTGCCTAGTTTGTAAATTATTGGAAGCACTTGCAGCATAGGGTAGTTTTTTGATTTTTTTTTAACCAGTCACTTGCAGCATAGGGCAGTGTACGAAGGTTTTATGTAATCCTTAACATTTTGAGTCTCCGAGGTCCCAGGGATCAACATTATCATATTGGTTAATGTGCGCATGTTTAGAATCCTAGTGACATGGTGGCTGAAAATAAATCAGTTCCCAGACAAGCTTAGTGTCTGTTTTCTGTGAAGAGAAGAAAATACAATGAGCTTGAATTAATTCCAGAAGTTGTTGACAATTTAGGTAGAAAATCTACTATCACACGGTTAATCACGATCATACGAATTAGTTGTTGTTAATGGGTGCATTGATTCTGTGATTAAGTTTTGACATTTTTGCTCTTGAAACAATGCATCTTCGGTCCAATTGCATCAACCCCTTAAGTGAGAATTGCCTATTCAACATAATTGACTTGGGAAATATTATTAGCATCTTAGATGGAATTTTTCGCTTGCTTTCTGGTACTAGTACTAATCATATAAGTTATTAAGTTGAATCATGGCTCTTAAATTATGACCTAATCTGGTCTTATCAATACGGAGTCAAGGATTTGTTACAAGGTTTGATACAGAAAAATCGAATATTAGATTGGGAGTTAGATCACAGTAAGATTAGTTTATAAAATTTGTCAGTGGCATTGTCAATCACACCCAGCTGAAGTCAAGCATTTAAGTCTTTTTAGACTTTCCACCACAAAAATTAGTTGGCATCTTTTAGGATCAGTTTGGAATCCAAAGAAGGTTGTTTTAAAAACCAACTAACGACTGGCTCTTGAATGAAAGTGGTTAGCATGAAATTAACTTTGGTCAATTGACCAATACAGTGTTAACACGCAGGCCGGGAGGTGAACTTCATGGTAATCCGATTCGTTGGAGTGTTTTTTAGAGTTAGTTATTAGGATCCATGTGGGGCCCCCATGATCTGAATTATTGTACAGACAGTTCATTTGTTGGGGGAGAAATAAGCATCTATGAGGGTGTTTTTTCTGATTGTCTAAATTAAGTGCTATTGTTTTTGTTTTTGATACCCTTTCTCACCAACTCCCACTTTTGCATGTCATCTTTAGTCTTTATTACAGCTGCAGTTCATACTGAGAGCAAACCTTTGACCAGATTATTTCATACAATTATGTTCTAACATAACCCACTTATTCATGGTGATATGACCTATTCAAATGATGAAGTCATTAAGGTATTCTTTCAATTCCTCTGTCCCCAATACGAGCTCCATGTCCGTGCCTGCAAATTTTCTTTCTAGTTTTCTACACAGTGAGAGGTGGGGAAGTCTTATTAACATTTGGACATCTAAATGAAGGTATGCCCTCGGACTTTATATTATGTTTATGTACATTTGTTGGAATATTATTTCATCACACACAGAATTTAAATATATAGGACAGGCCTTTCTTCTCTGACCTTGTTATGGGTCATAACTAGTTCTTACCTTTGATCCTGGGATAGTACATTTTGCTGTTTTGAGATGTTTAGTTTCTGGAAACTTAATTCATTTAATAGCATTTTAGACCCTTTATTATTATTATTATTGTTGTTGTTGTTGTTGTTGAAATGATTGCCATGATAGTATATCTGTCTGCTATTTTGATAATATATACCATCTTCATATTCAAAAGTTGTTTTTAGGAAAATGATAACGAAGTTGGGACCAACGTAAAAGTTTATGTGATAAGATAAAAAAAATAAGAGAATTGTTAAATCCACAACACAAAATGTTATTTTCACAACAAATGTGTCGCTATAGATCCTATAGCGTTTCACCGTCGCTATACATCTACAGCAACACTTTTGTTGTGGAAATAATAAAAAAGTGTTGTGGATTTAACAATTTCCAAAAAATAAATAAAGTGAGGCAATTCTTAATTTCTACTTATCTCAGCACATAGGTCGCAATTATAATTCGATTGAAAAACTTTTGTCCGAAAAACTTACATTTGTAATAAATAGCAAGATTCTTGTTTTTATTAGGGGGGGAAAGATAAAAACAGTATGTGGAAAAAGGTAGTAATTATATCTTATATATAAAGGCATCACAACCAATTAATTTGAAATCAATTGAAATGATGACATCATCAATTGAAAAAATCGTTGAGTCCACTCTTAATTAATTAAGTGAGTTAACTCACTTAATTTGATAATTCATCTATTCTTCTATTCTTATATATAAATACACATAAATGACACATAAATAATTTTTTTATTTTTATTTTCTCTTCAATAACAATATATAAATACACATAATCAAATCAATTGCAAAAATCAAACAATAATGAAAAATCAAACAATAAGAATGAAAAAAAAGTCTTAACAATAAAAATGAAAAAAAAAACTAAACTCAGTCAAAAATCAAACAATAATGGAAAATCAAACAATAAGAACGAAAAAAAAGTCTTAACAATAAAAAAAAAAAAAAACTAAAGGAGAAAAATGGTCCTGCAATAAAATGAAAATATACATAATCAAATCAATTGCAAAAATCAAACAATAATGGAAAATCAAACAATAAGAACGAAAAAAAAGTCTTAACAATAATAAAAAAAAAAAACTAAACTCAGTCAATATAAATACACATAATCAAATCAATTGCAAAAATCAAACAATAATGGAAAATCAGTCAATAAGAATGGAAAAAAAAGTCTTAACAATAAAAATGGAAAAAAAAAAACTAAAGGAGAAAAATGGTCCTGCATTAAAATGAAATACAAATTCACTTTACTTGATATTAATTTTAGTTGTCCCTTCCTCTTCTCCTCCTCCTCTTCCTCTTTTCCCTTTCTCCTCTTCCTCTTCCTCTTCCTCTTCCTCTTCCTCTTTCACTTCAGTTTCTTCCCTTTCTCCTCTTCCTCTTTCTCTTCCTCTTCCATTTCCATTTCCACTTCCACTTCCACTTCCACTTCCACTTCCAGAGAGTTCCACTTTCCCCTCTCCTTCTTCCAGTTATATATATTAAATTTTACTCTTTTGTTACAGATCTGACATTGATTTGTTCTTCTCTTTCCTGAACCACACTCGATTTTGGTTTTGTGGGCTCAAAATCGCTCGATCGATCCGATTTATTCGATTTCGAGAACATATCAGGTAATTGATGATTATTTCTTTTATTTTATTAAAATTTTTTGATGTAATTTGTAGGGTTTTTCTATCCAATTTATTCAATTTCGAGAACAAATCAGTTAATTGTTGATTATTTCCTTTTGTTTTATTGATTTTTTTTTTAGGTTTTTCTCTTTTTTTTGAATGAAATTTAGTTTTAGTTTTTGAAGAAATTTAACTTTTTTGTTAGTGAATTCTGAAATTATAAATAATACTTAATCTGAATTCATCCCTACAATGAATGGGGAAAATGAAATCTAAACAAAAAAAGGAAAGACAGTAAAGTACATATATGATGAATATATAATGGTGAAAAATCTTTCTCATTTCAATTTTAGAAAATTATACAATCAAAAAATAAATTAGCCCGTGCATTGCATGGGCTATTAACTAGTTTGAAGTTAAAGGCAGAAGACATGACTTATGAGGAAGGAAGTATAAAGGAAATTTTAAGCTGCATGTCAGTATTCTATTTATCAATTGGCCAACTTATCCCAAAATAAACTTCATACTAACCATTTCCCAAATTGAATTAGGTAAAGCTAGAGTTAGAGACTTCTTGTCTTATCTCCTATGTTTATGTTTGGGTTACAGGAATTAATGTGAGAATAAAATGACTCATTTCTATGAACGGAAACATATTATTATGTATGTTTGGTTGTTTTATTGGAATGAAATAAATCATTCTTATTCTTATTAAATTTATAAATTTTATTCTTTGTGCGAGGGTTCCCTTCTATTCCATTCATTCACCAATTCTATTCCTCCAATTCAAACGTAATATTATTAAATTGTTATCTATTTAAATTTGAAATACACCTAAAGCATTCTCAAGCAAATTGCAATGAGACGAGCTGATATTAAAATGGTAAAATTATTAAAGATGTGAAAACTAATTTATTTTGACGAATTTTGCCCTTAAAATGATATGCACCACCACATAATCAATACTTATATATATATATATATATATATATATATATATATATATATATATATATATATATATATATATATATATATATACACACACACACACACACACATAAATGATGATATCATCAAAACAAATCAATTGGAAAAATTTATTAAATGATGACATCATCAAATCAAATCAATTGAAAAAATTGTCGAGTCCACTCTTAATTAATTGAGTGAGTTAACTCACTTAATTTGATAACTCATCTATTATTCTATTCTTATATATAAATACATATAAATGATGATGTAAGATAACATTATCAATTGAAATCAATTTGAGAGTTAACTCGGTTTATGTTAGTAAAAGGCAAATAATTTTTTTTTTTATTCTTTAACAAAAGAAGGTAAGTCTAAAATATTTTTTATTTTTCGTTCTACCAAACTTATTATAATATTTTTTTATTAAAAAATTGTTTAAGATAATATATCTTAACCAATTTTATGTAAGATAATTTAATTATTATTTTATTAAGATATTCAATTTTTAGATATAGCCAATTAAAAATTTGAAAATATCATTATTAAATTAATTAATTGAAATATATAGTGTAAGTTTTCTTTCTCAAATATTACTATAATCAATTTAATTTAGCGCAAAAATTTATTAGGAATTAGTATTCCAATTAAACTCAAACATCACTATTTGATTAGTGTTATTAGGCACTTACAGGTAAAAATAATTACTGAACTATGCATTGTTTTTTTTGATATAAATGTCTAAAAAATTATTAAACAAACTAGCCCGTGCAATGCACGGATTATCAACTAGGAGTTATTAATTAGGACAGATTTGTTCATATAAAATTAATTGCTCTTTTTTCAACTCTCAATTGCACTGTCTACATATTTATAGCCGACCCTGTTGTTTTGGGCCATCTTCCCTGGAGCAGCACATCTATTGGACTGTTGAGCTTGAACCAAAATTGTATAAATTGTGGCCCATAGTATCGTTTAGTTGTTTTAGGCCCAACCTCTTATAATTAGTACTTTGTGTATAGATCTCTTTTTTGATTTCTAACTGAAGCAGGCCGAAGGCCTTCTGAATCTTCATTCTCCTTTCCACCCTCTCCCTTGCTCTCGGTATCTGTGGACCTCTTAGCCCAAAGAGACAGCATGCATGCATGTTTTTTTAATTATTATTATCATCATCTTCATCAAAAAAAGAAGAAAAAAAGAGAAGAAAAAGCCTCAAAATACTCCATTTGTCTCACAAAAAGTAATTCCATTTACAAAATTTTAAAAATTATTTTATTTCATATTTATTCCTAAATTTATTGATTGTTTAATCCGGTAATAATGACATAATAATAAAATCGTGATAATAAATTTAATTAAGTCATTTGACTCATTTTATACTATAATAAAAAATGTGATTCTTTTCTTGAAAGGAAGAAAATTAACAAGTGAAACTCTTTTTATTATCAACAGACGGAATAATGAAATAAAAAATAATAGATTTTTTTTAACAAAGAAAATAGAAATTTGAAAGGAAAATAACTGTAATAATTCTATGTTTAGCACCATGTTACGTTTAAGTAAAACACAATTTTCATTAGGTGTATAATTTTGGTCCAAAATGATCCCATGAGCTACCTCTAGGCCTGTCCTCTCTTTCTTGTCACCTATATATTTCTTAATTTTAATTTTTTTTATTAAGAATACATTATTCAAATTTTAGGGAGCTAAATCATCCAATATATTTCTTGAGTCAGTGGATTACAATTAATTAAGCCACGTACGAGTCCTATTGTAAATGACTTATTGAGCTTGACAGTCATATTTTTAATTAGTCGGTCTTAGATTACTTTAAACTAATTAATTAATGTACATTAATCAGGTTAAAAACTAATGTACGTACGTCATGGATGACGAAATTTTATATTGCATGTCCAAGAATCCAATTTGATTTTTATACGTAAGAATTTCTAAATATAGTAATTGTTGATTACCATTAATATTTGTTTAAGTTCTGTGACATCGATCTCAACTAGACAATGTAATGGCCAGGTACGTACTGAAATATTTAAGTTAATTCAAGTCTATGAGTATATGACATTAATACGACAAACTTCACGGGACAATTAATTTTTTTTTTCAAACACCATGTTAAAAATAGATTAAAAAATGTTAGGTGAATCAGATTTTGTTGACAGGGGTAGTGATTGGTCAATTAATTTTTTTAATGATTCAAATAATTTATAAGATTTATTGGAACTATAATTTTTACATAATTTAATGATTTGAGTGTCATTTGGATACATGTATGATTTGGGTTGTACAGTCTGTACAACCCTGTTTTTACATGTATTCAAATGACACCCAAATCACTGGATTCTGTAAAAATTTCAGTTCCAATAAATTTTATAAATTGTTTGGGGGTCGTAAAAAAAAATAAAAATTTGCCCGGTCACTACCCCTGTCACCCCAGAAGGACTCAAATAGATTTAGCGTTATGTAGCAACTTCTAAACCAATTAAGTTGTATAGCCAACCACATTCCTGGTGACCCAAGATGAAAAATGAAAATAACACTGTTTTCGACACATAAAAAAAGTAAAAATAGATAAAAAATAAAAATTGTCTTTTAGAAACTTAAAACATAATAGTTTGGGTTTCAACATTATATTAGAGTTGGTCCAATTGAGTTCTTAAAATTTTATCGGGTTAACCTATTAAGTTGAGACTTCACCATACTTATTAACCAATCTATACTCTTGAATTTATTTGATATATGATTCATGTGAAATATCCTAACAATCTCCACCTTTCACTTGAATACTCATCACAAGTATCATTACTAGAGTAGTCACCATTAAGCACACATTCTTTGAGTCCTTCAAGAGCTTTGCTCGACTCTAACATATATTACTCCACCACGCCCGAGGTAAACGTGGGAGTACAACCTTTTGCTCCTTGTGAACCCTTCACCATGAGCAATTTTTCCAGAGTCATCTCTGCCCGCTCTACTCGACTCAACCTTGCTCCTTGTGAACCCTTCACACTGAGCAACTTTTTCAGAGCCATCCTGAGCCTGCTCCACCCAACTCAAATCATTGTGCTCCACCCGACTCAAATCTATTTGTTCCACCGCGCGGATTGAGTAACACGCGGCCTACGAATACTCTACCCTGGAGTGTCAACTTGATACTTGAGCCCCCATCGAACCATGAGCCTTGATACCAATTTATAGTAAAATTGTACTATCCATCCCACATTAATTCATCGCAGCGCACACATGTGTAGACTGACCCAATAAGCATGTTGGACCACCTCCTTACCTAAAAGGTTAATGTGACGCTCCCAAAATAGGTCTATTCCACCCAACCCATTCTGAGTCGCCAAATACATGGTACAGAAAATAACTACAACTTTATTATTACAATTGTTGTGCAAAATACGACAACACATATACTGTGAGTTTAAATATAAATATTGTCTTCTAGATAATATCCACACTCAAATAAGTCTTCATTATAATTATTGATACACTATTTTATAAAATAGTGAGGACTACTAAAACAACTGCCTGGACACATCACTCCGCATCCCGACTAGTTCCCGCTATATTCTCGCCTCCTGAGAAGAAAAATAGAACAAAAAAGAAAAGGGTGAGCTCAACTAGCCCAATAAAGAATATTATGACTAAGATAATATAGAACAAATTATCGTTAGTCCTCAACAGAAAAAATCTGATATAATACAATAGACAATAAGTTTTAGATCAACAACTGCAGCGGAAACAACAATACATTAGAAGAGTCAAGTAGAGAATGAATTCTACTATCTTCTAAGATTCAAAAGTCCATTATCAATATTCTATCCCTGTAACATCAATCAGTATACATCTTGAATCAAATATTCATCTTTGCACTACAGACCAAAGATATTCATTTGTATCACCAGTTGGTCATGTTCATCTCAACACCTATTCATCTTTGCACTACGGGTCAAAGATATTCATCAAATAATCATTCATCTTTGCACTATAGGCCAAAGATATTAAGTTATATCACCATTTAGGATTGAGGATGATAAAAATATTTTCAAGAAAACGAATCCAGAGAGATAAAAAGACAAAGATTAGGGATTCGTATTTCGATTTATCCAAATTCAAAAATACTCTATAATAATCAATTGTGGGGTAGAATTCAAAAATGAAGATCAAAACATAGATTCAATCAAAGATAGGAACCATAACAAACAATCTTGGACACAAAAAATAAATTTTAATTTTTTTTGTGAATAGTGCCGTATACGTGAATAGTATCGTATACGTGAATAGTAACCCCGACACTAAAAGGTAAAAATTTCTCAAGAAAAATCATCATACTTCGTAAATAGTACTCATTAATAGTAACTCGTGAATAGTAACTTATAAATAGTAACTCATGAATAGTAACCCCGACATGAAAAGGTAAAAATTTCATAACAAAATTCATACCAATATTCCGGTATAATGATATTGAAAGAAATAATATCATTTACGAAAAAATAACATCCCTTATCTCAAAAGAATAGTACTTCTGGCTGGAATATCAGATATAAGCAACACTCAATGTATCAAAATACTCACATAAATACGCTCGATAATATAGAGAGAGAGAAAAAAATTTCAGATTCTGGTGTGATTTTCAATTCTAACCTAAGCACCCTATTTATAGGAAAATGTTTAGAACACCAAAGTAGAAAATTTAATAAAATAATATTATTTATAACAAAATTTCTACGCCCACGTTGAATTTAGATTCCACCATTTCCCACATGCAAAAGTACAATTGTGGGGCCCACCTTCTAGAAATCTCCACCAAAAATATTTTAAATCATTTATAAATTTAGAAACTTCAATAATTCATAATAAATAGCCTTTTTATCAGAAAAATTCGAATATTCTTATGTCCATTCTATAGAAAATTCAATTCTATACAACTTTGTAGCTTTAAGTTTATTCAAATTTCAAATAAAAATTGACTGAAATCCACATACGGACGATTTTGTAGGTTATAATCAAATTTTAGTCAAAAATAGAGCCCATCAACATGTTTAACATGTGTTTAACATTTATTGTAACAAAAATACTCTTTCTCCTCATTTATTTATATATCACACATTCATTGTAAAAATATCACCATTATTATATTATTATATTATGACATTATACATTTATAATGTAATATAATAATATATTTGAATGAATTATTTTATAAAATAAAATAAAATATCAATTTTCAACAATTGTCACTTTTCTAAAAATTCCTCCATTTATATCCACATAAAATAAATATTTTTTTATTATTTTTATCAATAATTAATTATTCATAAATACTATTACAGAATCACAATAATGACAATCAGGTCGTTCTCAGGAAAGAGGGGGCCTTCCGGTAAAGATTTCTCCTTACTGACGCGCAATTAAATAACCTCTCCTAGACAGAACTTCCTTAGACATTGCCAATAATGCTATCTAATAATATTATTTAAATAATAGAAATTATTGATATGATAATTTAAAATACTATACAATGACAATTATTGAATTAACAATATAAAATATTAACGCAGCAATTATTGAATCAATAAAATAAAATATTGAAAAGTAATTACTGTAACAATTATTGAGTAATGACTTCTTACGTAAGAATCAATAATTGGTGCAATACCGTGTGCTACTGTGCAACACCGCGTATTACTGTATTTTAACCACCGGGTATTCCAACAGTGTTAATGGTAACAACTACGCCGTTATTTATAAAAACTCATACTTGTCATTTTTTTCATCCAATCGCTTTCCGTTATGGGACCCACAAAAGGCTGCACCATCGTACGAATATTTCCCGACAGCAAGAATATTTCACGACCAAATGAATATTCCCCGACAACAATGAATATTTTATAACCACTTGCTTATTTAAAATATTTGTGCATTTTACTCATAACTAACAATGACAATTATTGAATTAACAATATAAAATATTAACGCAGCAATTATTGAATCAATAAAATAAAATATTGAAAAGTAATTACTGTAACAATTATTGAGTAATGACTTCTTACGTAAGAATCAATAATTGGTACAATACCGTGTGCTACTGTGCAACACCGCGTATTACTGTATTTTAACCACCGGGTATTTTAACTTACGTAAGAATCAACAATGAATATTTTATAACCACTTGCTTATTTAAAATATTTGTGCATTTTACCCATAACTAACCACATTAATCAAATCAACCCCTTACTATTTAATTTAAAATAACAATTAGAGAAAATTTGATTTTATTTATAAAAAGTTGGGGTCTTACGGTTAACCTATTAGGTTGAGACTCCACCATACTTATTACCCATCTACACTCTATTGGTATAAGAGGTACGAAAGTTTGACCCCGGGCTAGTGAACCTTTTCAAAAGATATACAATGGTGGAAAAAAAACTCCCGGACAACCTCTTCAAAAGACACGCAATGGTGGTGAATTCTCGATGAAGGTTTGGTGTTTTTCTTAATGTGCTCTCGATGGTGATGTTGAATTCTTGATGGGTTAGTCAAGAATTGGTTCCGAGAGTGGTTAGTGGTTAGCCGAGAATTGGTGATCGCCGGGTTTGCCGAGAATTGGTGATATGCGGTGATCGAAGAGAAGATGTTCAATTCTTGATGGAAGTTGACTCTTGATGGATAAGAAGGACCAATAATAGTTAGCCAAGAATTGGTGTGTGGTGATTGAAGAGATCGAAGTGTGTTCAAGTGAGGGGAAACTTTTGATGTGATGAAATTCACTTGTGAGGGGGATCTGTTAAAATATCACAAGTGAGTTGGAATCGTACATCAGATACATAGTGAATGATTAATATACATGAATGGACCTAAGACCTAATGACTTAAGCTTTTGGATCATATTGAGTTCCAAACATATATATTAATGTCTTTAATATGTGTGGGCTCTCCAAATCTTCCCCAACACAATGATTGTGGTGAAAGTAATACTCCGGTGAAAATAATACTCCGTCTATATATATATATATATATATGTTTGAATTATATATAATGAAATCTTAACAGTAAGCAAGCCGGAGTAGTATAGCAATTTTAACCAGTAGTGACTGCAATTATAATATGGCAGCTGCTAGTTTTTACTGGTGCATGAAGTGGGGTATTTTTTAATCTTTTATATCAACTTATCAAGTAGAGTATATAATAGTGCAAATTTTGCTAGATAATGACTGCGGAGTTAAAGTATATTAAACCACGCTATATTAAACTTATAATGTGCTAGATAATGACGACATAAAAGATGAATCCCTAATGGATGAGATATAACTAGTCTAGATACTATTCTCCCTGTTCAAAAATTAGCGATATAATTTAATTTTTAAAATTAAACGATGTCATATTAAATTTGAAAATCGATATAATTCAAAAAAAATTAGAATGAAATAAATTTTGTGATTAATAGTTTTTGTTATATATTATACAATTATAATAATTGTATTAACTAAAATTAATTGAATTAACACCAATTTATAGTTTAATATGTTGTCGTTTGACCTCAAAAGTCAAATTGCATATCTAATTTTATAATAGAGAGAGTAAATTTTTTGTTTCTTTCAGGAAACCTCTATATGAAACAAAGAAAGCAAAAGTTAATTAATAATATTCTTGTTTCTAGGCAATTATATTTATCACAAAAAATCTTATGCTACGTTTGGATTGTAGAAATAAATGTGGGAATGAAACGACTCATTCCTATGGATTGAAATTTTTTTTGTTTGATTGTTCTATTAGAATAGAATGAATCATTCCCGGCCCAATCCTACCAAATTTGTGAAGTTTATTCGGTGGGGGAGGGTATGAACCAGTGACTTATTTCAACTAAAATGAAATGAGTCATTCCACTTTCCATTCCATTTCTTAATTTTGATATTTTATTTTTTTACCAATTTTATTTTTCAATCCAAACTTAACATTAATACTCACATGGTTTCTAATTTGCTTTCTTCCCTCTACTTTGAGTTACCCGAAATGAAAATTGTAGGTAGGATGATCAATCTGTTAATAATTTTTATATATGTCATACTGACTTGAAACTATTTATCTATTTTTTTTCTTCGCTTTTTTTTTTAGGTAATGAATTGGTCCACAATAATATATTTGATAAAATTTTATGTTTCACCACTTGTTTCTTCTCCTCTTCCCGCTATGTATTTATGAAAGTAAGTCCACGAGAGAGATCCTAGTGGTTTTATATCCTAAATTTCTAATCTCATAAATGACTATCAGGATCTTTTAACAAACTAATTCGAACTGTATAGGTGTAAATAATATATATATATATATATATATATATATATATATATATATATATATATATATATATACGCGAATATATAAGGATTGTAAATATTTATATTTATTTGCTTTAAGATTGTGGAGCACGAATTATATTATAATTATATAACAAAATCAGTTTTTAGCAGCTCATATTTGTTTATTTTTGACTACTATAAAATTGTTAATACTTGATACTAGTCACCAAATTATGTGAAAATTTAGGCTTAGATATCTGAAAAAACGTTAAAATTAGATATTTTTCAACCCTATAATTAAGGTACCTAGTTAATTAGATACCAAGTAGAGTATATATCTCCCTTTTTCACATTTAAATATGCATGTCATCAAGTTACTCTTGTTTAAAAAAATAATTTAGGATTGGAGAGGGATATGCATAGGTGGGCTTTGGGATATTGGTGTATCCGGGGGAATTAAGAAACTAGAAAAATTAATTAGGACACGTTATGTCTTAAGTTGGTAATATATATGTTTCTCATTGAATTCGAACCCTATTGTCATCTCCCGGCAACAAGTGATTATTTAGTCGTAATATGTATATACTCCTTATAAATTTACAAGACTAGCTAGCTATAGCTAGCGCGCAATATTTGAAGTAGATAACATTTGAGATCATCTAGTCTTAATTCTTAGATAATTTAATTTCAATTTGATTGATATTAATTACTGTAGTAATAATGGGGTTTAACTGTCAAACTCTCACCATCTTTCACTGTCCTTAGCTAGCTGTGAAGTTAAGTAAGCCACCAAATAATACGTAGTGGTTGATTGCTAGCTAAAACAATGATTTAGTAGAGTACAAAATTCATTTTACCACACACACACACACACACACATATATATATTTCCCTGATAATGGATATAACGGTTGAGAAAACTTGAAGCCAATGTTGTCATATATGAACAAGAGTCTTTATGAAGATTTGAGAAATTTTTTCGCATTAACCTTTGAAGGCCGCGACTTTAATTAAGTCTTAATGTTTATTAATTGAAGTAGTAATTAATCAAAACTTAAAACTATAGTCTAATTAATTTTAGATGTCTCAAATTAAGTAGTGAAAATTGAGTCTCAGTTACCCTTTATCTTTTGGTGCCTACCAAGATTCATCATATAGGCTTAAATATTGACAAAAATTATGTCTATGATAAATCTTATTACCCACCAAAAAAAACATAAAAAGGAAAACAAAGGAGACGATACAAAATTTTGTATCATCATAAGGGTGCTCCAGGGAGGCTAATAGGCAGTTAAGTTGGATCCCTATAAGCAAACATTTCGACATAATAATCATTGTTTAAACAGTACGTAGTAGTAGTGAAAGATACGATTAAAATGGCACAGATTTTCTTGACCCTAAATCAATTTTTTGGTCTTTGGATCGATTAGGGTTGTTGGCTTTGATAGTTGACAAAATTGAAGTTGGTATTTCTTGTTATTATCTCACAAATACAATCCACGTGTATCATACGAAATAGAAATTCTAGTATTTCTTACATACCAATATGCTAAGTGTTGTGAGCATTTTCTATTTATTTAATAATGTTTATTGTTCATATATAATTTGTTTAATGAGCTTCTTAACGATGTTTAGAAAGTAAGTGTCACTGTCACATACTTGAGAGAAAGACGACTAAGTTAATTAGTCCAATCAATAATATAAGCTTAATTATTCTAGTGAAGGCTTGAAATACAGAAAAGAAGATCATAGAAGAACTGTTCAACTTTCTTCTTCTTCTACTAGTGATTATCCTCTATTTTTAAAAAATTAAATATACTATTTATATATAACTGATACACAGTTATATACTATTCTAGTCTATAGATTAATTCTTGAGGAAGCCGAGTATATATTTCATTGAAGATGCTAGACCACCATATATTAATTAATCTATTTGGAGCTCATCTAAGCTTCTTAAGATTACTAATTAAATAGCATATGCTTGTAGTTTGTGTAAAGATCTGAGTAATTAATCAACAATATATTTAACAGTTGCGCAGCCTATTTTAATTGATTAGTTAAACAATCTAACACGAATTAATAAAACTAGCTTAACTGACATGACCAATAGTTTAACATGACAAAGATCAAAGCTTAAACCTTTTTTATTAAGTAGACCGTTGTTTGAAGCTTGGCAATAAACATATGGATGCCATATTTGTTGACATATATAAATTGAACGTTTTATTTTCTTCTCTTCTTCATGTATAGTGTTATAAATTCGACATTTTTTCAGGAGGGAATGAACAGAACTGTTGCTATGATGATCCTAAGGTATTTAATGCTATTCCAGTCTGAAATTGTACGTGTCAGTAGTCCAGGTAATATATAGCTGATCGATGAGATATAAAATAATAGAACTACATAAATAATCTACGTACTGAAAAACTGATTAGGGCTTTGTATGCGCATTTAACACGTGCATGCACTAATAGGAAAAAAGAGTATGTAATTATTTTTTAGCTAAATTTAATTGTTTTTTTCTCTATTAGTGCAAAATTAGTGTATAATTGTTAGTGCAAACATAAGTACTCTTTTATAGCCTATTAAATAAAAAGAAAAAAAATGATTGATATTGTCGTAGTAAAAATAATATTGTCAAAACGATAAATGTCGCTCAGAGTATCATTAAAGTGTATATTTATTATATATATATATATATATATATATATATATATATATATATATATATATACTCCTCTGTATTTAGTAGCTTTGTAGTAAAAAAACATTTATTTTATGTATGGACGTACGTCCTCTCTGCATGTAAATGAAACCCTAAAAGATGGATGGATGTACGTGGCAAATATATAGAGGCATACAAAATCCGAATTTAGATGTATTGGGTAGAAACCCAAGTGAACAAGCAAATCAGTTGTTTAGCTGACACTAACATAATCATTATTTTGTCTAATTTAAATTATCCCTCTGTCTATATATGTGACCTCACAAACACTTTTAAACTAAACCTGTTTCTTTTTTCTTTTCTTTTTTTGATGTGTGAAGGTGGCCGGTCCACCCGACAAGGAACCCTAGTTGAAGAAGCAACCTTTCTCTCTCTTCAAGTATTATTAGTATGAAATTTTCTCTATCTTTCTAGTGAAAAATCTTTAACTAACTTTGGTGAAAGGTGTTGATTAATTAGGGGTTTTTTTCTTCTTTTTCTTAACCTAAAGTTACAAGCATTCGGGGTTCTTTAAATAGTAAAATTAACTTGTGCCCACAGCCATATGACCTAAGATGAGGAGAAAAAGTAATGAGAGAGAGAGAGAGAGGTTTCTAATATGTCTGTGGTCGTTGTTAGTTCGACGCTACGTGGCCTTTGATGTGAGTCTTTAATATTGAGTTTAATTAGGTTTGAAAGAGGCAGCTAATGAAGTAAGATATATATGGCCTTCCTAAGAACAAGTCGGACTCTGGACTTTGATTTTTCATACTAATCACCATCAACATTGACACCCACTATATGCATGTATATATATATATATATATATATATATATATATATACATGCATGTATATACAGTTTAATTATTATGCCTGCTTTTACACACTACATTCACGCATGCACGCGCTCGTAAACACACACACACACACACATATATATATATAGACAGACATATATAGTTATATATAAATGTATACATGCTTATAGCTTATGCTTGCATTCGTGAGTACATTACATGCATGCATACATATTAATTAGGTTTGAGGTGATTCATATAAAGAGAATATATGTTGGTCTGGGCCTAATTGCAATGTTTTGAGTTTGAACTGTCGTTGTTGGAATTATGAAGTTAACCATCTATGAAAACCCCAAGAATGGAAAGAATGACGAAAGTGAGCCTCTCTATGTGTGCCCCCAGCCCCAGCCCCAGCGGCACAACCGGTAGTGAAAAATTTAGTTTTATATTCTCAAACATTTCCTTAACAACATATAGTAGCTAGTACTCCCTCTTAATTTTTCACACACAAAAACTCATTTGCTAATTTTTTTTATCCCAACAAAGTTATCCTTTGACTAATAGCAATATAAAATGACATAATATCTTCAAATTTATTATCATACCAACATATTGTTCTGTCAATTAATTTTAGGGGTGAAAAGAAAAACAAAAATACATCCTTGCATAATGTTTTAAAATTTTGCAATTAAGACCTTTTTTGATGGGAATTTTAATTACCTGTGCTTGTACACTATGGGTAATTAGCATTTAGTTTGATTGTCTGTTGTTCGATCCTTTAATAGGAATCATCAACAACTTAATTAAGAAGATCTGGCTTATATATATATATATATCTTCCATTAATTATAAGTCAATTTAGGATCTCTTCACACACACGTTGTGAGATTATGGACAATGTATATGAGGACAAAGGGAGATGGAGTAATGCAGTGGACGCGGTTTTAGGGAGAAATTAAGAAATTAAGAAAGAAAGATGTTTTTAGGGTTTAATGGTGGTGAAAATCAAAGTGTTTGCTGCACCAACTTCCTCTCTAACCAGCTCCCTAAATGGTCAAATGTATACGTCATATATATTCACTTCTTGTCTCTGTCTTAGTGTAAGTTTTGTGGCCAAATGAAACTTCTTCGATAATAACGGTGTTAAAATTAGACAATGGGGCTTTTATATATATATATATATATATATATATATATATATATATATATATCCATCTTGTGGTTCATATTACATCAGAAAATAAGTTTTTTTTAACCTAGCCATATATATATAATCGTTTACCTTTAAAAAACTAAGCTAATTAAGATTTAGAGGCATATTCCATCTATTACATATTATGCCGTGCGCCTACAAGTCACAGTTAAAGAAACTAAACCCTCAGAAATATACTATGATAATTAGGTATATTTTAAGCCAATTTATATTAATTAATTAATCTCTGATAAATGATTGAAATTGCAAATATCCCATCATTCTCTTTTTGAGTGTGTCCACGTTTCTGTTATGAAATTTTTATTAAATAATTAGAGAAATTTTCACTGGGTTGATAGTTATTTTAATTAACAAGGAGAAATGAGGGCCAGGGGCTGCAGTACGGTGGGGCAGCTAGTGAAATATAATGATGTCACTAAGCTTAACTAATTAAATTAGGCTTTTCCGTAAGATCGAATAAATAAAAACAAATATCTTAAGCATATATAGAACTGGTTCAAGTGGAGACCAGCGTTGATTTTTTATTTTTTTTAATCGGCAAAAGATAAATTTTATTTAAACTCCAATGTCATAAAGAATGTGACAAATCCAAAAGGTATGAATAGGGTCACAACAAAATTACATATATGTTGTGTATATTATTCTGGAAATATTAATGATATATAAAAAGATATTTATGTATATTTTTTAATATAATTTTTTTAGAAAAACTTGTAATTTAAAGATTAATCGAGTATTTTTTTTTTTTTAATATTTGTCAAATATCTTTTGACGATTCTACGTTATAACTTTTTTTATTAAGACTACTATTATAGTCAACAAACAAAATACCCAAAACCCAATTACAAACATCCGATATTTGGATATTTGAAGTAACTCAATACAAGCAAATCATCTAGCCTCTTAGAGAATAATCTCAGGCCTCCAACGCCTATAAATATCAGTTTCTTTCCGTCTCTATTTTCAAAGAAAAACACGTATTCCAAATCTCAATAGCTTCAAAGTATTGGCATATATAGGTAATTAGTTAACAATAGACTCACTTGAACTACTAACAGAAGAATGAAAACCCTATCAAAAAATCTTTTTTTGAATTTTTTCGTAAGCTTAGCTTATATGGTTTTTAGATCAGTTTTCCATTATAAAAGTTCCCTTATATATGACGGCTGTATCTTAAGATCTTGTTTAATTACCTTACATTTGGACTTAAAAACTCCTGGATTTTTAGTAATACCTTAACTTAAAGGGTGTATATATCCACTTTATATATGTAACTGTCGAATTGATATAAAATCAATAATTAATCTATATATGATGTGTCCCATTATTAATGGTTGGTTGTGTTACAAAGGTAGAGCTCACCTGAGAGGAGCTAAACCCAATTTAAGAGTGCGTGTTACGCCTCTGTGGAAGGTGGCCAACAATTTTCTGAAATGAGTGAGTGAGATGATAGGCCCCAGCTTAAATATATACAAATAAAAAACACATACTATCTTGGTTCTAAAATTTTGAAATTTCAAAATTAATTTTCATTTAACATTTTAAATAACAAATATTGTAATTAATAATACTTTTTAATTAGTACTCAATCCGTTCCAAAATTAGAGATACAATTTGACTTTTGAGATCAAACGACGATGTATTAAACTTAAAAATCGGTATGACTTATAAAAGTTTAGAATGAAATAAATTTTGTTATATACTATACAATTATTATAATTGTATCGATTAAAATTAAATAAATTCACATTAATTTGAAGTTTATTATGCCGTCGTTTGCCATCAAAAATCAAATTGGATATCTAATTTTAGAACAAAAATATTATGTAATAATTACATTTATTTATATTCAAACTAAATAAATTTTAATTATTTTAAAATTCTATAAATTAACCTCAAAAAAATTAAATATATCTTGAAGAGTATATTTGTAGAGCAGTAATACGTACGTAGGATCTAAAATGCAGATGATAGAAAAATCCATGCAACTTGATGACGGAATAATGCTTTGTTTTGCACCAGCGCCCACTGGCCACTTGCCATCTGTTTTTCTGAGGCTGACTCTCTTACTTTTGGCTTTAATTACTCATTAATTTATTATCTCTGATTTGACACTTCTAATTAGATTCCCATATTGCCCTTACAGTATATTAATATCTTCAGTACGAACGGGGATACGGTTAAAATGTATCGAGTAAAAATGTTGAGTTCTTATATTATTGAATAATAAAGATCAATATATACAATTTTGTATTATATTTTTTTTGTAATTTTGACATTGATTTGAAATTTCTTGAATTCACTATATGCACATCATATGTACGTATGGGGATTTTTAAATGCATGCATATTTGAATTGATACCCACACATTCTAAACTTTTTAGAGTGTTGCGTAGTTTTCTTTTATGGCGAAATGCATGTTTAGTTGTTGGTTTTTGGGGGAAAAGGGTATATATGTCAATTCAAAATGGAAAAGGATATGGTTAGTATACGAGCAAAGCTGCAAATGGGAGGCTCCCACATCATGAGTCATATTGTATTGGAACACAACAAGAGGACAAGAGGACTCGGTAGATAGCCTGATATATAAATAGTGACCTCCAGTTATTTGGTAGGACTGGGAGGGGGCAACCAAATCATAAGGAAACATAAAAAGATTTTGATAGAAATGGGAAGGTCTCCTTGTTGTGATGAAACTGGCCTCAAGAAAGGGCCCTGGACTCCAGAAGAAGACCAAAAACTCGCCAAACACATCCAAAAACACGGCCATGGCAGCTGGAGGGCCCTTCCAAAACTTGCAGGTACATTATATTCCACACACACACACACACATATATATATATATATATATATATATACACTCAATATGCATGCCTGATCTCTATATGTGTGTGTGTATGTGTCTAATATATGTGCTCTCTCGTAATTTGAATTGTTATGATCAGGTCTTAATAGATGTGGGAAGAGTTGTAGACTAAGATGGACAAACTACTTGAGGCCTGATATTAAGAGAGGAAAGTTTTCCCAAGAAGAGGAACAAACAATTCTCAATCTCCATTCTATTCTTGGCAACAAGTAATTCATTCGCTCCCCTAGCTAGTTATTTCATTTGGTGATCAATAACTCAAAGAATTTGTTTCATTTAAAAAAACAAAAGTTAACCTTATTAATTATTGTACTGTTAAAAATTAATATATATATATATATATATATATATATATATATATATATATATATATATATTTGTTCCATACATTCAATTTCTTTCTTATTAATATTAATAATTAGGTGGTCTGCAATTGCAACAAACCTCCCCGGAAGGACGGACAATGAGATTAAAAACTTCTGGAACACTCATCTCAAGAAGAAGCTAATTCAGATGGGATTTGATCCAATGACTCACCGCCCTCGGACTGACATTTTCTCAAGCCTGCCTCATCTTATCGCGTTAGCGAACCTCAAAGAGCTCATGGACCACCAGTACTCATGGGACGAACAAGCGGCGAGATTACAATCGGAAGCACCCACTACTCCGCTTCAATACCTACAATATCTGCTTCAACCTAATCCACCTGCAGCACATAATTCAAATCACCCCATGCCATCTTTCTCCAACAACATGATCAGCAACAGTACTGTCACGGATATTGACAACACATATAATCTCTTAGCCTCACTTTCATCCATGAGTAAAGAAAGTAATATTTTTCCATTTTTAGAAACTCCTCCTCCTCCTCCTCCTCCTCCTCCTACTACTACTACCCAATATTCTCAAGACAACGATATTATTATTCATAAATCGATGAATATTCCTTTTTCTCATATGCCGGATTTGGAAATCCCCAGCAACTTTCAAACAACTCTAAACAAGGAGGAAATAATGGTTCATCAAATATCCAACTTTTCATTATCTCCATCGCCTCCTGATCATCCTCCACTAGTGACGACTGATACTTGTATGAATACAGCTGATGCTTGTAATACTTCTAGCTATGGAGGAGCGCCACAAACTTCATGTTGGTACTCGGACCTTTTCCTTGAAGATCCTCTATTTAATGAGATTGCTTAAGTAGTCAGCCCAGATATATATTTAAGCGCGTGTGAAAGGTTTGAACTGCCACCTTTTTCTTTATATGTAAGTTTCTTAGAGTATACCTACACTGTTTAATTATAATAACTATAAACATATATCTCTCCATATATAGTTACATATTAATCATATATATAATGTTTATATACGTTTCTAATCTGTATTTTGTACATAAACTTAAACCAGTAATGTATGACATCAGGATCCTTTTTCCTTGTAATACCTTCTTCTTCTTTTTTTAATGTTCAAAGTTTTTATTTCCCTCATCTTAGGAATATATAGCTTGTGATTTTTATTATTAGCCAATGCAAATAATTATAGCTAATCAGAGTGAAACTATATATTCACAAACACAACATAATAATAACATGAAGAAAATGGGGAGTATATATATATATATATATATATATATATATATATATATATATATATATATATAAACAAGCTAGAAACAACTTAGAAATAACCACAGGAAGGAAAGTACTATATAATATAATTAGGAAGTCGTCCTATATCTTCATTTCTGCACAATTTCTCTGCAACTGAAGCACAATAATCTTAACGTGGGTAAAATTCATTAGAAGGACGTTGAAATTATTGTTGATGTTCACACCGATTTTTAGTAGGATAGACTACTTGGTATAATTTTCTTTCCTTACCATGCCCTTTAATTATGTTTAGATATTTAGTACGTACACCCTCCTCAATTTCACAAAAAATTGCAAAATTTGCAAATTATCCTCAGATATAGATATAAAAAGCGTTTAGTTTAGTAACTATATATGTCGTGGCCGTAGTGAAATTGGGTTTTATACTTAATAACACGACATGTTATACTGACATAAATGAAAGAATGAATCTTTTTGTAGAACAATATTTTTTTTTTGTCAAACAAGACTGTTAATTTTTATAGAACGAAAGGAGTAATATTTATGTATTTTCATATAATTATACTATGGTTAAGTTTGATCGAGCCATTGACCGAACCTTTCAACTTGTATAATCAGCCAACCACTATATATATATATATATATATATATATATATATATATATATATATATATATATATATAGAACTATAGAGAAGAGTACCTAAGTAATCTTCTTCAGATTCGTAAAGCAATGGAATATTAATTTACCTGAGGTAAGTTTTTCCATATGAGAAAGAGAGGGCGAGTTGACTAAAGTATTAATGTCAAAAGAGTGATGCAAAAGGATTCGCAATGATAACGGAGGGGACCCAAAGTTGTTAGGAACATATATATATATATATATATATATATATATATATATATATATATATATATATATATATATATATGGTTTATTTAATCACTCAGTTTTGGCAACCATAATGGATATAGATAGCTACCACTGTCCTAACCCCAAGACTCCATGGACAATTTCAATTTCATGGAAACTCAGTTTTATTTATTTTAAATAAATGATTTTACGTGTACAAATTGTACACACAAAATTGATATATAATTAACGAGGTCTAGTTTTCTTAATTAATTTTATAAGGACTTAAATATGGATTAATATCTTGAATTCTTTTAAATAAAATTCATTTTGGAGATTGTTTTTTTAAATTTTTTTAATTAGGTGATTAAATTTTTATTTTTTTTTCACTTTAGGATTGTCTTCTCAGTTTTTTCAATTAGGGGATTAAACTTTTGATTTTTTAATTACGTCTAATTGATAGTTGCACGTCAAAAAATTGATGACATGTCAACGATTTGTGACTAAAAAAATACTCATGTGTAATATTGAGTCTCATTTTAACATTTATTCAATTAATTTTTTGTACCAAAAAGGGTAATTTTATTCTTTTTGGTATAAAAAATTAATTGTATTGATGATTATGAAATTATAAACTTTAACTTCAAAGTATTAATCTATATTTAGGCATTAATTTTTTATACCAAAAGGGTAAAATTGTCATTATATTGATTATTGATGATTATGAAAATAATAAAATTTTAATTAGTAGTACATTTATACATTTTAAAATATTTATTATTATATTGATTATTGACGTTTTTCTAAAATTTGAGTTTGTAATGTATTAAATTTACTTTTAAAAATTAATAATGGTCTTATATATATTTACCCTTTTTGGTATAAAAAATTAATTGAATAAATGTTAAAATGAGACTAAATTTTACACAAGTATTTTTTAGTCACATGTCACTGTCATATCATCAATTTCTGACGTGGTACTATCAATTAGACGTAATCAGGAAAAAAAAAAGTTTAATCCCTAATTAAAAAAATTAAAAAGACAACCCCCAAAGTAGGAAAAAAAAATAAGAGTTTAATTTTCTAATTAAAAAAATTGAGAAGATAATTCTCAAAATGAAAAAAAATTAAAAGTTCAATAAATCCATATTTAGGCCTTTTATGAAATATATACACTAGCTAGACACGCTAATGTAGAAATTAGGTAGCACCATTTAAGTATCTTTTGCATTCTTCGTACGGATTAAAGTCGTTGACAATGAAAATTGAAGGAGATGTGTGATGGTGAACAATTAGTGTAGCTATATACGTGTAATTAAGCTTGGCTGTAAAAAAAATGGCGTAAATTCTAAACAAACCTATCTATTAATCACTCTACAATTACTAGCTAGCTAGGTTTTATATATTCTGTGTTTGGATTGAAAGAATAGAATGAAGGATAAAATAAAATAATTTTAAGATATTTTAAGTGTATGTTTGGTTATTGTAGGTAGTGGTGTTGTCACGAAATTCACATATATCCATTTTATTTGAATGGATGTTATTTCACATTCTCTATATGAAATAAAAAACAAAGGGATATAATGAATTTTCATTCCATTGGAATGATTTATTCGCCAAAATTAATGATCATCAAATACATTATTTTTATTTCATTTATTTATTTATTTCATTCAGTCAATCCAAACATAGCGTTAGGTTTTATTCAGGAACAGAAAATCTTAAGTACGGGTGGGTTGGGTAAAGACGTAAAGTTTGACTAGGAGGGTTTTCAATTAGAATTGTGCATTACTTATGTTTCTTTCACAGAGGGGGTGTTTAATAAAAATTAATGAATCAAAATCTGAATCCGAATCTGAATCTGAATCTGAATCTGAATGAGCTGAATTTGAATAAAAAAAAATTGTTTGATAATTGACATGTCTAAAATATCTTAATAACATATTTTTATTATTTTACCCCTCTAAAAAAATTCAAAATTATTGTAGATTTATTTAATATTACTTAATACAATAGTTAATATTGGAGAAAAAAAATTCATTCGGACAAAAAACAAACACACTGAATGGTAGACCGATTCAACCATTCAGTCATAAACAAACAGTCCCTTAATCATACCTCCCTTTCACCATCTGTCTAAGAAAGATTAGCCTTACTTTTTTTAATGACTTCTTCTTTTTCAATATTGAGACTAATGTGAAACCCCAGATTTTATGAATAAATATTTAATTTTTCTCGAAATAATTTTTTTTATATTAATGTGTGGATTTGATATAATAGTTATGGGTAGTATTTATAAATTTTGCAAAGTATGCAAGTTGTCATATTATATTCAATTGGTCGGAGAATATTCTTTTTGTCGGGGAATATCCGTACGACGGTACAATTATTGGTGGACCCCACAACGGAATTATTGTCGGATTGAGAAAACGACAAAAATACTTTATGAAAATAACGGCGGAAGTTTTACCGTTGATACTGTTGAACTACTCGGTAGTAAAAGTACAGTAATACGTGTGGTTGCATAGTAGCACACGGTATTAATTATTAATGCTTATGTGAGAAGTCACTCAGTTTGATTCCATTATTGTCAGTTAATAATATGAATTATTTAGCGATAATGACGTTTTGTTTTATTCGTATTATTAACGTAATAAAACAGAAACATCTTTTTATATAAAACAGAATACTTTATTAAAGTTATTCTATAAATAGAATATATTATATTTTATTTAAAAGATTTTTCTTTAAATATGGACCATCAGATTAAAGTAATCAATCTGGACCGTTCATGGATTAGTTACTATGCATTCCATTTTCCTATAAATAGAAGCTCATTCCTTCATTATTTCTTACGAATTCACTGAACTCTAGAGAGAGAAACTATAGAGAGAAACTATAGAGAGAGAGAAGAAGAGTATTCTGCTACTTAACTACTTCCTTACTTCAGCTCTCCTTTAAAACGGTAGGGAATATTATTTCTTTTATATTCATGAAGAGAACTTCTGTTATTCCATTCGTTATTATTCTGTTGGAATAACCAGTATACGCGGTCTACCCTATACTTGGTGACATTCTTCTATTATTCTGTTGGAACATCCTGTCTGTGTGTTTTACACCGGACCTGGTTCCGTTTATTATTCTGTTGGAACATCCTGTCTGTGTGTTTTACACCGGACCTGGTTCCGTTTTATTATTATTCTGTTGGAATATCCTGTCTGTGTGTTTTACACCGGACCTGGTTCCATTATTTATTATTCTGTCGGAATATCCTGTCTGTGCATTTACGCCGGACCTGGTTCCATTATTTATTATTCTGTTGGAATAACCTGTCTGTGCGGTCTATCGCATGCATGGTGATTTCTTTTGTTATTCCATTCTTTATTATACTCAGTTGGTTAAGTTTTGACTTCTATACTCCATGAAATTTGTGGAATATCCTTAACATTTGCGCTTCATCTAGTATCTATTCATGAAAATATTCTCCTGATCATTCTTGAATTTTACTCCACAAAGTAGTATCATGTTGACAATTTGGACGTTGTTAATTCTTGGATAAATTAATTCTTGAACTTGTTTTATTGAATTCTTATATCATTGTCATCATCCTCATGTTTATATTCTGTTGAAAGTCATCTGTGGCCTGTAGTGCATAGATGGACTTGGTATGATTATGACCAGGGATTATTCGGTGTAATCATGACCGTAATGTTACGAATGATGTGGTAAAAGTCCTCATTGGCCCGTAGTGCATTGATGGACAGTTGTTGGCATGATCATGACCATTAATGAATACACGAATATCCTTGGCCGTAGTGCAGGGGTGATTCGATGATGTGGATTATTTTATTAAGCTGAGTCTCAGCGATCGCAGTGTTGAAAAACCTTTTAAATCATAAAAGATAGTAGAGTTTATTTTATACTTGACTCTTTTAATGGATTGCTTGTTCCGCTGCAGTTAAACTTGATGTCTATTATATTTTATCAGTTTAACATTGTTGAAGGCTAATGATAATTTATTCTGCATTATCTTAGTCATAATATTTCTTACTGGGCTAGTTGAGCTCACCCTTTCTTTCACTGTTCTCTTCAGGAAATGAGAACGTAGCTGGGACAAGTCGGGGTACGGAGTGATGGTCCGAATGATAGTATTAGTTAGTAGTCCTCACTATTCTATGTAATGGTGTGTTAATAAATGTAATGAGGACTCCTTTTGAGTATGAATACTCTCTAGAAGATAATATTTGTATTCAAACTCACAGTTTATGTTTTGTCGTATTGTACACGACAGATGTATTAATCAGTTGTATTTGTATTCTGTACTATGTATCTGACGACCCAATATGGGTGATGTATACCTAATTTTGGGGGCGTCACAGTTGGTATCAAAGCTTAGGGATATGATCCCTGGCTAAGATGTGAGAATAGAACTAGGAGGGGAGAGACGGGGAATTCCTTCGCTAGTATGACCTACCTAAGTTTATTTGCATGGTATTTAATTGGTCGGTCATAATATAAGGATAATATATGACATATCAATTAACTTTTATTTTGTGGCAGTATCTGAAAATGACATCTGAGAATGTTGAGAATAGCAATGAAGCCCAGGCGATTATTGATTCACCACATATCAATAATCAGGATAATGTTCATCAGGAAGGTGACAATCCTCATGCAAACAACAACACTGACCAGATGATGAATGATGCAATGTTTAGAGGTTTTATGCAATTCATGCAACAACAGGTGAAAGCGGCTCCTGTCCACAACGTAGGTGGAAATACTGAAAACTCTCAGGCGGTCACCGCTAAGCAGTTTAAGGAGCTGGGACCACCGGAGTTTAAGGGAGAACCCAAACCACTTGTAGCTGAAACATGGATAAAGCAGATCACCAAGATATTTGATGTCTTGGGTTGCTCCGAGGAGCAAAAGGTTCCCTTTGCCGCCTTTATGTTGCGAGGAGAGGCAGATTACTGGTGGGAATCGATAAAGCGTACTCAACCTGCCGCACTGAAGATGTCCTGGGAGAAGTTCCAAGAGCTGTTTAACGACAAATATTTTCCCGAGAGTATTCGTCACATGAAGGAGGTGGAGTTCATCAAATTGGAGCAGAATAATATGACCGTGTCGCAGTACGAGGCAAAATTTGCGGAGTTATCCCGGTTTGCGTCCCACCTGGTGGATAATGAAGAAAGAATGACGCGGATGTTTTTAAGAGGTTTGAAGCCGGAGATACGTCAACATCTTGTTTCTCATAAATTGTGTTTGTATTCAGATGTTGTAAATAGGGCTCAGTTGGTGGAGCGCGATAACGAGACAACGCAGCCAAAAGAGAGCAGCCGGCAAAATGATAATACTAGTGAAAGCAGTCATCGAAGCGGTGACAACAAGCGTGGAGGGAATCAACAGACCAGAAATGGTAACCACTTCGGTGGTAATCAGGGCCAAAATAATAAGAATGGGCATTTCAAGAAGAGGAGATTCAACAATGATGGAAAGACGTCAGCACCAGCACCTGTCGTTAAGGAAGGAGAACGATCACCTATCATATGTTTCAAATGCGGAGGGGAGGGGCACATCAGTCCAAACTGCGCGATGCCGTCCAAAACATGTTATAATTGTGGAAGAGAAGGTCATTTAGCCCAATTTTGTCGTTCACCGAAGACAAGTTCAGATAGGATGGAGGCACCAAAGACCGTCCCAGAAAAGCCAAAGCCAGTAGTTTAAGAGAGAGTATTTTTTTTTTCGTGACGAGGAACCTGAATAAAATTATCACGGGTATGTTAGTCATAAACTCTTGCGAAGTCTATACCGTGTTAGATACCGGTTCTACTCACTCTTTTATTTCACCTAGTTGTGTTAAATGTTTGAAGTTAACTCCGGAGAACTTAGACTTTGATATGTCTATTTAAACTCAGTTGGGAGAAACCTTCGTTACCTCTACTATTTATAAATCTTGTTCAAATCAACACTTTCACGTTACCTGTCGATCTTATCTTTTTGAAAATACTTGCCTTTGATGTGATTTTTTTGAAACGATTGGTTCACTACTCATCATGCTTCTCGTAAGGTTGTTAGCTTTCATATTCCTAACCAACCTGTTATGCAAATTCAAAGTAACCAAACCACTAAAGTCAATCATTGTCATATCAAGCCATAAGTAAAAATCCCCGTTCCTTTCGCTGTTGACTTCCTGGTGTGGAATGCACCGAAGCTAGACTTTCCGTAGGAGACGTTGTAAATGATGATGGCAAGTTGATAGGTATCAATGTGACGTGTTATCCAAGTCTTGGATGAGGGTCACAGTTTTGAACGATATTTCTATTGTTAATAAATTTCTTGACGTATTCTTGAAGACTTCTTAGCCTACCCCAGAGCGTAAAATTGAATTTTGTATTGACCCCAGTACAAAACCTATTTCTTAAACCCTCAAATATTTCTTCAACTAAAACGAACGTATTATGCGCCAAAGACGTTGGCTCGAGCTGTTGAAGATTACGATCGTACCATTCAATAACATCGTGGAAAAGTGAACGTGGTAGCTGACGCGTTGTGTAGAAGATCGTATACGGTTACAAGTGTGAATATTCGAACCCACGTGAAGATAACGAATATACGATTAAAATCGACTTTAATCGATAAAGTTAAAGCCGCTCAAGCTACATACTAAGAGCTGATAAATGTGAAGAAGAAGGTTCAAGAGGGCGTTATTCTAGAAGCAAGAATCGACGAAGAGAGGAAATCTCAACTCTCGATTTAATTGGCCCATTTGAAATCCTCGATGAAGTAGGAACTGTGGCCTATAGACTCGTTTTACCGCCAAGTATGTTGCGTGTTCAGAATATTTTTTTTTTTACGTATCGATGTTACGTAAATATGTGGACGACCCGAACCGCATTATTAATTTAGAACCGGACGAAATAGCGAAAGATTTAACGTATGAGGAGATACGTGTTAACATCTTGGATAAGAAGGATCATATTCGATGCTTAAAGGTTATACCTCAAGAGTTAGAATTTGAAGTGAAGTCAAGGTATCCTCACATGTTCGGCATACCAAGTACGTACGTAAATTTCGAGGGCGAAATTCTATAAGGAGGGGAGATTGTGAAACCCCAGATTTTATGAATAAATATTTAATTTTTCTCGAAATAATTTTTTTTATATTAATGTGTGGATTTGATATAATAGTTATGGGTAGTATTTATAAATTTTGCAAAGTATGCAAGTTGTCATATTATATTCAATTGGTCGGAGAATATTCTTTTTGTCGGGGAATATCCGTACGACGGTACAATTATTGGTGGACCCCACAACGGAATTATTGTCGGATTGAGAAAACGACAAAAATACTTTATGAAAATAACGGCGGAAGTTTTACCGTTGATACTGTTGAACTACTCGGTAGTAAAAGTACAGTAATACGTGTGGTTGCATAGTAGCACACGGTATTAATTATTAATGCTTATGTGAGAAGTCACTCAGTTTGATTCCATTATTGTCAGTTAATAATATGAATTATTTAGCGATAATGACGTTTTGTTTTATTCGTATTATTAACGTAATAAAACAGAAACATCTTTTTATATAAAACAGAATACTTTATTAAAGTTATTCTATAAATAGAATATATTATATTTTATTTAAAAGATTTTTCTTTAAATATGGACCATCAGATTAAAGTAATCAATCTGGACCGTTCATGGATTAGTTACTATGCATTCCATTTTCCTATAAATAGAAGCTCATTCCTTCATTATTTCTTACGAATTCACTGAACTCTAGAGAGAGAAACTATAGAGAGAAACTATAGAGAGAGAGAAGAAGAGTATTCTGCTACTTAACTACTTCCTTACTTCAGCTCTCCTTTAAAACGGTAGGGAATATTATTTCTTTTATATTCATGAAGAGAACTTCTGTTATTCCATTCGTTATTATTCTGTTGGAATAACCAGTATACGCGGTCTACCCTATACTTGGTGACATTCTTCTATTATTCTGTTGGAACATCCTGTCTGTGTGTTTTACACCGGACCTGGTTCCGTTTATTATTCTGTTGGAACATCCTGTCTGTGTGTTTTACACCGGACCTGGTTCCGTTTTATTATTATTCTGTTGGAATATCCTGTCTGTGTGTTTTACACCGGACCTGGTTCCATTATTTATTATTCTGTCGGAATATCCTGTCTGTGCATTTACGCCGGACCTGGTTCCATTATTTATTATTCTGTTGGAATAACCTGTCTGTGCGGTCTATCGCATGCATGGTGATTTCTTTTGTTATTCCATTCTTTATTATACTCAGTTGGTTAAGTTTTGACTTCTATACTCCATGAAATTTGTGGAATATCCTTAACATTTGCGCTTCATCTAGTATCTATTCATGAAAATATTCTCCTGATCATTCTTGAATTTTACTCCACAAAGTAGTATCATGTTGACAATTTGGACGTTGTTAATTCTTGGATAAATTAATTCTTGAACTTGTTTTATTGAATTCTTATATCATTGTCATCATCCTCATGTTTATATTCTGTTGAAAGTCATCTGTGGCCTGTAGTGCATAGATGGACTTGGTATGATTATGACCAGGGATTATTCGGTGTAATCATGACCGTAATGTTACGAATGATGTGGTAAAAGTCCTCATTGGCCCGTAGTGCATTGATGGACAGTTGTTGGCATGATCATGACCATTAATGAATACACGAATATCCTTGGCCGTAGTGCAGGGGTGATTCGATGATGTGGATTATTTTATTAAGCTGAGTCTCAGCGATCGCAGTGTTGAAAAACCTTTTAAATCATAAAAGATAGTAGAGTTTATTTTCTACTTGACTCTTTTAATGGATTGCTTGTTCCGCTGCAGTTAAACTTGATGTCTATTATATTTTATAAGTTTAACATTGTTGAAGGCTAATGATAATTTATTCTGCATTATCTTAGTCATAATATTTCTTACTGGGCTAGTTGAGCTCACCCTTTCTTTCACTGTTCTCTTCAGGAAATGAGAACGTAGCTGGGACAAGTCGGGGTACGGAGTGATGGTCCGAATGATAGTATTAGTTAGTAGTACTCACTATTCTATGTAATGGTGTGTTAATAAATGTAATGAGGACTCCTTTTGAGTATGAATACTCTCTAGAAGATAATATTTGTATTCAAACTCACAGTTTATGTTTTGTCGTATTGTACACGACAGATGTATTAATCAGTTGTATTTGTATTCTGTACTATGTATCTGACGACCCAAGATGGGTGATGTATACCTAATTTTGGGGGCGTCACAACTAATCTAAAACATGATTAGAGATAATTGTTTGAATATATTTTGAATATTAATTAAATTTCATTATTAGTAAAAAGTTATTCAGTTTTTTTATTTTATTCAAGTGTCATCAACATCGTGTTGCATTTTATTTCTCAGGTAATACTTTTTTCTTGAAACATTAATAAAACAATATTGTCCTATGGAAAATACTTCTTCAATCAGTGTTCTGAAAGAGAATTGATATTTTCACAAGTAAAAATGATAATTTTACAAAGTGTCTCTCGCATGAATAGTAAATGGACCTCACAGTCATGTAAATAAAAATTTATGAAAATATCAAATTTTACCCGTGAAAATATCAATCCTATTTAAATTATCTATGTTAGTGAACATTCCATCGGCTTAACGGAGTAGGTATTAATTGTTTATGGTCACCATATAAATAAGAATTCATATATAAATTTTTCTTTAGAATTCATACCGAAATAAAGTACTTTGTATTCTTGCATGTATAGTTGTACAAATTTTGAGAAATTACAAATGATAGACCCTCAAAAATACAAATGATATATAGTTGTAATTTTGAGAAATTACAAATGATAGACCATCAAAAGTTTTAGTGAGATTCTAATTCAAAACACAATGATAATTATAAATTTTGAAAATTAATATTTTCACATCATTTTGTGATATTTTTACACGTATGACCTATATATTAGTCAATAAAAATTCGACACATCAGTTAATATGTGGGTTCTACGTATAAAAATATCAGTTAATAATGTGAAAATATCACATTATTGATAAGTTTTAGGGTTAAGACTCTTATTCAAACCAATGATAATTGTAAATTTATTGTCCACATTATTGAAACATCATACATACGTTCCCTCACCTGGACTATGATTAAATAACTTCTTAATTAATTATACATAGTCTATAGTTTTATCAAACTGAAAAATTAATAAGTCAATAATATGTCAATTCAATAAAACTAACTGAAAGGTATAGTGCAGGTGATATTGAAAGAGTGAAGTCCTGAAAAACACCTGTAGTTGTATAGAAGAAATTTAAAGTTCTAAAAGTAGACTTATGCCACTAATTCCTTCGTGAGTAGGTGGACTTTTTTCCTTTTCTAACAAGTGATTGACTAATAACACTCTTGTTCAATTAACACACAATTAATTAAAAGCCACTATTTAAAAAGTTCTAGAACTAAAGAATAGTTTTTCTTCTTCTATTAAGTAATTAAGCCACATTTGAAAAAGAGAGCTAACAGTTAATAAGTCAAGATGGTGATACTTTTCAAAAGCTAGCAAAATGTAATTAAATAGTAATTTGCCCATATCATTTTTTCCAACTTGTATTATGTAAAGGATCAGAAGAGAAAAGCTTATTAACCACCTAATCTATCACAAAAAGTAAAAAAATTATCACGAAAGGTTTACGTAATGACTTTAAGTATCATAATGGTCGTCTTGTATACGCCCATCATGAAATGTTTTACGTGATGGTTTTGGCAATCACGCCATCACGCAAACGCTTAGTGCTTTTGTAATGATTAATACAATCACATTAACACGTATTCTATTGTGATTGTCAAAGTCATCACAAAAAATAAGACTATAGGGATCAAAGGTAAGAACGTGAATATTCTCTATTTAAGTATAATTTATTTCACTGTATTAATTGTATCAAATGATACTTGTTGGATTCAAACCCTCCCCCCATTTGCAAACTAAATGAGGAGTATTACCACTACACCAAAACTTAGATTATGATTATAATTTTAAAACAAAATATAGAAGAAAACATATGTGAGTTGACTTACTAAACAAAATTACTTTCACATAAGATTTGATGATTGCAATGGCAGTCACAAATACTTTATAATGATGGTAAAATTAGTCATCACTGAGAGCCATCATATATTTTATTGTTTTGTGATGACTTGAAAATTTCATCACAAAATACTTTTTTTTGTAATTGCAAATAAAAGTCGTCATAAAAATCTATCTTTTTTAATGATTGTCATAGCCGTCATAAAATATTGTTTTCATTATTTCTTATATTAAAATATTAGTGATAGCTTAAATGCAATCACGAAAAGTGTATATCTATAAGTGATGACTTAGTGCGTCACAAAAAGAAAATTTATTTTGCATGAAAAACTTGGTGTGATTGACATGACCATCACAATTATAATATATAAATAGCAAGATTTATCATCACTAAGAGTCATTATATATATACTATTATTTTGTGACTGCTTAAAAAATCTATCACAAATTACTATCTTTTGTTATTATTTTTAAAAATTGTCACAAAATTCCGTCACGTATTCTTGTTTTTCTAGTAGTGATATATACTAATTAATTAAAGTTTCCATTGTGTGATGTGATCAGGAATTTCATTCAAGTGTTTAATTAGGCGCTTTAATTAATTAGTGAAAGATAATATATATCGATCCCATGTGAATAGTCCTCGCGTTAAGCATATTTCTTAACACTTCTTTGACTAATTAATTAAGGGAATTGATATTTTTCACATATATTTTTTGATATTTTCACATGATTTTCTCTCACATGAGCATGTCTCATTTTTATATAAGAAAAAATCATATAAAAATATCAAAAACACATATGAAAATAGTGTTTTCCGTTCACTAATTATCTAAATATCTCATTGTCAACTTAAGATCCAATTTTGTTTGGTATATTTTTTACTTAAATTTATTGGGTAAGGAAACTGTACAATTTTCATAAGAAGACAAAATGGTCTATTAGTCAATGTTTTAGTGTAAATGGTACACAAGAATTCATAAGGATAAAGAGTTGAATAAGATGGTTGGTTGGAATATTAATGTATAAGAAGAATAGATATCACACATTGAGAATAAATATATGCTCACTAATTAAAACAAAAGAAATTATGTACTATATAACTTCTTGGAATTAGCTCATACTTCAACATGTTTGACTAATCCGGTCTTGGGTTTGTTTAATATTTTGAGTATCATGGAATTGAGCAGTAATTAGAATTTTTTAATTAGTTGGTATATAAACATATTTGGTATGCGGGTAATTGTAAAGTGTGTATGGACAAACTTACATATAAAACTAGCCATAAACTTGTGTGTTTTCTCATTTGAATTCTTCATGGATCTAATTTGTGTAAGATATTATCTATTATTCAATCTTAATAAATCTAACATAACTTGAATAAGTCAAGAGAACAATATAGAGGCATTACCTGCAGCTAGTTAGAGTGTAAGACGAAATAACTTAGAAGAAACTCTCGAGATTAATTAGCTGCTGCAGGTGTATGAAATCATATATACTAGACTAGATGATTGGGTTTTACTCCAAGGCTTCTATGTGAAGGCCAATGAAGTTTACTTCCTATAATCCATTGCAGTAGCTTTTAACTTTGCACTATCTAAGCCCAAAGCTATTTGCTTTAGTAAACTGAGCCCATTAACACTTCCAATCTTTCTCACACATATTTCTAGGACATTAACCCAAATTAATTTGATTACAAAATTTGATTGTTTTTTAACGTACGTACACTACTAAAATTAGATAACCCTTGCAAATCACGTGTTAAATTGTCGTATGATTTTAGACAATTGCATTACATTAATATTTCAAATCACTTGTTAAATGATGATTTTAGACCGGTTGGCAACTTCATTTGCCGGATCCGGTTAGCATGATTTTTTTTTTTGATAAGTTGGTCAATTGACGAATAGAATACTGACACACATAGAGTTTCGCATGCGTGTCAGTATTCTATTAGCCGATTGACAAACTTATCCAAAAATAAACTTCATGCTAACCACTTTCCTCATTTGCCTCCTCCAAATCACACAACTTGTTGATCGGAGTCGCCGACACCATCCTTTTTTTCATCATCTTCAACTAGATTCTTGTGCCTCCCACATCATCTTCAAACACTTAAATGCATCATTCTCCAGTGATCACCATATCTCGCAAATTAAAGCAATGTCTAAGTAGTTGTAATTAAGAAAGTCTCTTTAATTGGCCATAATGAATTAGGCCTAGTGCAAAAATCAAGGTCATGAGTTTCAAGATTTCTTTGGCCATGGTGGCAGAGGAGATTACTAGCTAGGGTGGAGTTAGCATGAGCGGACCATGATTTTGTGCAAGTTTACCTCAAAGATTGGTGAGGAAATTTGCATAGTTGGTGGAGATTTCTGGGAAGCTTTGGAGGAATTAAGGTTAGCTGTTATTAGTGATTTTTTTCTTTTGTATATATGACAAGATATGAAAAGAGGAAGGCTAAAGAGAGGAGTATGCACAAGGGAAAATTAATTGAAGGTTGCAAGTACAGGAGGCCATGCAGTTGGATTAAAAAACTGTAACATATTCTTGATCATCATCATTTTCTCAGCAGAGGCTTTGGTGGAGTGAAGGAGTGGTGTTAGGGTTGTGTGCTTGGTAGGAGGTAGCAGCCTAGCAGGACCCTCATTTTATAGAAATGTAAAGTCTCATCATTTTTTTAAAGTAGAATAATAATTAAAAATGATAATTGGACAAATAAAAAATTATAAATTCTATATATAGTATATAGATAAATGTTGTATATATAACATGCATATGATATCAAGGTTGCCTGTTTAATACACTATTTTAAACCCAATAATAATACTGTATGAGGAAAAGAATGTATAAAAAATAAAGCTCGGGTCTTGGTCCAATGATTAGTGCTACTACCCCTTGTGTACCAAGAGATAGAGTGGAAGTTCAAACTTTGCAGTAGCAAAGTAGTGTGCGAATTTAAATTCAGTCTTAAATTAGCAACAAAAAAAGAAGAAAAAGAATCAACATAAATATCTAAAACTACAACATGTTTCTGGTCCCTGCTAAGTTTTCGTCCATGTTCTTTAAATTCAGTTATAAAATAGCAAATAAACCAAGTTTTCATCCATGTTCTTTAAATTCAGTTATAAAATATAGCAAATAAAGTAGAATCAGGGAAGAGGCCGCCTAACACTTTTAAAAGGGAAAAAAGAGTTTTTGTTTTTGCAATGGAGGATGCAATTAAGGAGCAAGAAAATATATGCTGCCTGACGAAGGAGTTATAAGTGGAGGGATTAGGAGCAATATCTTTTTTGACTCCTTAAATATAACAGTTCATGTGTCATTCTTGCAGCCTCTGGAGGCGGCCTGGCCTTCATGGGATTTTGACAGTCTTAGAACATAACAAGGTTAGGAAGCATATGTATAAGTTTTAATATTGCTATATATAACTTTGGGTAGTATGTAATTAAGACTAGTAAATTTTTTTACTTTTTTTTTTGCCATGCATGTCCAAATTACTAAATTCAAGTTCAAATTACTCTATAAATTATTTGTTAAATGTTTTCTCAAATTTAACTTAACTAGCTAATTAAATTACTCCGCGAATAAAATAGTTTCAAAGACAATTAATCACTTCACTACACAATAAATAATAATATTATCTAATTCTCATTAATATTTAAAAACATTTTACAAAATATAAACAACAAGATTAAATCATTTAAACCCGTGCTTTGCATGGACTAGCTAGAATAGTGCTAGTAATTAAAAACATATCTCAAAAAGTTGGTCTGATTCAGTATACTGTGAAAATCTTTAAGAAACAAGTGTTTCACTGTAGTGAGGATTAAATATACATTCTTCTTCTTGTTTTTTGGAATTGATACACTCAGAAGAAAATATGATAGTTTCTCAAAGTCTTTGAATTGTTGATGGATTTTACGAGGAACTTGTGGAAGTAGCAAAATCATACGTGAAAATAGTCCTCCCTTTTTTACAATTATTTTTTCTTATGTTGAAATGTAGGGAGTGATATAATTTAGGTGTAAAATAATCAATATGCAAATGGAAGCTAGCATGAACTAAAGCAAATATTGTTGAACACATCAAGGGAAAAAACTAAATGAAATTGTTATTTCCGTAAGTGTGTTAGATATTGTCAATAGAATAATGCTAGAGACAAACTATTTTACAAATATTTTATAAACTGCTGATGTGGTATACTTCACCTCAGTATATTGTGTGGGGCCGAAAACTATATTGAAATAATTTGTTGATCAATATGCTGAGGTGGAGTATATTACATCAGCAGTTTGTAGAATGTTTATAAAATAGTTTGTGTCTTTAGCACTACTCTTGTAAATATTACTATCAAAGAACCTTTCTGGAAACTGGAAAGTATTTGAAATGTTCTCAAATTAAATTTAGACTAAAAACAAATTAAAGAAGCTAAAATTAAAAGCAAGCCTACGTAAGCTCGGCAATGAACATGCCTGCCTAAAAACACCGGCAGCAGATGCAGCACCGGCATGCCAAAACAAGACAAATCGAAATCCTGCAAAGATTACAAATTGGAGTCCAGCGCCCGAACCAGCTGGTAGTCGTAGCTTTACTTGCTACCACACAACAATTTTTAAGAAACATGACATACCAAGCATACAACTCCAGGAGAGTTTTGACATTTCAATGTGGTAGTAATCATTTCCACGTTGTCGTGCTTTTGCATGGTTATTTGTTATTTTTATTCTCGTTATTGAGTTTGTTAATTTCCTATTTAATTGTATAAAGAGGAAAAAATAATTCATGGGATTGAGATTATTTTAGGCGTATTTTTCCTGACACATAGCATGCATGGCAGGTTTGGTAATTAATTGTTTCTTCATCAGCAAACCTTCATGCATGAAAGCAATTCTTGAACATATTAAGCTATCACAAACAAATGGGAATAGTTATTTTTACAAATACTTCCTCCCTTCAAAAATATAATACTCCATCTATTTTAAAATTAGAGATACATTTCAAAAATAACAGTTTTTATAGACAATTCCCTACTTCCAACTTCACCCTTAAAAAAAATAAATTGGATATATTAATTATATATCAGTTTTCTTACCCTGTTCACCCACAATTTCCTCACTGGAGTATACAAAGTCTAGTGGAGTCAAGTTTTTGTTGTTTAAGGCGTCTCTCTGTCATCTCATGATTTATGATTTCAAGCGCATATATAGCAACTCAAAACAGTTCGCAGGTGGAGTGATATATTGCCATCTAGCTTCGTCTTTCAACTATTTTATAGAAAAGGGCAAATTAGGTATTATTATGATATTTTATGTTTCAAAATAGAAATGTCTCTAATTTTAGAATAAAATTAATTTTGGAACGGAGAGAGTATATATTATTATTGACTCTTTCAAGTCAGCTTGAGACCGAGATAGAGACCAATTTACCATCCATCGTAGAGAGTAACCTAACATTTTCGACGAATTACGTGATGTTTGTCTATGATTGTTTTTTTCTTATCATTTCTCTTTGCTATTTACTCATTGCGTTATTATTCTCTAAAAGGAAGGAATGAAACATGCAACTATGCAAGTTGATGGTAGAACAATCACAGGTGAAAAAAAATAAATTTAAACAGGGAAGCTTGGATGGAAGCCATTTCTGCAGAAATAATTGCTTAAATACATTTTATACTTTAAAGTTTTTTGCGTTTTACAATTTAAACCTTAATATTTCAACTACATTAAACTTTAATGTCTCTAAAGTTTTATAAATTAAACCTTCTAGCCTCCAAATTTAGCAATTTTTTACTGAAATAAGTCGCCTGACTTAAAATGAAAGGACAATTAAGTTTTTTAAGAGAGAATATCGTTTATATTAGCTAGCTCCAATTTTACCTCCTTTTTCTTCTTCCTCATATACTAATCGCATGCCTACAGTTTATGTGTTTTCAAATATATATTTAAGATTTTCTTCAATGTGAAAAATTACGTTTTTTAAGGATATATATCTTTTATATTAACTCTAATTTTTTCTATATATTTTTTGATCGCACACTAACCACATGTCTTTGGATATTCGAATCAATTATTACACGTCGGTGGGCAAAAGATTTAATTTATAAAAATTAAAAGACATTAAGGTTTAAAGTGTAAAAGAGAAAAACTTTTAAGTTTAATAAAGTTAATTTAAGCCCATTTTCTCAAGTCATACAAGAACACTGGCCGTTCTTATGGAAAGTAAGGAAGCTGCTTAATACCAGATGCATCCATCCATATTGCAGACATTTCATTGAATTGAACGTATTCCATGTCAGACCAAACCTTTCAAATGGCTTGAAAACTCTTGGAGCTGCCACAAACATCCCGAAGTGCTGGCCCTCTACAATATTCAAGCCCAGGTTTCCTTACAAAAATGAACGGAAAAGAAAATAGAAAATTTGAGCTTACAACAAGATTAGATGAGAAACACAGACAATTTCCCTGCATTGTAACCATGGATAAAGTCATAAACAATAAGAAAAGGTTTCATTGTACAAAGTGCAAGGTCTGTATGAGTTGCTCATACATAGAGACACAGCACACGAACAATCATGAGATAAAAATAAAAGGCAAATACAAGATGATGAAAGATTGCTATATAATGGAAATAATAATCAAGCTAACCTAATAACAAAGAAATTATATACCATGAATTTATCAGCTACCTCATCTTCCACCAGACAACTCAATAGCACTCTGATTATGAATTGAATCGTCTCCCCAATTGAATCTTCTCTGTAGTCTCTCATACTCTTGCCTTCGAGTAACTTCAACATTCTGCCATTCCTCCCACCTCTCAGCAAGCCCCTCTCCTTCCAGCATACGAACCACCTCTGACATTGCAGGTCGGTCCTCCGGCGAGGCTTGGGTGCAAAGTAATGCAACCTGAATCATCATCTCCACTTCTTGGATGTTATAGTTCCTTTGTAGGTTGCGATCTACAATAGCATCTAGCCTTTTCTCCCTTTCCAGCTTCTTGACCTTCAAGAATACATACTCAAAATTAACTACGGTGAATATTACTGAAAAATTTAAATATGCCAGAAACAAGGATTCTTGAGAGAATTACAAACACACGTGGATGACACATTCAGTTCCAATGCAAAGTTATCAACAGATTACAGAGAGGCTCCATGTGTTTGTGAGTTTGAAGAAAGAAGAAAAGAAAAGAATTTAAAACTTGTGAAAGAAAAGAAATTTACTTTCTTTCCTTGTATTTGCGAGGGAAATTTTATCTTAAAAGATTATATTACTATTTTATCCTTGTGACATTATATTTGAGAACTATTATAAGGATAATTTTGGTCTTTTAATGTCTTATATAAATTTCCTTCCAAGTTTGAAAGGAAATTTTAAAAAAAACCTCTCCCCCTCCTTTCTTCTCTATCCTCAAAAAACTCACAAACAAAGGACTTTTGGTCTCTTCTCTAAATTTCCCTCATTATCCTTTCTTTTTCTCTCCTTTTTAAAACTCACAAACACATTGTTAGAGTGGAAAAACAAAGATGTACAAGGGTAGAAGAGTTGACAAAGGCTCAGAAGTGCATACATGTATATACATGATTTTTGAACAGCTAGAGGGTAGTAATAGATTTGATATATATGCTAACAGATATCATGAATGTGTTTGTAAATAGGTAGATAGACATGTATATATATATATATATATATATATATATATATATATATATATGGAAAATGGTCTCTAGCTTACGTTAGCTATGAGCACTATTCCAACTAACCCATCTCCTACCGTTCAATGGAAGATCTAAGGGTTTGGCTGGAGTCGGCCGCTACTCTCTCTTACGGCCAGCAAAATTCTTTTATATTGATCGTTACTCTCTTTAGCGGCCAGTCAAAACATCAAAACGGCCGTGTTTTGACTGGCCGCTAGAGAGTAGCGGCCAACATGAAAGACCATAGAAATTATTTATGGAACTTAAAGTAATTATAATTTAAATTTAAAAAATATAGTTAATTAATACTCCACTCGCTAATTGATTCATAAATATAAAGAATTATAAAATGAGTAGTAGACTAATATAAAGAATAATACTTGACTAGGTAATTTGGGAGTAGTAGTAATTTGTTTGTGAATAAGAATATAATATAAACTCAATCACCATTTCTTATATGGATTATCAATAAAACTAACTAATAAAATAACGTACGCATAAGGATAATTACTTATTATCGCCTTATAATTATTAATTATAGATAGTACATAGGTGATTGAGTTTATATTATATTTCTACCCATAAACAAATTACGTAGTCAACTACTACTCCCAAATTACCTACTCAAATATTATTCTTTATATAAGTCTACTACTCATTTTATAATTCTTTATTTTTGGAACCAATTAGCGAGTGGAGTATTAATTAGCTATAATTTTTTAATTTAAATTATAATTACTTTAAGTCCCATAATTAATTTCTACAACCTTTTATGTTAACCGCACAACCAGCCAAATTTTTTTATATTAGACGCTACTCTCTCTAGCTGTCAGTTAAAACGCGACCTAGCGGCCAGTCAACACGGCCGCTAGAGAAAGTAGCGACCAACATAAAAGAATTTGGTTGGCCGTAAGAGAGTAGTGGCCGGCCCCAGCCAAACATTTAGATCTTCCATTGGACGGCAGGAGATGGGTTAGCTTGAATAGTGCCCATAACTAATGCAAACTATGGATCACTTCCCTATTTAGAGAGAGAGAGAGAGAGAGTGCACACAAACCAGCAACTAAAATGTAAAGGTTATCTACTTATCTTACATGGTCAAGTAACAAAACATCATCTTCTTCTTCCAGGCGTGAAAAGTCGATGGCGCGTTGACCTGTTACAAGTTCTAGAAGCATAATCCCATACCCGAAAACATCTGTCCTTTCTGATGACTTCCCAGTGGACAAATATTCAGGAGCTATGTGACCCATCGTTCCACGAACTTGAGTTGTCACATTAGTCTTTCTCACGTCAACCAACTTAGCCAAACCAAAGTCACCAACAACAGCTTCAAAATCTTCATCCAGCAATACATTGGCGGCCTTTACATCACGATGGATAATTTTAGGATTACAATGTTCATGAAGGTACTCTAGTCCACGTGCGGTGCCTAAAGCCACTAGTTTTCTTGTAGGCCAATCCAAAACAGCCTCTCCAGGTTTAATCTCTGCATCAAAATTCAAACCAATCATACACCGCCATAGAAGCTATGGAAAAGGAACAATGATGTATTAACTTCACGAAAAATAGCCATACTATTATACAAGTTTCCTAACTAAAAGTTCAGAATAATCCCATTTATCAATGACTGTCAACTACAAGCGCACTTTTACTTTTTTTTTCTTTTGCCTTATTATATACGAGTGTAGAACCTTCAAATCTTCTCCACTTTTTGTATTTTTTTTTTATTTTTGTTTAACTATGTTTATCAAACAAAGCAATGCCAGAATCCTGCATGCCAGGCATTGTTCAGAAGGAAAAGTAAGTACTTCCCCTCCATCACTAGTTTAGTTTTGGTTAAAAACTTTTGGTCAAAGTTCCAACTCAATTATGTTCTGATTTAGATTTTCTGGAGTGACGTTATTTCTTTATATATAAAATATTTCCGATTAGAAGTTAACAAACATTTTAATCTGTCTATCAAATTAAACGAATATATATTGTATCATTATTCAGTAAAGGAGCTGGATAGGCATCAACCAATAATCTTAATCCACTCATCATTTTTCTACTTATATTGAGGCAATGAGTAAAATTTAAAAGGACATTTCTATTAGAAGAGCTTTCTGAAAAGGGGGAAAAGAGAGGGGGGGGGGGGGGAAGGGTGGCGAGGAAGCATTACTAATATTACTAATATATAACATTTAAGTATGCATGTCCATATTCCTGCACATATGAATTAATGAATGAATTCATACAACAGTAATCAAATGCTTTCTTTTACTAAAACAATTTTAACTAGGCACTCCACAAATAGGGATGGCCCATATATTGCAACCAAAATCAATGCTCAAAACAGACTTTTTGGGACAAAAATAAAATTATCATTGCTCAAACCCAAGGTGGTAGAGCAGGTAATGAGAATAGTTTTTCTAAATTATATTCAAGAGAATGTGCTTTGGTTAAGATGTGAATAATCTGATCAAAAAATAGAGGATGTAATTAGTAATGTAAACTATATACTGACATATAATGGAAGTCATTTTCAGTATGTTTTGTACGATCATGAAAACCATCACTATTATAATCGGAATTACTTTTTGATTGCCCCAAAAAAGAAGTGTAGCAGTAGACTAAGTTTAAATCTTTTAGTGGCCCGCCCATGCAGTCATAAAACAAACATTAACGCAAACTATTTTTCCAGCCAACTATGGATTAGGGAATACTCATAGTTATGCTTGCAAAGTTGCATGCACAACAGAAATAAATGTATGCATGTATTATTGGCACAAGTGACTTAATAGAAAAATGACCAACATAACAAAATTGCCATGAGCAAGCAACACTAAAGATATGCTTTCAGGAAGTATGAATATTCTAGTACCCATTGATTTTCATACATATCAAAGATTGGAAACCACACAACTGAAATATACGCTATTGAATTTGAAATATAAATTTTCTATAATCTAAACCGCTTAGTGTCAGATACAAAAATCTTTTTGCCCCTTCCAGCCATGTCTACTTTCATAAAATGAGTCTATCAGAGCTGTGGGTATGCAAGGTTTTGCATTCAAGTCTTCCTGCATGAAATTTCTTTCCCTTATGTTGGTACTGGTAGTGCAATTGCACTTTGTTTATTTTGTGCATTGTAATGTACCTTTGTTTGCCTCTCCACATGCAAGTGGAGTTGGCATGTGAGGGGGAGAGTTAAAGCATGATATGCATTGTCGGGTCCTCTCTCTAATAACAACTAAAACTTTTAGAGCAATTGACAACCTAACACATAATTCCATTCTTCTTTACTAAATATCTACACTGCAATAAAGCCTTAAAAATACAGATTCAGCATAAAAATTATTCTTCTTGGTTTACCATTCACAACCCAATTATTCTATCAGTCACACAACATGCCTGACACATTACCTTAGCTACCTTCTATATGTTTCCCAGTACATCATAAGATTGTTGGTCGCTGCTAATAGACAAACCCACACAAACTTAATGTCTCTGAATAGAGAGAAATACATGAAGCATGGGGAAAGAAATCCACAGAAGGTACTTATCCTAGGTAAATAAATCTAAAGCAAAGAAATTAGTAAGTTTAAATTCATGTATGTGATAATTATGGAGTAAAACCTCTTAGACGATAGGCAACACTTAAGTTCTGCATAAATGGGTACACCAAAAGGCGTTCTGTCGGTGTTGTGCAAAACCCAATCAGCCGTAAGAGATTCCTGTGAACCGCCACACTTATCATCTCAACTTCACGCTGGAAGGCTGCATCTCCGCCAGGACTCTCATAATCAGTTAACCGTTTCACAGCAACTTTTGTGTTATCTGCGAGCACTCCTTTATACACTTTTCCAAAACCTCCCTGTCCAAGGACATTTTTCTCATTGAAGCTGTCTGTAGCTATCTGTAGTTCCCTCCACGCAAATCTTTTTAATTGACCAAATGAAATTCTTCGATCAACTTCCCCTGGGCATGAGATAACAGGAATTTATCAGTAAATGTCCTAATGAAACTAAAAAGTTGAAGATTCTTCAGGCTTGTAATTGGATCATATTGTAAAAAGATAAGGGAAATTTGTTTAAGAGCGATCGAATGGAGATTGATGTACAGTATAATGATAAGACTAAATACACAATGGACACATTTGAACTAAACATAAGCCACGACAAGAAAATATCTAATACATCTCTGCTGATTGGGCTGAAATTTGAGGCTACATACATAATTATGGATTCCTTAACCAATAATAGGGCTGAAAATTCAGTTTACATATATAAATATATTGTAATATATGTGTATAATTTCCGATGTAACTGCAACAAGATTTAAATTGATATCTAAGTTTGGTTGTGTAATTGATAGATATTTTAAGAGTTTGTATGGTTAATATCATCGAATTCTGAGCAAACACCTCACACATTTGGCAACTAAAACTAACAAGTCATGTCTGTACCAAGAGGCCCACTGATTTAATATACTACAGAATAACTGCATGTCTCTTTTCATAAACATCAAACTTATACTGTACAAAATACAGCCGGCAAATCTACCAGTTTAGACTCTATAGACGACTTTCATTTATTTTCATACACAAGAAGTAAATCATACCTGCAACGTCAACGAAAACTTCACGTTTGTATCCTCTATGCCTCCCCTTGCACAGGAATAACAGCAAGCATCCAACAAGAAGACCCAAAAGTCCACCAACAATACCAACTATAAGTCCAATCTTTGGTTTTCTTTTACCACCTGTGCAGATAGCAGAATTATAGTTAATCTTGCCCAAGAAAGGGTATGTCATACAATCTACACGTATTTCCAGGGGTTAACTGCAAAGCTGTCCCTCAAAGCTCCACAATTTGTAAATTTGAACCCAAAAGTTTAAAAAAATTCAATCAAACCCGTTAACTTTAAAAATTTGCAATCCTATTCCTTTTTGCCTGTCCATTCAATTTTTTTACCGTATTTTTTATAGCTTGTATAAAAATTATTATTTTAGATATTTTATATAAAACCCAAAAATGAAAAACTTAACCCTAGGGGGTAAAACTACGTCGTTTGACTAAGGTTTTACTTTTTCCCCATATATATGTATTTATATACATGTATATATGTTTAGAAATATAAGTAATGTTGAATAATTGTTAATGATAGACAAACTATTAATATCAAATAAACTAATAATCTTAAATATATTATTAATGTAATAAAATTATTAGTATTTGAAATATTATTAATGTAATAAAATATCATCCATCTTTCTCCCAATCTCCTCCTCCATCTTCATCTTCGCCACTTATTCATCTCTGCCACTGTTATCTTTATGCATAACACCATCATCTTCATAGGGAGCACGACACCTAATCCAGCCAGCAGTACAGGCAATCTCAAGGGGGAAGGTAAAAAAAATTTAAAAAAAAAGACTTTCTTTCCCATTGATCAATCAATTAACACCATTGAACGTGAAATTTAGCTTTCATGATGGACAACGATGGTAATCTGAAAGAAATAGGAATGTTGGGGACAATAGAGGATCGAGGGAGACGACGACTTTGGAAAGGGACCGGGATGAATATCGACGACAGACTTCCATGAGTTTGAGTCAACTCCTCCGTCGTGAGTGATAGACGAGGAAAGTTTATTCTTTTACGGTAAAGCAGATCTTCATGTTGGAAGGGTTTCTAATAGTTCTTTGTTCTAGTCATATCTAAAGCTTATTGTTTGTGTTTGACGTTGGTTTATTACTGTTCTTTATTCTCAAGCATATTTGGATACTGGGTTTATTTTTGTTCTTTGTTCTAATCATGTCAATCTAGGGATAAATTTTACATCACAGAATTTGGTTGGATTAAGATGATTTCAGTGTTGTTATGTTGTAGTGATTTGCTTGTGTTAGGTTTTTTGATGTAAACTGGGCTGGATTTTCAGAATACCAGTCCACTGAAAGCTATAATACCCGTGAAATGTAGACTAAGAGGGGTGAAAAAGGTTTCATTTTTTTAAAAGGTATTAATATATATATATATATATATATATATATATATATATGTATGTATGTATATAAACCGAATTTTAATTTGTCAATACATATATAAATGTTTTTTAACTGTATTAAATTGGTCACGACTGACACCGACAAAAAGATAGATCGCAACGTCAAAGAGGAATAGGATTGTTAATTCTGAAAGTTAAACGGACTCAATTGACTTTTAAACTTTGGGACCAACTTGGAAAAGTGTGGAATTTTGAGGGACGATTTTGCAGTTGACCCTATTTGCAAAGCACAGGGGCACATAATATCGCTAGTTCTATTACCTTGATTACCAGATGCACAAGGGTGGGAGTAATTAATACCACAATTCAAATGGTTCCCTGTAAAACTGTAAAAAGCAACTGAAGCAAAATCAATTTCAGTGCCAAGGTATGAGAAATTGGGAGAGGGAGAGAAAGAAGTAGAAAGGTCATATTTAAAGTAGTTGCACTAGTTATTTCCTGAAACTAGTTGTATCAGCAACTAGAAAAAAGAAAAAGAATGTTTTTCGTACTTGTATTTTGAAACTTGAAACAATTGATCAGGTATCTGACCGCTGAGACCATTTGAATCAAGCTGACTGCAAAGTAAGTTCCAATCATACCATCAAAAGTTGTCAACAGTTACCTGACTATATGAATTACCAACTAGTGATCACTCCAAATATTAATAATTTAGATCAATTAATTTTATTAATAGAAATACCTTCTGCTTCACATAGATCAATTGGATATACTGGCCTCTTTCACCCGAATCACCCCAATTCAACATTTAATCAAAACAAAAATCTTTATCACAAGAACATAGAAATATCATGTGTGACCTATCACTTACACATTAATCAAGTTGGAAAGACTTGAAAGTGATCCAGGGATTTCCCCAGTGAGATTGTTTTGACTCAGCAACCTGCTTGCATAATCCAATAATTAACACTTCTAACACTATAAGGAACTATAAAAAATTACTCATAAAATGAAGATAATACCACTTACAAGAACTGAAGTTTCTTGAGATTGCCAAGGGAAGATGGTATTTCTCCCGTCAAACGGTTATCTTCCAAATCTAACATTGAAAGGTTTGTCAAATTCCCAAACTCTTTTGGTATCTCACCCATTATACGATTTCCTTTCAAAGCACTGCATGATTATAAATTTGCAATGATAAAAATAATCAACATTAAACTTTGAAATAATAGGGCATAAGACCGTCATATCTCTTATTAGTCATGCATATCCACCACCAGATAGAGGAAGAGATTCATAAGAAATAAATGAATGAAACTAGCGAGTAACAGGTCCTAGTCTTTCCCAATAAGCTCCCTCTTTAAGCCAAAAGAAAACAAAGGATCATTGCTACAATTCTTAGATTTCCTATTTGCTTTTATGGAAGATTAAAAGAGTATAGTTCACACAAAAAGGCATTTCTTGTTGATAGACTGAATGTTACTGTAAGAAGCACGTAATAATACCTGCGCATCTAAAGCACTCTAGAATAAGTCTATCTCAGAAATCCTTGCGAAATTTTGATATTTATAAACCCATATGACATATATATGACATATACTAAGATATTTAGATATTTATATTGATATTCTAGGACATATGTAGTACTCTTGAATTTTCATTGTTGACCTAAACTGATATTCCATAACCAAATCTATCATATTGGATAGTCGGGCATATTGATAACAATGTATAATATCATAATGATACACACCAAATTTTCTGATGTCACAATTGTAGGAAACACTTGGCAATTGCATTGAAATAGCGCATGTAGAAGATTACATTACAAGTCAAGGATGATCTCTCCTCTGACAGTTTAATACAATTACCTCCAAATGAATAGACCCAATGAATGCAGATAAATTAATAAAGTATGAGGGTTACTTCTCTAATATATAGCACCATAGTCATATGCAGCAAGAATCCATCTGAGTGAGTAGAAAGTGGAGGAATGGATAGGAAGCTAAGGCAACTCTGCTAGAACATTCTGGTAGCATGTTCTTGGGCATTATTTCACAGAGCGACCTCCAAACCAACAGAGTGCTCTCCACTTAATATAAAGCAACAAAGCAACACCATTATTTGGAAATTAAAACTTAAAGGATTTGGAAAGAAATTTAAATTAATAAATATATTTTACACATGAGATCTTGAACCCTCCCACTAACACTAATCAATGGCACAGAAATTTAAACACATTTGAAATGTAAAAGCTTCAGTGTTATATTATTCAAATTCAACATGTTTCTTTAGCTATATTATACGTACAGTGTAGAAAGAGTCTTCAGACCTCCAATTTTAGGAGACAGCACTCCAGAAAGTCCCATGGATGATAATGTTCTGCATAAATGGGTAATAATAAGCAAGTAACATATTGGAAACATATGTTACCTCACTTATCATAGTCACATGGAAATTGTAAATTACATCAAAAAACTACATACACAGTAGTCACTTGATTATTAGGGTCGCAAATAATTTTTGACCAAGTGCATGGATTCACTTGATTCTGGTTCCAATCCGCTAGCTGAGTAGCTGAAGCGTTAAGCGAACTCCTCAACGCAAAGAGGGCATCCCCTGAAACAGAATTGAATTATTCTCCATCCATTAAGCTATCATATCACTTCTAAATTATCTTTGCAACGTAATATTAGAAAAACAAGCTGAAGAAAGCTTCGTCATAATCATTGATAGCCTATCATTTTATCCAACAATAAATAGTATCTTGTGTACTACAATTCAAATTTCCAAATCCACATTTAAGTTGAAAGAAATCTTTCCTAACAGAGAGACAGACAAAATGGAAAATAAACATCAACTTAATCTACAAAAAAAAAGCAATTATGTTAGACGAAGAACACAAATATTACACGTATGTATTGCGATCCCATTAGACAATAAGCGAAATGCCTTTCAAACTGGAAATAATAACAATACCTAGCATTTACAAATGCTGTCTAAGTAAATTTTACTGTCATGTAAGCATTATACCTTGGGCATCTGGCATCACAAAAGAATGCAAACACGACAATACTAGAACTACAAGAAGTTCCATCTTCAATGATGTCATTCCTATTGATCTTTATTCAAGATGCAACATCATGTGACATCCGCCTTTAAATGCAAGTGAGCATTGTCTCTGCTCAAAAATCAGACCATGCATATTATTGTTAGTTGTACATAATAAAAAAACAATTAAATATATATCCTAAACATAATGGAATCAGGAGATGTTTTCTTCTAAATGAAGAGACAAACTAGCAGGTAAATAGCACACACATCTTACTCCCTGGGCAAAAGGAATTAACGAGGAGGGCTAATCTTGATGAAGAAAAAATGTATACACCACTACAAATGAAGAGAAAAAGAACACCATGTATGGACCACAATTAACAGATGTTCATCGCCATTTACCTGTCAACCAACTCGATTTGCCTAACTTCTACTTGATCTCATATTCAATGCCACACTCCTAAGATACACTATTTTTGAGATAATGACAATTTTGCAATTAGAGTGTCTAGTGTTTAAAAAAATAAAAATAAAAGGCTAGATTTCATAATTTATCCTTCATTAAACAATAGAATATCGATCTAACGTCACATCAAACTCACAAAGAAATAGGGTCCTGATTTTGACAGTGTAACCGTGACACTTGTTTTTGGAACTAGGAAGATCGACAATTAATGTGAGATAAAAGGAGTACGTAAGACAGCTAGAATAATGGGGGGATGACGTCAGCATGCTGAAGGTGATTAGGGCTATGGTGGCATATCTTGTACCCAATATTTACGCCCTACTACCGATCACTTACAAAGGGTAGATTTGATAGTTATTCTGAGGATGAAGTCGAACTCATAACATAGCCCAGTTTTTGGGTAAATAGTTATTTACCCAAAAACTGTATAATTCTGTACTTCGCATCATGGCAAATAATATGTCAATCATAAATATTTCTCTTTGGGAATTGGGGAATTGCACACTGCCACTTATATGACTGCTGTTAACAGTATCTCATTAAAAAAATCAGAGCTGTAGAGGAGGAGCCACCGGCGTTTTTATTACTCAACTTCATACTCTACCAACTTTGTGAGTCAAAACTCACAAACTGAAGAGTATTTTGGGGAAAATGCTTAATAAGTCAAAATTCAATGTGAAAACAAGAAAGTGCAGAGATTTTATCTTAGGAATTTTTAAATGAAGTGATAACTAGATCATTTAAGCATAAAATTATCGACTCCACCAGTAATAAAACTTAAGTTAATCTTTAACTTCCCTCCTAGTATCAATTTGAGTCGCCTCTTCTAACCCTCCCGTCAACCAATAATATATATATATATATGTGTGTGTGTGTGTGTGTGTGTGTATACACAACACATATATGTACCTATATTCTTGTGTCTGGTACGATTCAAGTAATTATGATAACTTGATACTTTCCTTCCCCCAATCAATTCAAGTAATCTAATCAATTTTTCACCGCCAGTAATCCCCGAAATTACAGATAAACTAATGAATTGACAGATAAATCAATACGAACTCTCCATCAAACTGAACCAAGTAACAGTATTAATTCTAGCTCTTAACTATTCAAAAAATTTAAATATTTGCAGGTAATGTCTACAGATAACAAGCAAATATATCCATAAAGCAGATTCTATAGCTTTCTGATGTCTTAAAAATCAATAATTTAAACAAAACCAACATATGTATACGTAAATCGGCAGTTTAATGAAATCGAGGTGAAGAATCTACCTTTGAGTATGAAAACATCAAATTTTAGGGCATTGAAAAGAGTTTTTTACGAGCAGAGAAGTATATCCGCAGTGAATCTAGGAAAGAAGCTTCTGTATTTTATGCTCTACTATTAAATATTTGACATGATTAATAAAAAGAAGCTCTACCACTTATTACACCATCTACTCCCTTCCTTGTCCCAAAATAAATGTCCGATTTTAATTATTTTTATTAAAAAAGTAAATATTTCCGAAATTAATTTTTTATTATTTTTATAAATTAATTCTAAATACAAATTTAATACTCAATTAATCAAAATAAAGTTAAGACATGGTCAAGAGTTGTATGTCATTTAAAAGTTGTAGTGAAATTGTACGATTCATCCCGCATCAATTCATCGCCTAGCAAGGCACACCTGTATAGAGTAGCCCAATAAGTATTTTGGACCACCTCCTTACCTAAAAGGTTAACGCTCTAACATACTTATTAACCCATCTACACTCTTGAATTTATCCAATGTAAGATTTATGTGAAATATTCCAACAAAAGTCTAATATTAAAAATATATCTCTAAAATGAACTAAAAAGAAGTAATTATATTTTTTATTTTGAAATCGACTAAAATATGTATTTTTAATTTTTGAACAAATGAAATAATTGAAAAAATAATATAAATGTCATATTGTGGTATATAAGATTTTTGATAAATACTATGTGTTTTCATATTTTTTACGGTTTACTTAAAATTTCAAAAAAATTCTTCCCTTAATTTCCTTTTTATTTCAAAATATAAGATCATTTGATTTTTCAAAAAGTTAGTATAATAAATTCAGTCTTTTTAAAGCTAAATACAGAAGAAAATCACACAAAAATATATCTAAATATGGTCTATGCAAAATTTAACATGTAAAGAAGAAATAAGAAATATATGACCCCTTTTTCTTTTTCAATGCTGACAAGATTTTAGTTATGCCTTTTTTAGATTATTTTATATTAAAAAAATAATATTTTTACGCGAGAAGAAAATGTAAGATGTAGGAATTAGGATTTTCTCCATAGTTTTTATTTCATGGTTTAGATTTAAAATATGTTATAATGTGATATTATAATGATGGAAGAGAGATGTGAAAATATAAAGAATTAATGTATTGTTTATTTATATCTAATTGCCTCTTAATGGGCTGTCTCTTATTCGTTAAGAGGCATGATGTTGTTTTTTTTTGTACTTCTGAATGCCTCTTAATCGGTAAGACAGAAAATAAAATCTTAATAATTAAGAGGTACCTCTTAATAAAAAAAATTTGATATTTTTTTATATAAATATATTTAATAATATTATGCATTCATTTTTATTAAATTAAATATTTAAAATTATTAAATAAAATTTTACCCTTTAAAATGATAAAATAATGTTATTAAGAGACAACTTACTATTTAATTATCAAATAATTTTTTAAATTCAGACGTCATAATCATTCAGATGATCTAATTAATTTAATTTCTAAATTTATCAAACACAATCTAAAACTCTCTATTTATTTAAAAATTAAATAAAAAAAATATTATAGGTTGTTAAGAATAAACGTGGTTGTAATCCAGCCAAGCAAGACAATTGAGAAATATATTAAACTAATTTGTGTGACCAGTCAAACTCGCACTAATATTATCTCCTAGGATTGCCCCTAGTCAAAAGTTTTCAACATCACATTTACAATTGATTAAAATTTGTTACTCTTTGTCAATGGTGGGTCAGTTCACTAATTAAGACTGCCAGCCGACAAGGACAACAATTTGGATTATCGAATCAATTAATACTCCGGATAAATTTAGAAATATAATAAGTACTTTGTCTGGCAGTCTCTTTAATTACGTTGGGATATTTAAATTGGTGACTTTCATAAAAAAAAATTCTCTTCAACAGTCTTTTTAAACTATCACGTAAGTCAATAAACATTATTCTCAATCTTCATATCTACAACCTCTTTCTTATTATTCAAATCTATAATTAAAGACTAAGGGAGTATTTGATAAAAATTGAATGAATCTGAATCTGAATGAGCTGAATCTGAATGAGCTGAATCTGAATGAAAAAAACTGTTTGATAACTGACATATCTTAAAGATCTGAATGACATATTTTTAATATTTTACCCCTCTGAAAAAATTTAAAGTTGTTGTAAATTTATTTAATACTCCCTCCGTCCCAAATTAATTGCTCAGTTTTGACTTTTTTAAGTCAAATTGACTATTTTTAGAATTAATAATTAAACATATATAAATATATTTCTAAAATTATAAAAATTGAGATTAGTAATAAATTGTATATACTTTCTTTTGGTTATAATCACTTCACCTATATTTTAGTAAAAATAGTAAAAATATTAGTTTTAAAAATGGTCAATTTGATTTTAAAAAGTCAAAACTGAGCAGTTAATTTGGGACGGAGGGAGTATTACATAATATAATAATTAATATTTTTTTATTATTTTTAATTTTTTTTACTTCATTCAGCCAACCATTCAGACCAAAAATTTAGACTTAACCATTCAGCCAACGCATCTGACCGATTCAGTCATTCAGACGATTTTTTTTCAAAACAAACACACTTAATGATTTAGCTACTTACCAATTCAGTCATTCAGACCCATTAAGTTCTAAACAAACAGCCCCTAAAAATATTTATTAAGCTTGATGGATTTGATGTATAGCTTATTAAATTGAAGAGACTGATAAAACATAAAATATGAAAGTAGTAAATAATACTCTTCAAATTGTCACGTAAGTCAACAAATATCAATTTAAAGAGGTTTTTTTTTTTACTGTTACTCTTGGGAGATGCTCTAAAACAATTGTAAAATTTTAATATTATCTTTTTAAAATTTATTAGTAGAATAGATGAATGATAAATAAATTGGTATTTAAGATGGGAATAATATGGAAATCAATCATTAATATTTTTTTAAAATTTACAAACGACAAGTAAAAAGAATAAATTTCACTATCTAAAACGATAAGTAAAAAAGAACATAGGAAGATAAGACTGAAATTGTATGACATTTACAATGTATTTGTAAGTTTTAAAAATAAGAGAAAATAAAGGAGAAGTATAAAACTTTAGGAAAGAAATAAAAGTCCATTATTTGTGATTTTTTTAGAAGAGAATGAGAAAATACCAAAATTATATTTATAATAATTCTTAAAATATAATCTCATAAAAGTAAAATAGTACTTATTATGCTCTAAATTATAAGATCAATATTGAAATAACTGGTATGAGATTACATTTTAAGTATAAAACTAACTAATATGTTTGATAGGGTTAATATGTTCATAGGGTTATTTCAATTAAGTTTGTCTTATTAATCATTTTTATTTTAATGTCGTTGGGTGGCGTGTCAGGTTCTTATTATTGGGATACAATAGCCATCGACGTCTTTACCGCCATGAAGAAGGGAATTTTGGTCTTGTTCGGCTGTGAATAGTGGCCCGGCTCGGTCCTCACTGGCTAATGTGGCGCCGTGAATCATGACCGTCGGTGCCATAACTTTGGATCGGGATTTCCCCGCGTATGCTAATTTGGGAAATGCTCACCGTTTTAAAGGGGTATCGTTGTATAGTGGGAAAAGTATGGGGTGAAGGGAGCGATGGTTAGGGACGACGGAGGGGTGGAGAGGATACTGACGAACACAGAGGCGAGTGGGGGAGGAGTGGTGGTTAGTTTTGAAGCTTTTGATTTTTTAAATTAGTCTGGATATATAAATGAGGGCTATGATCTTTTTTACCATCAAATATATCAAAATTGTTTAATCAAAAAATAATTTTTTTTATACATATCTGCTGAGTATGCCCCATCCATAGACCTGACAAACAGGCGGATCGGGCCGGGCCAAAAAAATCAGGGTTTTAGTGGGTTAGAAATGGCCGGCCCGCGAGTTTCGGCCATTAATTTTTTTTTTGTTTTTTTTTTGTAAACTCTTTGTTACATCAAAAATAATAATAATAAATATTAAAAATAATAAAATAATTAATAATAAACAATAATACAAGCAAACACGATTAATTAATTACATACATTAACTACATATCTCAATTAATTAAAATTGTAATAGTATTATAAATTAGTATTATTAATTAATTACCTATATTATTTATGATGATAATTTAGATTTATGTTACTGAGTGCTGCTCAGAGAGTAGAGATTGTATTTATTGAGAATGATCTTTTGCAGTAAGTGTTTAATTTGTAGTTTTGTACATTGTTACTTGTCAGGAATTATATGAATTAGATAATATCAAGGTTGAAGCTTTTACTGTAATGACCAAACTCATATTATCTTGTGTGTAATGTCATTATTTCCTTGTTTGCATTTGCTACTGCAATTTGAATTTGTTGTTTAAATTACATTAACTACATATCTTAATTATAATTTTGAATTATAGTTAAAATATATTGAAGATTACATTAAAAATAAATAGTTGTTGTAGCTCAGTTGGTTTGAACTCTTATTTATTTACTTACAAGTTTTGTGTTCAAGCCTCACAACCTAACACTTTATTTAAAAAAAAAAAATAATGGTTGGCGGGCGGGCCGGGCCAAAAAGGCCTGGGTTTCGGCCCAAAGCCCGTGTTTTGACGGGCGGACAGGGCCGACCCGTTTGCCAGGTCTACCCATCCAGATAGTCACGACAGTAATTTCTGACGCGGCAAACTCAATTTGTTGAAATTAAAAAAAAAATTAATAATTCAATCATCTAATTAACAAAATTAAAAAAAGAATTACTGAAGTGGAATATGCCCTATAATTTAAAATAATAAATTATATTTAAGCCTATAAAATGGTAGACCAAGTTTGTTAACACCAAAAGTGAAACTTTTTTACTTTACCTTTTTAACCTTGAAAATTAAAAAAAGAAACACAAATCATTTATCCACGTTATTTCTCACTGACTAATACTCCCTCCGTTCCTTAATATAGGTCATTTTAGACATGTGCACAAGATTAAGAAAATAATTGAAAAGTATTAACTATATTATCAATTGTCTATAATATCTTTCACCTCACTTATCTCATAAATATGGATCAAAAAAATAGGTGGAGTAATTAGGAGAAATTTGAGAAAAATAGTAATCAATTTTCCTAGATAACCACAAACGACAAATAATTAGGAATAAAAAAAAATCTAAAACGACCTACATATAGGAATGGAGGGAGTAGTAGTTAATTTTTAAAATTCAAAAACTTCCTTTTTCTCTCTCCCGACTCCTTTATTATCTATAAAGTGATGCTACAGACACAAACTATTTTACGAACATTTTATAAACTATTGATGTTGCATACTCTACCTCAGCATATTGATTAACAAATTATTTTAATATAGTTTTCGACCCCACATAATATGCTAAGATAAAGTATATTACATTAATAATTTATAAAATATTTATAAAATAGTTTATGTCTCTAATATTATTCTTATCGATATTATCTGTCCAATATATTCTCATACATTCTGCACACACGTAGTGTGTGTCAAGATACTTGTATGTATTATAAAGCGGGAAGAGAGTTGGTGTAAACAAAATAGTAAAACTTTTTACTTTCTTATTTTAAGATGGGAGGAGAGAGAGCAGTTACTTCTTAAACTAAAAAAAGTTTTAAGAAACTTTATTTTTTTCTCTTTCCGCTCCATTATTCATTTCTATCTTATCCATTCTATACACACAACTGCACGTAGTGTACTAGTAAAATATTAAATCTAGTAGTCTACACGTTTTGGCTAAAGTAAGTCGATCAGTTCTCTCTTCTCTATTGGAGATCTAGGGTTACAAACTAGAAGAGGCTGTATTGGGCACATTCTGCGAAAGACCCTAATGTTGGGTTGTTGAAAGAAGGGGAGGAGAATGCCATAGTGTCGTAGTTTATGGAGTTGCAGGGCTTGAAGGCTGTGGATGGGGAGGACCCATCGAGCTTAAATCACTGAATACTGATACATTTTTGTTTGAATGTCAAGAAGTTGATCAAGTAGTATGCATTGCAGTTTGATTGATTTCTAAAAGAAGAGATTTAAATAGAAAATGGATCTCAATTCCATCCAGAGCCCAGAGGCTAGTAACAACTAACAACATATATATTCGCACCACTCAAATTCAAACATTAGTACGTTAGAGCATTTCATTGTAACATTACATAGAATAAATTTAGGCTAACTTTTTCTTGATTTGAACTTGCGAAATGTTTGAATTTTGGGTATAAATTTTACTCTTTTATTTTTTTTGGTAGATTTTCTTTTTTGTAAATTAGTTGTTTACTACACCTTATTACATGCTAATTTAGTTTAGTATTATTGAATTTATGTATTTTTTTTTTGCTAAATGTATGATTGAAAATTGAAAGTTATAACACACAGGAAAAGAATAGAACAAAATGGATTGACACGGTACGTAGTCTCTGTCCTTAAAATGTTTATCGTCCTTTATCACTTGTAAGATTTGCTACAGGCAACTAATATACCTCGGGATATATGTCATACCTATAATAATCACTGTGATAACAACTCACAAATAAAAACTCTATACAAGCTTCTTTGTAAAAGTTGCAAAGTTTTCAGAGAGTAAGAAGATGTAGAGACTTACTTAGTTGCTAAAGTATAAAAACTGAACTCTGTAATATATTCAAAATATCAGTTACAAAATATTAATTCTGTAATCATAACTTGAATTAACACATAACAATTTTAATTAGTTGTTATCACGTGTATATTAAGTTTTTGTAGCTGAAGAATATTAACTTTGTTTGTAATTTAATTTTAAATCATGTCCATCAATCCGATTCGACCTTATCTTAAAAAAATAGGCTTATGGCACGGGTGAGTCGCTAGACTTTGTTTGCAGTTTAATTTTAAATCATGTCCATCAATTGGATTCGAGTTTTATCTAAAAAAAATAGGCTTATGGCTCGGGTGAGACTCCTAGCGATGATACATACGTGACACATGTGCGAATTGAAGTGCAAAGTGCGCCAATGCGACTTTGCGACGCGAACCCGGCCCCGGCGTGGGTCGCGGGCACCACGTCATTGTAATTTGTGACCATATCCAAGCATTCCCTTTAGTACCACAAGTAAATTAAACTATTACATGTATACTTATATAACATTAAATAGTTTAACTCCTTACCAATGTGAGACTTAAAAGAAAATAATTTACAAATAAAAATGCACATTTTCACATGCCCCACTTTGGATATAGTTAAAATACAATATATAATTTTTACTTGAATCGTATAATATTTTTTCTTAATCTCTTTGTAGTAGACGTCTATCAAATGCACTCATAATTCTATTTAAATTCAACCAATTGATGGGTCTAAATTAAACTCAAAATTGATAAAAACTCATAAAAGAAAAGATGCAATTTAACAATTTTGTTCACTATTTATTATTTATTTATTTATGTTCAATTTAATTAGTTAATGCCCTAAGCATGAGGAAAAAAGAAAAGAAAAGAAAAGGAAAGTAGATTAACATGAAACACCTAATAATCAAATTAATAGATGAATAAAAGTATAAAAATATTTTAATTAATTTAAATGAAAAAAATAAGATTAAAAAAAAGTACCTGAAATTTTGTAAATTTGTAAATGAGATTTTGTAAGTTTGTAAATGAAAAAAAAAACTGGAAAATGAGTTATGGACAAAAACTGAAGTGTTTACTTATTATATACTATGAAAGAAGATAATTTTAGACCTTTGCATGGTTACCTTTGCATGGAAACAAGGTAACTTTATGCTTGAGGTCAAATCAAGTGATGAATCGATAATTTGACCATGTGGCGAATCGATATGGCAATCCAAGTGATGAATCGATAATTTAACCAAGTGGCGAATCCATAATTTTTGGACCACAGTGTCAGCGGTGACTCAAGAATTTGAGTAACGTATAAGAGTTTTTTTTTAATTCTACTCTAATTTTTTTTTACAACAGGTTCTAATTTTACCTGCGAAGACCAACAAAAAGGGATAAAAGTTAAATTTGGGCAAAACCACATGTGATACTCTTTTATATTTTACTATTTGTAATCTGCTATTAGGGAGAATAAGCTTAACTTTGATTTATTTCATTATATATATATTGCCCGTTTTGAAATATAAATTGTTATTTATTTTTAAAAAATTAATTTGAGATATTTCGAATTAATTTTTAAAATGATAATATAGTTTAATATTTTAGAACTGAAGGAATACTGCATTAGCTATATGATTGATTGACAACATCAACTTAGCTTTGAAAAGGAAGATGAAATGGTTACAATATGGATAAATAAGGTTTTAATCATATAAAAGGTAAAGAAAGAGAGGAATATAATAGCTATAAATTAGCCAAAAAATAAAAGAAAAACACACTATTCTTTTGTTTTATCTTCTTCTTTTTTTTTTTTTTGGTTCTCTTCTGTTTTCTCTTCTTTAAATATTGAAAAAATAACTCTAAGACACCCCGTCTTTTTTTTCTTTCTTTAATGTCTCCAAATTAAAATTAACTCTCACATACATTAATTGTAAAGGTTAAAGGTTGTCCCACACTTGAGTTAGCTATCAGACTCCACACATTCGTCGGCCAAACACACGATCGAGAAGTGAAGAATGAGTGAGTAACAACAAATTAAGTCATGAAAAAGAGTTAAAATATATAGCCTTAATTCTCTACACACGATCGAGAAGTGAAGAACAAGGGATGATTTTTGCTATTATGGAATGAGGCTAATAGTTAAAGGCTCAAGGTTGGGGAAGAAGAATAAAAAGAGTTGAATGGGGTAATAGAGGCTCGAATAGATGGCTATGAGACCTACGGACTAGCCAACTGCCCCACCATTCCTTTGATTTTAACTGTTTGACCAAAATCTACATTTATTAAACCTTAGTCTACTATATATTAACCCTTTTATCATCTTATTAAAACGGTGGAATGTGTTTTAAATTATTGAATTCCATGCATAATTTTACATGCATGTCATAATTAAACTGATCATCATTTGGTTAATTATATAGGATAGTAAATGAGAACGTACAAGAAAGTGAACCAATTGATAGGTCTCTACTTATTTACAAGTTCGTCTCAGGCTAAGAAACTTCAACCTTCCTGTAAGAAACTCGATCGTAAACTCGAGTGGACTCTGATCAACTTAATTGTAACACATTCATTAAGCATTAAAGCTTGTACAACAGAAGCCAGAAATGTTCATAGTAATATATATATATATATATATATATATATATATATATATATATATATATATATATATATATATATATATATTACTTTTCACTCGCTGTGACTGAGAACTTCTTTGAGAAATCTATCGAAGTTATTATAAGATGATCCTCCAACACTTGTTGCGTCTTTTGCTTTCTTCTTCCATTCAAGTGCCCTTCTCCTCAACCTCTTCCCTTTATCACCTTCCATTATTTGGTTAACAAGAACTTCAATTTCGTCGTGCTTCACATCATGATTAACCTCTACGCCAATCCCCCACTCATCATCAACACAACTATACCTACAATTAGTTTGTTGTTCTGCGAAAAAAGGCCAACAAATCATAGGCACCCCTCCGCATATACTTTCCAACGTCGAATTCCACCCACAATGAGTTAAAAAGCCACCAACCGATTCATGTGAAAGTACTTCATCTTGTGGACACCAACTTGCTAACAATCCTCTACCTTGTATCTCCTTACGAAAATGTTGGGATAATATTGCTGAATCCCCCATTACAATATCAGGCCGAACTATCCATAAAAATGGATGTTTACTATTTGCAAGTCCCCATGCAAACTCTTTGAGGTGTTGGTCACTCATAACGGTTACGCTCCCATAATTGACGTAGATGACCGAGTTTGGTTCTTTTTTGTCTAGCCATTCGAGACATTCTGTGTCTTCTTTCCACAAACTCGGCCTAAATGAATATAGTGGTGTATTTGGGAGGTGCTGAAGGAGCAATGAAAGAGGGCCTATTGGGTAAGTGTGAGGGAATTTGGAGGAAATGGCTTGTAATACTTCCTGTTCTAAAGGCTCAAAAGTGTTGAAGATCAATGCTGATGCTTTAAAGCAATTTTGTGCTTCATTTTTTGCGAAATTGAACAAAAGATTATTGGGTTCCGTTGTTCGTATAAACGATGGAAGGTCCTTGAGACGGATGTTTCGCATGCCGGGGATCCAATCTACCTTTGTATCCAGAGAACCGTCAGTCAGGAAGCTTTCATCTGAAAATAATGATGTTAGTATTTTAACCACAGTTATCACAACCAGACTGATCATGGAACATACATCGTTGAAATTCCATCTTAGTATAAATAATTAAAAATTATTTGACTATCTTTAAGCAGTTTAACTGATTGGCCCTCCAGATTGTGAGTTTGTGGGATACATTTTAAAACATGTTGAAACGATCATGGGCATCAGTACACTATCGATCCATTTAATTATGTAATATATATATATGTATATGGGAAATGATCCATAACAAGTATTTGCTATGGATAAAAATTGGACAAATAGCATCTCCACCATACATTACATAAATCAAGCGCTGGGATTAAAAATTGTATATTACTGTCCGCCAGACGAAGTAGCGGACACTACTTAACAAATTTTCGAACAGATTTGACTGTTGGGTTATATTGCCATGACTGTTGACTGGCTTATACATTGGCGGATTCCCAAGCATGGTCAAATCATATTTATGGGTTGACTGGTGTGGGTCCAAGTGCAAAATTAGGGTTCACATGACCTAATTGAATTAAATGCACAATTAGAGTTCCACGGCCTCATTAAATGTGCAAATTAGGGTTCGCGTAACCTAATGGAACGAAGACGGAAAAGTCAGAAATAAATGTGCTAGACCCGGGACAAGCCTCCACGTGTCCTGAGGCAGAAGGCTCGGGAAGGCGGCTCGTTTTGAGAATTGATTGGGGGATTAGATTGGTGGCTAAAAGGACAGGGTAATATGGACATTATTCTAATGACTAAATGGTATTTCTGAAATTTCTTTGAAAACATGTGCCTAACATGTGACTACTTAATTCCAGAAAACTCTATAAATACCCCTTTCATTCTAGGAAGGAGGGGGACTCTTTTTGTTAACTTAAGGCTTGGATATTCCACCTAAAAGCACTAAAGGGTTTGGACATTCTCTCAACTCGAAGGACTCAAGAAAGCTCTTGAAATCCCTGCTACCCTAACACGATTTTCGGATTCTAGGAGTTCTGTCACGTGTCATTGGAGTAATCGCTCACCTGTTCTTCTCCCCTCTTCAATCAATTAACTAATTACGTGCTCTTTGTGGATTTTTCTCCTCCTCAGCCAATACGAAACCCTAACCCTAGCAAGACACAATTTTCTTGACCACAACTGGCTTATACATTGGCGGATTCCCAAGCATACATTGGCCTCTGTCAATTGGGTTATATTGCCATGACTGTTGACTGGCTTATACATTGGCGGATTCCTAAGCATGGTCAAATCATATTTATGGGTTAGCTGGCTTATACATTAGTGGATGAATTTTTTTTAGAATCCGCTTGTTTGTCTAGCGGACGGGCCTTATTATTTCTCAAAGTCCGTTACTTCGTCTGGCGGACGTCAATATACCATTTTTAATTCCAGCGCTTGATTTATGTAATGTGTGGTAGAGATGTTATTTGCTCAATTTTCATCCATAGCAAATACTTGCTATGGATCATTTCCCTATATATATATATATAAACACGGAGGATCAGGAACGGAGGATAAGTGTATGCGCGTTAAGGTAAATTAAACTTTTAAGCATATAAAAAATGCAATAAATCAGAAATAACATATGAGTGAAATAATTAATACTCTGTTTTAAAATTAGAGTTATATTTTTTAAAACAATAACTTTTAATAATAATTTTATGTTTACAAATGTACCATTTATATTAGTTAAAGAATATAATAATGATGTTATATTAAAAATGATAGTAACAAAGTAAGTAATGACAAATTAGAAATATTATATTAATTTGTCTAATCATGAAACAAAAATATATCTTATTTTTTAGAATAAATTTTTAAAAAAATATCTCTAATTTCAGAATGAGGAGTATTTAGTTACCTCATGAATAAACGAGCCTTACGTATGAATTAGCATATATATATATATATATATACACACACACACACACGATTTCGTTCAAGCACATTACTCTTAAAGAGCAATATTCCCTTAAAGAGCAATACTACTTGAAGGCTCCTTGTTTTTCTTTTTTAACATTTTCTCTCCTCACTCGGTTTTGTTAGACGACTGAGAGCAAGACCCGCTTCTGAGTTCCTTCTCCAACTTTCCATTCGAATTTTCACAAAACCTTCTTCAAATCTTCAGAAAATCGAAGTTGAAACAGAAAATTGAAGTCGAAATCATCAGGTCTCGAAGCCCTATAATCTTTAAAAGACCGAGCTTTAATTATCCAGGTGTCGAAGTTAAGAAGAAATTGTGCCCTAGAATCGGAACCTTCACAAATCGGTAAGCCCTTTCTTCACAAACCTCCTCAATTTAGGATATGACTATGCGGTTACTTTTTAGTTCAAGGTTTTGCTTGATTCGAGTCAAATTCCATTTGGCTGATTGTTTGTGGTTGAAGAAATCAAGTTTTGAAATTAGGACCTAAGATATTACTGAAAATATGGGGGGTGCAGGTAGGACTGGGCAAAATAATCGATTTTTTCAGTTTTTTCAGTTTTCCAATTTTCTAGACCGGACCGAACCCGCCGGTTCGGTACAAAAAGAACTGGTCCGGTTTCGGTACAAAAAACTCGGTATATACCGATTTTTCGGTACGACCTTTTTATGGTTTTGTATTACTGAACCGGACCGGTATATACCGGTTTTCTAATTTTTTTTTATTATTAATAATAATAAAATCATGATAATAATAATAATAATAAAATAATGACTATAATAATAAAAATAAAAATAATAATTATATTAATTTTCGATAAAAATCAATCGGTTCGGTATATCGGTCCAACCGGTACTGGTACCGGTACCGGTATCAAAATTTGGCCGATTTTGATATCGATTTGGTTCGGGCCGGTAAAAACTGGTTGCTCACCCCTAGGTGCAGGTAAGGGTGTAAACGAGTCAAACCGGAGCTAATATAGAGATACTCGAATTCGGCTCGAAATGATAAATTCGTACTCGAATTCGGCTCGAATTCGAATTATATTTGAAAAATTCTACTCAGATTCGACTCGATCGACTCGACTCGAATATTTATTACTCGAATTCGATCTGACTCGACTCGAATATTTATTCAAACTACTCGCGAGTTTCAAATTCAAGCTCGAATTCGAGTTTCCACATAATAACTAGTTTTATAATAAATATAATTATAAATTAAATTTGTTATTTTACTTAAAAATGAGAAAATATATTTATTATTACACTTTACAAATATAAAATCACAATTAAAATTAAAAACAAAACAAAATAATAACTATTATCCTAATTTGATTTAAATTTGTATATATTATAAGAGAATGTATCGAACATCTAATCGAATATGTATTAAACGAGTATGTATCGAATCACAATAAAAAATTCGAGTAGTTAGAATTTTAAACGAGTCGAGTATAACCTAACCTTGCTCAAATTCTACTCATATTTTTATTTGAACTATTTTTAATGCTCAGATTTGGATCATATTATTAACGAATCCGAGTCTCGCTCGTATTTTTTCGAGTCGAGCTCGAACTGTGTTGGCTTGTTTACAGCCTTTGGTGGAGGGGCGGGGGTTGGAAAGCAGTGGGCTTTGTTTCCTTTAGAGTATTCTATTGCTTACACTCAGAAAAGCCCCCTGTTTCACTTGCTATGTGAAAACCCCTATGTATCTCACTATCTTTTTCCCTACTCTCAGCATTTTGTATATGTACAATTTTTAAGTTGGAGATTCGAGTGTAATTTAGAATAGAATATGTAGAAGAATTTTGTAAAGCAAAGACAGTGAATACAATGTAGTCTATGCATCATACACAACTGAATAAATTTGTTATTTAATTTTTTTTAATACTAAAATAACATCTGATACGTATTTTAGATCAGATCAATTAAGACGATTTCTACGGATATTGCCTTAGTTCTTATCAATTTCTATGTATTATATATATATATATATATATATATATATATATATATATATATATATATATATATATTAATGTGTGTGTGTGTGTGTACCTTTGAAAGGAACAATGCCTCTTTTGATGAGTACAGGGAAGTGAAAATACCCCATAAATCCACAAGCCGAGGACGTACAAAACTGAACCTCCGGGACTCCAAGCTCATTAGCCGCCTCGATAGCGAAGCTCGTGCTTCCATCAGCTATTACGCATGTAACCGGCGGCACCTCCGCCGATGAGTTGAGCTTAGCTAAAAGATCTCGAAACGGAGCCAAACAACTCTTCGGAATGGACTCGAACAGGGCCGCAGGAGCTTGGGTTGAATCACGATCCGACGGTGGTAATCCCTCCGGTATGGTCTCGAACTTGAAATGGTCAAATCCGTTGACCCACTCGGATCCTTTTGACCGGAGTAACCGCCGGTGGTTGAACTCAGTGTTGACAAAGGTGATATAAAAGCCTCTTGAGTGGAGGAGCTTGGCTAGTTGCATCATAGGGATTACATGGCCTTGTGCTGGAAATGTAACACAAACTGCATGGGGTTTTTTAGCTGGATTTGAGCCCATTATTGGAGTTTTAATTTCTTTAATTAAAGTGCCTCTTTTTGGAACTGAAATTCAAAGGCTAACCTAGCTTCTTCATTGGACACTTAAAAATGGGAGGAAAAAAAAAGATGATGAAAGAAAATTAACAAGGCTTACAAGAAATTTGGGAACACCATTGCTTAATTCAGCAAAGTATTAAACTCTTGAATTGTTTAATGGAAGATAAATTCATATTAAATTAATTACAGCTATAAAGAGTACACTATGCCAACTGTAAGCCAATCATAATAGAGAGACAACACAAAAAGAGTAGTAATAATATGTATATAATGATTGTGATTGGAAAGAAAATGGAAGATGAGCTGCATTGCAATAAATTTTATATTATCGGAAGATATGCATAAAAATTAAATGAATTTAAATCTGAATTTTGAATGAGCTAAATTTGAATTTGAATAAAAAAATTATTTGATAATTGATATATCTGAAATAGTTGAATAACATATTTTTATTATTTTATCCCACAAAAAAAATTCAAAAAATTATTGTAAATTTATTTAATTTTACTTAATGCAATAGTTAATATTGTAAAAAAAAAAATCATTCAGCCACTCATTTAGCCTATTCAGCCAAAGAAATGAGACTAAGGGGCTGTTTGATAAAAACTGAATGAATCCGAATATGAATCTGAATGAGCTGAATCTGAATTGAATTTGAATCTGAATGAAAAAAGCTATTTGATAATTGACATGTTTGAAACATCTGAATAGCAAAACTTTATTATTTTACCCCTCTCAAAAAATTCAAAATTATTGTAAATTTATTTAATATTACTTAATATAATAGTTAATAATATTATTTTTTAATTTTTTAATTTTTTTAATTTTTTTTACTTCATTCAGCTGCTCATTCAGCCATTCAGCTAAAAAAATCTAACTTAGCCATTCAGCTCGTCCATCTTACCGATTCAGCCATTCAGACCAAAACAAACGCACTGACCGATTCAGCCATTCAGATTCAGCTCTAAACAAACACCCCCTAAACCATTCAACCCAAATCGTCTGAATGACTGATTGGTTCAGCAATTCAGACGATTTTAAAAAAAAACAAACGCGCTCAACGACTTAATCGGTCAGCCATTCAGTAGAAAACAAACAACCCCTATGTTTATTTAGTGAGTAATGATTTCTGGTTCTTACGTAACAATAGTTGCACAATATATATATATATATATATATATATATATATATATATATATATATATATATATATATATATATATATATATATATATATATATGGGTCCCCATCCATATCAATCGATTGCTATGAACACTATTTCAGCAACCATGATTGTAAGATCCTGACTATTATGAAATAAAAGTCTAATTTAATTTATGAATATTATTCTAAAATTATAAAATGTTAAATTGATAAATGGTCAAATGGACAATTAATCGGATAAATGAGCTAATAAAAGAGGAAGAAAATTAAATTATGTTGGATGGGCCCCAAGAGGCGGCTGGATGCTGGAGAAATGGGGGAGGGAGGAAATTGATTAGGGGACAAGAATGAGTGGGAGGAAGAAAGATAATGGAAAGGAAGAAAGGAAGAAAGTAAGAAAAGAGAAAGAGGAGAGAGAATGAATTATTAACAATCTCCTCACTCCCACCCTCACTCATTCGGAAGAAAAATCAGAAAAATTAGAGAGAGAGGGAAGAAAAAGAAGAAGAAAGAGAAAAAGAAGAAATGAAAACAAAAATGGTAAACTTAAAACCTTTGTTAATATTTGATTTTCATATATAGTTATTAAGTTTTACGAAATTTGTGGAAAGGGGATATGTTATGCTTATTAATTTGTGATGGATTAAACTTACATAAACGAGAGAAATCAAGAAACCAAATGAAGAGCAAAATCTGGAAATTTTCAAAAAAATTAGTTTACTACTTGATTTTGTAAAATCCATAACTCTTTGTGTATAATGAGTTAGGAGATGAGCGATATATCAAAAGAAAGCACTGGAAGTAAACTAAACACATAAATTATAATCACCTAAAATTCCTTGTGGATTTTTCGTTATGAATGTTTGAATGAAACTGTTCTGAAGGACTCATAGTCCAAAAAATCAATTTTCTTGAGCTCTATTGCGTGAGTTATAATTCTTAATACGACTGTTGGATCGTTGTAATTTTTGGATATGTTATACATATATAAGTTGAGTATATGTCCACAAATTTTGAGTCGTTAAAGATTAACGTATGATTTGTTGTAAATTTTTTGAAGTGGTTGGTTTGGAATGTTTCAAGCAGAATTTTTAGCAACAAGCTTAAAGTTTTAAAAATGTGTAAATGATTTTAAATCCGATTTGGGTGATTTTTGATGCTAAATTGGAGTATTTGAAGTCTAGTTTCTATTAAAATTAATTAAATTGATAGTTAAGTATTTGGTTAATGGTGATAATTGTAAGACCCCGAATTTTATGAAATGAAAGTATTCAATTTTCTTATAATTATTATTTTATTTAGTAAATGGTTAAATTGATAAAGGTTAAAGTTAAGGGTGACATTTGAAAATTTTGCAAAGTAAGCAAGTTGATATAAAATATTCGATTGGTCGGAGAATATTCGTACGACGACACAATCATTGGTGGACCCCACAACGGAGGTACTGTCGTAGTTAAAAAATGACTGAAATATTTTTAAACTGTTGAACTACCCAGTGGTAAAAGTACAGTAATACGCGTGGTTGCATAGTAGCACACGGTATTGATTATTGATGCTTACGTGAGAAGTCACTCAGTTATACTCAATTATTGCTACACTAATTTTTGCATAATATCTCACGTTATTTGATTCAATTATTGTCACATTATCATCTACATAATATTGTATATTATTAAATCAATAATTGAGACAACAAAGTTATTCATGTTATTATTTGTAATATTGACGATGTCTAGAAAGTTCTGTCGGGGAGAGGTTTGGTCACCTAATTGCGCGCCAATAGGGAGAAATCCTTATCGAAAAGCCCCCTCTTTCCTGAGAATGATCTGGTTGTTAAATATTGTGAGTTATAATATTAATGATGAATAATTGTTGAATTATTAAGAATGTGTTTATTGAAGATAAGTGAATTACAAAAGTTAGAGGGGAATAATACAAACTTGGAAAACTTTAGGGGTACTAAAGTGTAATCAGTTAAATCAATCTGGACCATTGATAGTGGTTTTAATAGTAAATCAATCTGGACCGTCGGTGGTGGTTTTAATAGTAAATTAATCTGGACCGTCGGTGGTGGTTTTAAAAGTAAATCAATTTGGACCGTCGGTGGTGGTTTTAATAGTAAATCAATCTGGACTGTCGGTTATGGTTTTAATACTAATCAATTTGGACCGTCCGTTCTAATAGTAAATCAATATGGACCGTTCGTGAATTAGTTACTATTTAGTCATTTCTCCTATAAATAGAAGCTTAATTCTTTTTTCATTCTCACCAATTTACTGAGACTCACAAGAGAAACTATAGAGAGAGAAACTATAGAGAGCAAGAAGAAAAGTATTCTGCTACTTCACTATTGTAGTATCAAGTCTTCTACTAAGGTAAGGGGTATTATTTCTTTCGTATGCATAAGGAATACTATTTTTCGTATTCATCCTTTAATATGTCGGAATAACCTGTCTACGCGGATTACGTACCGTATGATAGGTGAAAATCTATTTGCAGTTTCGTATGTTATTTCTTTTCATATTCTTAAATCTAAACTTACTATGGTAAGTATTGCTTCTATAATCCTTGAAATTAGTGTAATATCCTTGAGTTTTGCGCTTTATCCAATATCATTTTATTGGAATATTGATCTGAACTTTCTTATTAAATATCAATATTTTCACCCGAAGTACTATTCACGGGTTACTATTTACCCGGTTACTATTCACTATAATATTATTCACTAGGATATTTGGGCCACTTTTAATGCCGGAGTACTATTCATGAATTACTATTTACGGGTTACTATTCACCTGATTACTATTCACTCAAATATTATTCACTCGGGTATTCGGGACACTTTTCATGTCGGCGTACTATTCACGAGGTACTATTCCCGAAGTACTATTCACGGGATACTATTCACCGAAAAATTTATTTTTTATCTGTTCAAATTATTTTTGATACTTAGATATTATTCTTAAATTTTACTCCACAAAGCAATATCATGTTGACAATTTGAACATTATTAAATTCTGGATAAATTAAATTATAAATCTTTAAAATTTATCCTTTGCTTTCATTTAATTGAATTCTTATATCATTGTCATCATCCTCATGCTTATATTGTGATGAAGGTCATCTTTGGCTTACGTGCATAGATGGACTGTTGATTAGTATGATTATGACCAGGGATCATTCGGAATAATCATAACCCGTAATGTTACAAATGATGTGGTAAAAGTCCTCATTGACCTGTAGTGCATTGAGGGACAGTGGTTGGTATGATTATGACCAGAGATTATTCGGTATAATCATGACCATTGATGATTACATGAATATCCTTGGCCCGTAGTGCAGGGATGATTCGATGATGTGGTTTATTTATGAAGCTTAGTCTCAGCGATAAAGTTGATGAAATCCTTTTTAAATCATAGAAGATAGTAGATATCATGCTCTACTTGACTCTTCTAATGGATTGCTTGTTCCGCTGCAGTTAAACTTGTTGTCCATTATATTCTATCAGTTTAACATTGTTGAAGGCTAATGATAACTTATTCTGCATTATCTTAGTTATAATATTTCGTACTGGGCTAGTTGAGCTCACCCTTTTGCTTTCATTATTCTCTTCAGGAAATGAGGACATAGCCGGGACTAGTCGGGGAACGGAGTGATGGCTCGAGATGGTTGTTTTAGTAATCCTCACTATTTAGTGTGATAATAAATATAATGAGGATTGAATTTAAGTTTGGATATTGTCTATGAGACAATATTCGTGTAAAAACTCTCAGCTCTTATTGTATAATTAAGTTTGTATTTGTATTCTGTACAATGTATTTGGCTACCCAAGATGGGTGATGTATACCTATTTTGAGGGCGTCACAGTTGGTATCAAAGCTTAGGAATATGATCCCTGGCTGAGATGTGAGACAATAACTAGGAAGGGAGAGACGGGGAATTCTTTCGCTAGTATGACCTACCTAAGTTTATTTGTTATTTAATTGGTCGGTCAGAGTATAGGGATAATATGTGACATGTCAATTAACCCTTGTTTTGTGGCAGTATTTGATAACGGTAGCTAAAAATGTTAACAATGGAGTGAATGAGACCGTGGAGATACCTCTAATCACCAACTAAGATAATGTGATGTTAGGCGAAGAAGGAATTAGAGATATCTATGTGGTGAGTAAAGAATTAATAGTTGCACCCGAGCTAGTCGTAGAGGTAGCAACTGAGAGTGAGGAAGAAGTGGAACCTGAGAAGAATTTATTAGAAGAACTTTATGATCAAAATGTAGAATTGCAAGATCGTATTCATGAGTTAGAAGAACAGGCTGAAGAACGACAGGCAGTCGTGGAGCAAAGGTATGTAACAATTCAAAATTGTGTTACCCGATGTGCGATGTTTGAACAGAAGCACTTTTTGGCAGAGTATAAGATATTAGAGCTGGAATCTGAGAATTCTATTATCAAAATTCTGATGAAAGAAGAGACAACTGAACGAATAAGAATGGAGGATGCATGGGTAAAAGCCGCACGACGCGCTGATATTGTAGAAAAAGACGTCCGATCCAATAAGGCTAAAATAGATGAAATGGATTTCGCTTTTTGGACAGCAATTGGGAGAATCCAACATCGAGTTCAGAATTACCATGTGCAGAGCGGTCAACCCAAATTCAATATGGATCGGAGAGTAATGATTCAAATCATGGATCAGGAATGCGAAGAAGCAATTGAGGGTGGAATGTACTCCATAGCGAAGTTAAGTCCAGTTGAGACGATGGCACCAAAGGCGGATACAGACAAAATAAAGTTGGTGGTTTTAGGAAGAGCGTTTTTCATGACGAGGAACCCAAACGAAGTTATCACGGGTAAGTTAATCATAAACTCTAGCGAAGTCTATACTTTATTTGATACCGGTTCTACCCATTCTTTTATTTCTCCTACTTGCGCTCAACGTTTAAATTTGACTCCGGAAAAATTAGACTTTGACTTATCGGTTGAAACTCCGTTAAGAGAAACCTTCGTTACCTCCACTGTTTATAAGTCTTATTTGAATTGACACTTTTAAATTACCTGTCGATCTTATCTATTTGAAAATATTTGCCTTTGATGTGATTCTAAGAATCGACAGGTTAACTACTCATCATGCTAAAATTGATTGTTTTTGTAAGGTTGTTAGCTTTCATATTCTAACCAACCTATTATGCGAATTTAAACAACTAAACTGTTAAAGTCAATTACTATCATATCAAGCCATAAAGCTATTCGTTTATTGAAAAACGGATGCCAAGCTTTCTTAGCCCATGTCACAGATTTAAACAAAAATCCGTCAGATTTGAATGATATTTCCATTGTTAATAAATTTTCTGACGTATTCCCTGAAGAACTTACTAGCCTACTCCCAGAGCATGAAATCGAATTTTGTATTGACCTTAAACCCATTCTTAAAGCGTCAAATATTTCTTCACCCAAAAGGAACTCAACATGCGGCAACGACGTTGGCTTGAGTTGTTGAAAGATTACGATCATACAATTTAATATCATCTTGGAAAAGCTAACGTGGTAGCTGACGCATTGAGTAGAAGATCATATGCGGGTACAAGTGTGATATTGTCAACGCAAAGGCCCATTTTATATGACTTACAAAGGATGGAGATATAGATAAAGACTCAAGAAACCCATGTAATGATGACAAATATACGAGTAGAACCAACTTTAATCGATAAAGTTAAAGCTGCTTAAGCTACATATTTCGAGCTGATGAATATGAAAAAGAAGGTTCAAGAAGGCGTTATTCTAAAAGCAAGAATCGACGAAGAGAGGAAATCTCAACCCTCAATTCTATTGTCCCATTTGAAATCCTCGATCGAGTAGGAACTGTGGCCTATAGACTCGCTTTACCGTCAAGTATGTCGCGTGTTCGTAACATTTTTCACGTATCGATGTTACGTAAATATGTGGACGACCTGAACCACATTATTGAATTAGAACTAGACGAGATAGCAGAAGATTTAACGTATGAGGAGATACGTGTTAAATTCTTGGATAAGAAGGATCATATTCGACACTCAAAGCTTATACCTCAAGAGTTAGAATCTAAATAAGGTATATATCCTCACGTCTTCGGTATACTAGATACGTACGTAAATTTCGAGGGCGAAATTTCATAAGGAGGGGAGATTGTAAGACCCCGAATTTTATGAAATGAAAGTATTCAATTTTCTTATAATTATTATTTTATTTAGTAAATGGTTAAATTGATAAAGGTTAAAGTTATGGGCGACATTTGAAAATTTTGCAAAGTAAGCAAGTTGATATAAAATATTTGATTGGTCGGGGAATATTCGTTTTAACAGGAAATATTCGTACGACGGCACAATCATTGGTGGATCCCACAACGGAGGTACTATCGTAGTTAGAAAACGACTGAAATATTTTTAAACTGTTGAACTACCCAGTGATAAAAGTACAGTAATACGTGAGGTTACATAGTAGCACACGATATTGATTATTGATGCTTACGTGAGAAGTCACTCAATTATACTCAATTATTGCTACACTAATTGCTGCATAGTATCTCACGTTATTTGATTCAATTATTGTCACAGTATCATATGCATAATATTTTATATTATTAAATCAATAATTGAGACAACAAAGTTATTCATATTATTATTTACAATATTGACGATGTCTAGAAAGTTCTGTCGAGGAGAGGTTTGATCACCTAATTGCGCGCCAATAGGGAGAAATCCTTATCGGAAAGCCCCCTCTTTCCTGAGAATGATCTGGTTGTTAAATATTGCGAGTTATAATATTAATGATGAATAATTGTTGAATTATTAAGAATGTGTTTATTAAAGATAAGTGAATTACAAAAGTTAGAGGGGAATAATGCAAACTTGGAAAATTTTAGGGGTACTAAAGTGTAATAAGTTAAATTAATCTGGACCATTGGTGGTGGTTTTAATAGTAAATTAATCTGGACCATTGGTGGTGGTTTTAATAGTAAATCAATCTGTACCGTCGATGGTGGTTTTAATAGTAAATCAATCTGGACCGTCGGTGGTGGTTTTAAAAGTAAATCAATCTGGACTGTCAGTGGTGGTTTTAAAAGTAAATCAATCTGGACCGTCGGTTGTGGTTTTAATAGTAATCAATTTGGACCATCCGTTCTAATAGTAAATCAATATGGACCGTTCGTGAATTAGTTACTATTTAGTCATTTTTCTTATAAATAGAAGCTTAATTCTTCTTTCATTCTCACCAATTCACTAAAACTCACAAGAGAAACTATAGAGAGAGAAACTATAGAAAGCAAGAAGAAGAGTATTCTGCTACTTTACTATTGCAGTATCCAGTCTTCTACTAAGGTAAGGGGTATTATTTCTTTTGTATTCATAAGGAATACTATTTTTCGTATTCATCCTTTAATATGTCAGAATAACCTGTCTACGCGGATAACGTACCGTATGATAGGTGAAAATCCATTTGCAGTTTCGTTTGTTATTTCTTATCATATTCTTAAATCTAAACTTACTATGGTAAGTATTGCTTCTATAAGGGATCATTCGGTATAATCATGACCCGTAATGTTACAAATGATGTGATAAAAGTCCTCATTGGCCTGTAGTTGTAAGACCCCAACTTTTTAAATAAAGATGAATTTTTTATAAATATTATTTTTTAATATTATGGAGCGAAATTGATATAATGTTATAGTTGTGGGTAGTATTTATAAATTTTGTAAAGTACGCAAGTTGTTATATAATATTTGGTCGGGAAATATTCGTTTTAACAGGGAATATTCGTACGACGACACTGTAAGACCCCAGCTTTTATAAATAAAGATGAATTTTCTATAAATATCATTTTTGAATATTATGAAGTAAATTTGATATAATGTTATAGTTGTGGGTAATATTTATAAATTTTGTAAAGTACGCAAGTTGGTATATAATATTCGATTGGTCAGGGAATATTCATTTTAATAGGAAATATTCGTACAATGACACAATTATTGGTGGACCCCACAACGGAATTATTGTCGGATTGAGAAAACGACAAAATTATTTTATTAAAAAAAAACGGCGGAAGTTTTACCGTTAATACTGTTGAACTACTCAATAGTAAAAGTACAGTAATACGCGTGGATGCATAGTAGCATACGGTATTGATTATTGATGCTTACGTGAGAAGTCACTCAGTTTTGTTATATATACATATATATGAAAGCGACGTGTTGAATTATGATAACATGGGGGGAGGAATTTTGAAAGTCACGATAAGGAGTATTAATGCAAGATTGGGTTATATATATATATATATATATATATATATATATATATATATATATATATATATATATATATTTTATACATATGTGAAAGTGGGGTGGGAGGAAAATGGGTGTTACGTAGGAATGGGGCTGATATTTAGTCAAGGGATGGGAGATTTTTATCAAGTGGGTGGAAAATTTAATTGGTGATCACATGGGGGTGTATTATTCCATTATTATATGTATGCAAGATTGAAAAGCTTGGCAGAAGAAATCAATTGAAGTCACGGGGTTTTCACCCATGATAATTGTTTGCACAGGTTATATATATAATATTGTTTAAAAGATTTTGTTTTATTAGAATATTTTATTAAATCAATCTGGACCGTCCGTTTAAAAGTAAATCAATCTGGACCGTTCATGAGTCAGTTACTATGCAGTCCATTTTTCTATAAATAGAAGCTCATTCCTTCATTATTTTCTTACGAATTCACTGAAACTCTAGAAAGATAAACTATAGAGAGAAAGAAGAAAGTATTCTGCTACTTCACTACATATATATCCAGTACTCTTCTTCTTAAGGTAGGGAATATTATTTGTTGTACTCGTAAGGGGTATTATTTCTTTTGTATTCATGAAGAGAACTTCTGTTATTCCATTCTTTATTATTCTGCTGGAATAACTTGTATACGCGGACTACCCTATACTTGGTGATATTCTTCTAATATTCCGTCTTTATTATTATTCTGTTGGAATATCCTGTCTGTGTGCTTTACGTCGGACCTGGTTCCGTCTTTATTATTCTGTTGGAACATCCTGTCGGTGCGAATTTCGCCTGACCTGGTTCCGTTACTTATTATTCTGTTGGAATAACCTGTCTATGCGAAGTACCGCATGTATGGTGATTTTTTTTGTTATTCCATTCTTTATTATACTCAGTTGGTTAAAGTTTTGACGTTTATACTCCATGAAATTTGTGGAATATCCTTTGTAAGACCCCAAATTATTAATAAATGAAATTTAAATTCCCTCTATTTATTATTTTGAAATAGTAAGTGTTAAATTGATTAATGAGGTTAGTTATGGGTAAAATGCGTAAATATTTTAAATAAGCAAGTGGTTATAAAATATTCATTGTTGTTGGGGAATATTCGTTTGGTCGTGGAATATTCTTCCTGTCGGGGAATATTCGTACGACGGCGCAGTCTTTTGTGGGCCCCCATAACGGAAAGCGATTGGATGAAGAAAACGACAAGTATATGTTTTTTATTAATAACGGCGTAGTTGTTACCGTTAATACTGTTGGAATACCCGGTGGTTAAAACACAGTAATACGCGTTGTTACACAGTAGCACACTGTATTGCACCAATTATTGATTCTTACGTAAGAAGGCACTACTCAATAATGGTTACAGTAATTACTGTTCAGTATTTTATTTTATTGATTCAATAATTGCTGCGTTGATATTTTATATTACTGTTGTTTCAATAATTGTCACTACACAGTATTTCCCATTATCAGATCAATAATTCATATTATTTGAATAATATTATTAGATAACATTATTGGCAATGTCTAGAAAGTTCTGTCTAAGGAGAGGTTTGGTCATCTAATTGCGCGCCAGTAAGGAGAAATCCTTATTGGAAAGCCCCCTCTTTCCTGGGAACGGCCTGGTTGTCATAAATGTGATTCTGTAATATTATTTGTAAATAATTAATTATTGATTCATATGATAAGGAAATATTTATTTTTGTGGATATAAATGAGGGATATATTTTTTGTGGTTAAAAATGAAGGAGTTAATGTTGAGGTTTTTATCAGTATTTTTGTCGGAATGGAGGTATTAAAAATCAGGGTTTTTGAGATATTTTGCGGGAGTTATAATTTTTAATCCGACCGTTGGATCGTGGTAATTTTTGGATATGTTATACATATATAAGTTGAGTATATGTCCACAAATTTTGAACCGTTAAAAATGAACGTATGATTTATTATGAATTTTACGAGATGACTGGTTCAGAAATTGTTGAATTTTCGGAGTTAATCATTTTGGTAGAAAATTCTAGAATTGGTGGGCCCCACTCTTGGTTGGTGAAGAAATGTGCTGAGATTTTTATTCAAATGTGGTGGGTGGGAATAGTAGCAGGTAAAGCCATCAGGTTGCAGGTTAAGTCTGCTTCGGCGTGCTAACATTTTCCTATAAATAGAGGGCTAAGTTAGAATTGAAAATCACACCAGAAACAAGTTTTCTCTCTTTTTCTCTCTAGATTATTGAGTGTATTTTGTGAGTATTTAGATACTTTGAGAGTTTCTATTCATCAGAGCAAGTGTCTTTCAGCCTTATACCGGTATTCCGACCAGAAGTACTGTCTGTACGAGGTAAGGGATGTTATTTTATTCAAAAATGATATTATTTCTTCAATATCATTATGCCGAAATATTGGTTGGAAATTTTTATCAAATTTGGAACTTTTCACGTCGGGGTTACTATTCATGAGTTACTATTCACGAGTTACTATTCACGAGTTACTATTCACCGAAAAATAAAATTTTCTTCTTTTCGTCCAAAATATCTATTCTGGGTACTAGCTTTGATTGTATCCATGTTTTGATCATTCTTGAATTCTACTTCACTATGAATAATTATAAGGTATTTTTGGACATGAATAAATCGAAATACGAATCCTTAATATTTGTTATTTTGTTTCACTGGATTCGTTTTCTTTAATATATTTTTCATCATCCTCAGTCCTAAATGATGATATTACTGAATATCTTTGGCCGTAGTGCAAAGATGAATGATTAACTGATGAATATCTTTGGCCCGTAGTGCAAAGATGAACAGGTGTTGAGATGAACATGACCGACTGGTGATACAAATGAATATCTTTGGCCTGTAGTGCAAAGATGAATATTTGATTAAAAATGGTTATTGATTGTTGTTACAGGGATAAAATATTGATGATGGACTTTTAAATCTTAGAAGATAGTAGAACTCATTCTCTACTTGACTCTTCTAATGGTTTGCTGTTTCCGCTGCAGTTATTGATTTAAAACTTGTTGTCTATTGTATTCTATTAGATTTTTCCCTGTTGAAGACTAACGATAATTTGTTCTGTATTATCTTAGTCATAATGTTCTTTACTGGGCTAGTTGAGCTCACCCTTTTCCTTTTTGTTCCATTTTTCTCAGGAGGCGAGAATGTAGCGAGTACTAGTCGGGGTATGGAATGATGGTTCTAGAAGTTACTTTAGTAGTCCTCACTATTTTTGTGAAATAATGTATCAATAATTGTAATGAGGGCTTATTTGAGTGTGGATATTGTCTAAATGACAATATTTGTATTTAAACTCACAGTTCTTGTGTTGTAATAATAAAGATGTAGTTGTTTCTGTACCATGTATTTTGGCGACTCAGAATGGGTGTTGTATACCTATTTTGGGGGCGTCACATCCTTGATATTTGCGCTTCATCCAGTATATTTTCATGGAAATATTCTTCTGAGCATTCTTGAATTTTACTGCACAAAGCAGTATGATGCTGACAATTTGGACGTTATTGGTTCCTGGATAAATTAATTCTTGAACTTGTTTTATTGAATTCTTATATCATTGTCATCATCCTCATGTTTATATTTTGTTGAAAGTCATCTGTGGCATGTAGTGCATAGATGGACTTGGTATGATTATAACCAGGGATTATTCGGTGTAATCACGACCGTAATGTTACAAATGATGTGGTAAAAGTCCTTATTGGTCCGTAGTGCATTGATGGACAGTTGTTGGCATGATCATGACCATTGATGAATACACGAATATCCTTGGCCCGTAGTGCATGAATTATTTGTGGTTGTGATACTAATGAGTATCCTTGGCCGTAGTGTAGAGATGATGTGGATTATTTATTAAGCTGAGTCCCAGCAATAAAAGTGATGAAAAACCTTTTAAAACATAAAATATAGTAGATTTTATTCTCTACTTGACTCCCGAATGAGGTCAAGAAAGCAAGGAACCTCAATGAGGTCATCACGGGTAAGCTTATCATAAACTTTAGCGAAGTCTATACCTTATTTTATACCGGTTCTACCCATTCTTTTATTTCTCCTACTTTCGCTCAACGGTTAAATTTGACTCCGGAGAAATTAGACTTTGACTTATCTGTGAAAACTCCGTTGGGAGAAACTTTCATTACATCCACTATTTATAAGTCTTGTTTGGTTCAAATCGGTACCCTCACATTACCTGTCAGTCTTATTTCATTAAAAATACTTGCATTTGACGTAATTCTAGGGATTGATTGGTTAACTACTCATCATGCAAAAATTGATTATTTTCGTAAGGTTGTTAGCTTTCATATTCCTAACCAATCTGTTATGCGAATTCAAGCCACCAAACCATTAAAATCAATCACTGTCATCTCAAGCCATAAAGCTATTCGTTTATTAAAAAACGGATGTCAAGCTTTCTTAGCTCATGTCATGGATCTAAATAAAAATACGCCAGTTTTGAATGATATTTCTATTGTTAATGAATTTTCTGACGTATTCCCTGAAGAACTTCCTGGCCTACCCCCAGAGCGTGAAATTGAATTTTGTATCGACCTTGAACCTGGTACAAAACCTATTTCCAAAGCCCCATATCGAATGGCTCCTATTGAACTTCAGGAGTTAAAGATCCAACTACAGGAATTGTTAGACATCGATTTCATTCGTCCTAGTACTTCTCCTTGGGGTGCTCCTGTTCTATTCATGAAGAAGAAAGATGGGAGTATACGACTTTGTATTGATTATCGGGAGTTGAATCATGTCACCATCAAAAATAGGTACCCATTGCCACGTATTAATGACTTTTTTGACCAGTTGCAAGGAGCACAATTCTTTTCAAAGATCGATCTTCGTTCTGGATATCATCAGCTGAAGGTTAAAACTGAGGATATTCCAAAGACTGCCTTCAGAACTCGGTACGGGCATTATAAATTCTTAGTCATGTCTTTTGGATTGACTAATGCTCCTGCTGCCTTCATGGATATGATGAACCGAGTATTCAAGAAATATTTGGATCACTTTGTGGTCGTCTTTATTGATGACATCCTTATTTATTCCAAAAGCCGTGAAGATTATGAACAACACTTGAGGCTGATACTCCAAAAGCTTCGTGAATACAAGCTTTATGCGAAGTTAAAGAAATGCGAGTTCTGGCTTGAGGAAGTAGCATTCCTTGGGCACGTGGTATCAAGTCATGGAATATCTGTTGACCCAACAAAGATTGAAGCTATTCAAAGCTGGGAGCAATCTAAATCAGTGACCGAAGTACGTAGCTTTCTCGGCTTAGCTGGTTATTATCGGAGATTCGTAGAAGGGTTTTCTTGAATCGCTACTCCACTAACTCAGCTGACTCGGAAAGATACAAAGTTCGGTTGGAGCGAGAAATGTGAGAAGAGTTTCTAAGAACTCAAGAGGAGACTCATTTCAGCACCTGTTCTGACAATACCATCTGGTTCGGAGGGATTTATCATCTACAGTGATGCTTCGAGCAAAGGGTTAGGATGTGTTTTCATGTAACATGGGAAAGTCATAGCCTATGCCTCACGACAACTCAAAGAATATGAGAGAAATTATCCTACTCATGATCTAGAGTTGGCAGCTGTTGTTTTCGCACTAAAGATTTGGAGGCATTACTTGTATGGGGAGAAAGTGGAGATCTTTACGGATCATAAAAGCCTCAAATATTTTTTCACTCAAAAGGAACTCAACATGCGACAACGACGTTGGCTTGAACTGTTGAAAGATTATGATCATACCATCCAATACCATCTTAGAAAAGCGAACGTGGTAGCTGACGCATTGAGTAGAAGATCATATGCGGGTACGAGTGCAATATTGTCAATGCAAAGGCCCATTTTGTATGACTTACAAAATATGGAGATAGAGATAAAGACTCTAGAGACCCACGTGATGATGGCGAATATACGAGTAGAACCGACTTTAATTGATAAAATTAAAGCTGCTCAAGTTACATATCCGAAGCTGATGCGTATGAGGAAGAAAGTGCAAGAAGGTGCGATGCTGGAAGCAAGAATAGATGATGAAGGAATACTTCGAGTCAACTCCAGACTTTGTGTTCCTAACGATCCTGAGTTAAAGTATAAAATCATGATGGAGGTGCACAACACACCGTTTGCAATCCATCATGGGAGTACCAAAATGTATCATGATCTTCGTCATACATTTTGGTGGAGCAATATGAAGAGAGAGATAGCGCTGTTTATCTCAAGGTGTCTAACTTGTCAACGAGTTAAAGATGAGCATCAAGTACCAAAACGTCCATTGCAACCACTTAAAATTCTAGAATGGAAGTAGGAGTACATTACCATGGATTTTGTTACTGGTCTTCCCAAGGTTTCTCAAGGCATAGATGCAATTTGGGTCATTGTTGATAGATTGACCAAGTCTGCTCACTTCTAACCTATACGAGAAGCTTATACACTTAAACGTCTTGCTTGTATGTACATAAATGAGGTTGTAAGATTGCATGGTATGCCAGTATCCATAGTTTCTAATCGAGACCCAAGATTCACTTCACGATTTTGGGTTAGTTTACAAAAAGCTATGGGCACGGATTTACGATTTAGTTCGACATATCATCCTCAGACGGACGGATAATCAGAGAGGACTATTCAAACTCTTGAAGATTTATTAAGACTCTGTGTCCTTGATTTCGAGGGAAGTTGGGACAAGTTCTTACCATTGCTGGAGTTTTCTTACAACAATAGTTATCAAACAAGCATTGGCATGGCTCCATTCGAGGCGTTGTATGGAAGAAAGTGTCGTTCTCCAGTATGTTGGGATGAGGTGGGTGAAGCAACGTTGTTGGGACTGGAGTTGGTACGTATGACTACGAAAAATATTCAAACGATCTGACAACGTATAAAAACCTCACAAGATCGACAAAAGAGTTATGCTGATCTTCATCGAAAGGACGTGGAATTTGATATAGGAGATCATGTGTTATTGCGAGTTGCTCCGTGGAAAGGAGTTACGAGATTTAGAAAGAGAGGAAAACTTAATCCTCGATTCATCGACCCATTTTTAATCCTCGATCGAGTAGGAACTGTGGCCTATAGACTCGTTTTACCGCCAAGTATGTCTCATGTTCATAACGTTTTTCACATATCCATGTTACGTAAATATGTGGAAGACCCGAACCACATTATTGAGTTAGAACCGGACGAAATAGCGGAAGATTTGACGTATGAAGAGGTTCCTGTTCAAATCTTGGAAAAGAAAGAACATATTCTACGCTCCAAGGTTATACCTCAAGTCAGAGTTTTGTGGAGAAACCACGATGTTGAGGAAATGACTTGGAAGTTAGAATCTGAAATGAAATCAAGGTATCCTTACCTCTTCGACATACCAGGTATGTATCCTAATTTCGAGGGCGAAATTTTATAAGAAGGGGAGGTTGTAAGACCCCAGCTTTTATAAATAAAGATGAATTTTCTATAAATATTATTTTTAAATATTATGGAATAAATTTGATATAATGTTATAGTGGTGGGTAATATTTATAAATTTTGCAAAGTACGCAAGTTGGTATATAATATTCGATTGGTCGGGGAATATTTGTTTTAACAGTGAGTATTCGTACAACGACACAATCATTGGTGGACCCCACAACGAAATTATTGTCAGATTGAGAAAACGACAAAAATATTTTATTGTAAAAAAACGACGAAAGTTTTACCGTTAATACTGTTGAACTACAAGGTAGTAAAAGTACAGTAATACGCGTGGTTGCATAGTAGCATAGGGTATTGATTATTGATGCTTACGTGAGAAGTCACTCAGTTTTGTTATATATACATATATATGAAAGCGACGTGTTGAATTATGATTACATGGGGGGAGGAATTTTGAAAGTCACGATAAGGAGTATTAATGCAAGATTGGGTTATATATATATATATATGTTATACATATGTGAAAGTGGGGTGGGAGGAAAATGGGTGTTACGTAGGAATGGGGGTGACATTTAGTCAAGGGATGGGAGATTTTTATCAAGTGGGTGGAAAATTTAATTGGTGATCACATGAGGGTGTATTATTCCATTATTATATGTATGCAAGATTGAAAAGCTTGGCAGAAGAAATCAATTGAAGTCACGGGGTTTTCACCCGTGATATATGTTTGCACAGGTTATATATGTAAGACCCCAACTTATTAATGAATAAAATCAAATTTTCTCTAAATATTATTGTGAATAATAAGGGGTTAATTTGATATAATACTTTGGTTATGGGTGAAATGTGCAAATTTTGCAAAATAAGCAAGTGGTTATAAAATATTTATTTTTGGTCGGTGAATATTCGGTTGGTCGTGGAATATTCTTGCTGTTGGGGAATATTCGTACGACGACGCAGCCTTGTGTGGGCCCCATAACGGAAAGCGATTGGATGAAGAAAACGACAAGTATAAGTTGTTTATAAATAACGGCGTAGTTGTTACCGTTAATACTGTTGGAATACCCGATGGCTAAAATACAGTAGCACACGGTATTGCACCAATTATTGATTCTTACGTAAGAAGGCACTACTCAATAATTGTTACAGTAGTTATTATTCAATATTTTATTTTATTGATTCAATAATTGCTGCGTTGATATTTTATATTATTGTTGTTTCAATAATTGTTCCTGCACAGTATTTTCATTTATCAGATCAATAATTCATATTATTTGAATAATATTATTAGATAACATTATTGGCAATGTCTAGAAAGTTCTGTCTAAGGAGAGGTTTGGTCATCTAATTGCGCGCCAGTAAGGAGAAATCCTTATTGGAAAGCCCCCTCTTTCCTGGGAACGGCCTGGTTGTCATAAATGTGATTCTGTAATATTATTTGTGAATAATTAATTATTGATTCATATGATAAGGAAATATTTATTTTATGTGGATATAAATGAGGATATATTTTTGTGGTTAAAAATGAAGGAGTTAATGTTAAGGTTTTTGTCAGTATTTTTGTCGGAATGGAGGTATTAAAAATCAGGGTTTTTGAGATAGTTTGCGGGGGTTATAATTTTTAATCCGACCGTTGGATCGTGGTAATTTTTGGATATGTTATACATATATAAGTTGAGTATATGTCCACAAATTTTGAACCGTTAAAAATAAACGTATGATTTATTATGAATTTTACGAGATAACTGGTTCAGAAATTGTTGAATTTTCGGAGTTTATCATTTTGATGGAAAATTCTAGAATTTGTGGGCCCCACTTGTGGTTGGTGAAGAAATGTGCTGAATTATATTTCAAATGTGGTGGGTGGGAATAGTAGCAGGTAAAGCCATCAGGTTGCAGGTCAAACCTACTAAAATTTTCCTATAAATAGAGGGCTAAGTTAGAATTGAAAATCACACCAGAAACAAGTTTTCTCTCTTTCTCTCTCTAGATTATTGAGTGTATTTTGTGAGTATTTAGATACTTTGAGAGTTTCTATTCATCAGAGCAAGTTTCTTTCAGCCTTATACCGGTATTCCGACCAGAAGTACTGATATTTTGAGGTAAGGGATATTATTTTCTTCTTAATGATATTATTTTCTTCAATATCATTATGCTGAAATATTGATATGAGTTTTTATCAAATTTGGAACTTTTTGTGTCGGGGGTTACTATTCACGTATACGACACTATTCACGTATACGGTACTATTCACGAATACGGCACTATTCACCGAAAAATAAAAATTTCCCTTTTTGTCCAAGATGTCTATTATGGTTACTATCTTTGATTGTATCTATGTTTTGATCTTTATTTTTGAATTCTGCTTCACAATTGATTATTATGAAGTATTATTGATCTTGGATAAACTGTTATACGAATCCCTAATATTTGTCCTTCTGTCTCACTGGATTCGTTCTCTTTAAGATATTTTTCATCATCCTCAGTCCTAAATGATGATACAAATGAATATCTTTGGCCTGTAGTGCAAAGATGTATAATTACTTGATAAATATCTTTGGCCTGTAGTGCAAAGATGAACAGGTGTTGAGATGAACATGATCGACTGATGATACAAATGAATATCTTTGGCCTGTAGTGCAAAGATGAATATTTGGTTAAAGATGATTATTAATTGATGTTACAGGATAAAATATTGATGATGGACTTTTAAATCTTAGAAGATAGTAGAATTCTTTCTCTACTTGACTCTTCTAATGGTTTGCTGTTTCCGCTGCAGTTGTTGATCTAAAACTTGTTGTCGATTATATTTTATCAGATTTTTCCCTGTTGAAGACTAACGATAATTTGTTGTATATTATCTTAGTCATAATATTCTTTACTGGGCTAGTTGAGCTCACCCTTTTCCTTTTTGTTCCATTTTTCTTCTCAGGAGGTGAGAACATAGCAGGATCTAGTCGGGGTATGGAGTGATGATTCTAAAAAGATGTTTTAGCAGTCCTCACTATTTCTGTAAAATAGTGTTTGAATAATTGTAATGAGGATTTATTTGAGTGTGAATATTGTCTAGAAGACAATATTTGTATTTAAACTCACAGTATGTGTTGTCGTATTTTGCACGACAATTGTATTATTGAAGTTGTAGTTTGCTTTCTGTACCATGTATTTGGCGACTCAGAATGGGTGTTGTATACCTATTTTGGGGGCGTCACAATGAATATAAAGGATCATTCACCATGCATGTGGAAATCCACATAGACAGGTTATTCCAACAGAATAATAAAGAATGGAATAACAGAAGGATTCACCATGCATGCGATAGAGACCGCACAGACAGGTTATTCCCAACAGAATAATAAATGCGGAATAATAAATATGGAACCAGGTCAGGTGAAATTCACACCGACAGGATATTCCGACAGAATAATAAATGCGGAATAATAAATGATGGAACCAGGTCAGGTGAAATTCACACCGACAGGATATTCCGACAGAATCGTAAAGAACGGAATAATGAAAGAGTTTCACCAAGTATGCGGTACTTCGCATAAACAGGATATTCCAACATACTAATAAAGAATGGAATAACAGAAGAAGATCACCAAGTATTGGGTAAACCGCATATACAGGTCATTTCACCAAGTATAGGGTAAACCACGCATACATGTTATTCCAACAGAATAATAAAGAATGGAATAACATAAGGATTTCACCAAGTATAGGGTATACCGCGTATACAGGTCATGTATAGGGTATACCACTTTTACAGGTTATTCCAACAGAATAATAAAGAATGAAATAACAGAAGTTCTCTTCATGAATAAGAAAGAATAACACCCCTTACCGTTTTAAAGAAGAACTGAAATAAAGAAGTAGTTAAGTAGCAGAATACTCTTCTTCTTTCTCTCTATAGTTTCTCTCTCTAGAGTTCAGTGAATTCGTAAGAAAATAATGAAGGAATGAGCTTCTATTTATAGGAAAATAGAATGCATAGTAAGTAATCCATGAACGATTCAGATTGATTTACTTTAATCTGACGGTCCATATTTAAAGCAATATCTTTTAAATAAAATATAATATATTCTAATTATTGCCTAATAAAACAAACAACTTTAATAAAGTATTCTGTTTTATATAAAAAGATGGTTCTGTTTTATTACGTTAATAATACGAATAAAACAAAACTTCATTATCGCTAAATAATTCATATTATTAATTGACAATAATTGAATCAAACTGAGTGACTTCTCACATAAGCATTAATAATCAATACCATGTGCTACTATGCAACCACACGTATTGCTGTACTTTTACTAGCGAGTAGTTCAACAGTATCAACGATAAAACTTCCGCCGTTATTTTTAATAAAATATTTTTGTCGTTTTCTCAATCCGACAATAATTCTGTTGTGGGGTCCACCAATGATTGTACCGTCGTACAAATATTCCCCGACTAATCGAATATTCCCCATAAATTGTAACTCGTGAATAGTAACTCGTGAATAGTAACTCATGAATAGTAACTCGTGAATAGTAACTCGTGAATAGTAATTCATGAATAGTACTCCGACACAAAAGTACCCAAAAACTCGAGTGAACAATACTAGAGTGAATAGTAACCGGGTATTTTATGACAACTTGTCTACTTTGAAAAATTTTCACATATCACTTTTAATTTTAACCTTTTATCAATTTAACCATTTACCAAAATAGAAAAATTGAATACTTTTATTTTATAAAATTCGGGGTCTCACAATTTCCCCTCCTTATGAAATTTCGCCCTCGAAATTTACGTATGTACCTCGTATGACGAAGAGGTGAGGATACCTTGAATACCTTTATCGTTGAAAACATTAAATTCATTTTTGCAATACGGCCAAAGATATTTATTAACAATTCATTTTTTGCACTACATGCCAACTGTATAACCAATAATCAACAGTTCGTCTTTGCACTACAGGTCAAAGATATACAACTGTAAAATCAATAATACTGAGACTCAGCTTAATAGTATCACGACCACGAATTATCCATGCACTACGTGCCAAAGATAATCGTGTTTTCAATTACGGTCATGATTATACCGAACAATCCCTGGTCATAATCACACCAAGTCCATCTATGCACGTAAGCCACAGATGACTTTTACCACATCCATGAATTAATATTTCATTGCTGAGACTCAGCTCAATAATTAATCGACATCATCGAATCATCCCTGCACTACAGGCCAAGGATATTCTTTAGTATCACGACCACGAATTATCCATGCACTACGTGCCAAAGATAATCGTGTTTTCAATTACGGTCATGATTATACCGAACAATCCCTGGTCATAATCATACCAAGTCCATCTATGCACGTAAGCCACAGATGACTTTTACTACATCCATGAATTAATATTTCATTACTGAGACTCAGCTCAATAATTAATTCACATCATCGAATCACCCCTGCACTACAGGCCAAGGATATTCTTTAGTATCACGACCACAAATTATCCATGCACTACGTGCCAAAGATAATCGTGTTTTCAATTACGGTCATGATTATACCGAACAAACCCTTGTACTAATCATACCAAGTCCATCTATGCATGTAAGCCACAGATGACTTTCAACATAATATAAGCATGAGGATCATGACAATGATATAAAGAATCAATAAAATAAGATAAAGGATAAATATTAAACATTTATAATATAATTTATCCAGGGTTCAAGAGTATCCCAATGTTTTCAATCACTTAATAATCTCATAATCTAATATCATTAATATTATAACAATATTTTAATCACTTCTTAAACTTATAAAAAATTTATTTCAATTGTTTATGCTTTACCATATAATGCATTTAATCATTCAAAAATGTCATACTCATAAGATATCATCACCAATGATCAAATCCCTCATTAAAAAAAATATGCATATACTCTATATAGGATTCCTTAGCCATAAAATCTTATTTTCCAATTTTGTTACTTCACATAACATATTTAACTCATTTACTCATAACTAGATCATTTTCATGAAAAATACCAAATCAGTTCCAAAAATATTTCTTTTCTGGGATTTAGCATAATATAGTCCCATAATAAAAATATATTTTTCTCGGAATTTTTAAAATTCATTTACTATTTTTCAAAAATAAATTTCTATTTAATTCCTTAAGAAATTAGCTACCTCACGGTTAACTCCAGAAATTCCCAAATCTTGGCAGGATCTTACACATGTTAACGTGAGCTTTCAGTTTAAATTTCATGGTCATCGGAGTTATAGAACTCCGGTCATAGCGTTTTTCGTCGAAAAATCCTAAATATTGAAATGGTCATAACTTGCTCATTTTAAGTCGGAATGAGCTCATTTTTGGAGAGGAGGTTCTTTATACCATATACTTTCATGTACCAAAAGGCTAGAATTTTTCTCACAAATTAAGTGGCCGAAAATGCCCTTTTAAATTTTCTTGCAGCAGCTTTTTGGCACTTTTCAGTTTTGACTCTTTTACTAAAATCAGTCCACACGAAAATCTACAACACCTTTTCTAATGATTCCACTTGAATAAGTTACAAAACTCATAGATCTAACTTTAGAACTTGACCATACTCAAAAATTCAAAATATAATAGGAGATATGGTCAATTGAATTTCATGTTCCATTTTCACCAAAATCTGATTTTTAACCCTTTGTGATTTCTAAGAAACTTTCATGTTTTCTCATAATAACCAACATAACTCATCATAACACTTACAAATACCACATATACCCATGATTTTCATTAGTCCAATGCTTTTATTATGACTTTCATCATAATCCACGTAAACAGATCCTTTTAGTTGAAGAAATATTTGAGGGTTTTAGAAATGGATTTTGTACTGGGGTCAATACAAAATTCGATTTCATGCTCTAGGGGTAGTTTAAGAAGTCTTCAAGAATACGTCAGGAAATTTATTAACAATAAGAATATCATTCAAAACTGTGACTCTCATCCAAGACTTGGATAGCACATGAAATGAAGGTTTCTCCTAACTGAGTTTCAACCGATTGGTCAAAGTCTAACTTCTCTAGAGTCAAATTTAAACGTTGAATGCAAGCAAGAGAGATAAAAGAATGGGTAGAACTGATATCTATTAGGGTATAGACTTCGCAAGAATTTATAACTAACTAACCCGTGCTAACTTCGTTTGGTTTACTCGCTTTTTGAGAAGTTATGAAAAACGCTCTTCCTAAAACCAACGACTTTGTTTTGTCCGTATCCGCCTTTGGTGCCACCGTGTGATGCCCCCAAAATTAGGTATACATCACCCATCTTGGGTCGTCAGATATATAGTACAAAATACAAATACAACTTACTAATACAACTGTCGTGTACAATACGACAAAACATAAACTGTGAGTTTGAATACAAATATTATCTTCTAGAGAGTTTTCATACTCAAAAGGAGTCCTCATTACATTTATTAACACACTATAACATAGAATAGTGAGGACTACTAACTAATACTATCATTCGGACCATCACTCCGTTCCCCGACTTGCCCCAGCTACGTTCTCATTTCCTGAAGAGAACAGTGAAAGAAAGGGTGAGCTCAACTAGCCCAGTAAGAAATATTATGACTAAGATAATACAGAATAAATTATCATTAGTCTTCAACAATGTTAAACTGATAAAATATAATAGACATCAAGTTTAACTGCAGCGGAACAAGCAATCCATTAAAAGAGTCAAGTAGAAAATAAACTCTACTATCTTTTATGATTTAAAAGGTTTTTCAACACTGTAATCGCTGGGACTCAGCTTAATAAAATAATCCACATCATCGAATCACCCCTGCACTACGGCCAAGGATATTCGTATATTCATTAATGGTCATGATCATGCCAACAACTGTCCATCAATGCACTACGGGCCAATGAGGACTTTTACCACATCATTTGTAACATTACGGTCATGATTACACCGAATAATCCCTGGTCATAATCATACCAAGTCCATCTATGCACTACAGGCCACAGATGACTTTCAACATAATATAAACATGAGGATGATGACAATGATATAAGAATTCAATAAAACAAGTTCAAGAATTAATTTATCCAAGAATTAACAACGTCCAAATTATCAACATGATACTACTTTGTGGAGTAAAATTCAAGAATGATCAGGAGAATATTTTCATGAATAGATACTAGATGAAGCGCAAATGTCAAGGATATTCCACAAATTTCATGGAGTATAGAAGTCAAAACTTAACCAACTGAGTATAATAAAGAATGGAATAACAAAAGAAATCACCATGCATGCGATATACCGCACAAACAGGTTATTCCAACAGAATAATAAATGATGGAACCAGGTCCGGCGTAAACGCACAGACAGGATATTCCGACAGAATAATAAATAATGGAACCAGGTCCGGCGTAAACGCACAGACATGATATTCCAACAGAATAATAAATAATGGAACCAGGTCCGGCGTAAACGCACAGACAGGATATTCCGACAGAATAATAAATAATAGAACCAGGTCCGGTGTAAAACACACAGACAGGATGTTCCAACAGAATAATAACAAGACGGAACCAGGTCCGGTGTAAAACACACAGACAGGATGTTCCAACAGAATAATAATAAAAACGGAACCAGGTCCGGTGTAAAACACACAGACAGGATGTTCCAACAGAATAATAGAAGAATGTCACCAAGTATAGGGTAGACCGCGTATACAGGTTATTCCAACAGAATAATAAGAAATGGAATAATAACAGTTCTCTTCATGAATAAGAAAGAATAACACCCCTTACCGTTTTAAAGAAGAGCTGAAATAAGGAAGTAGTTAAGTAGCAAAATACTCTTCTTCTCTCTCTCTATAGTTTCTCTCTATAGTTTCTCTCTCTAGAGTTCAGTGAATTCGTAAGAAATAATGAAGAAATGAGCTGCTATTTATAGAAAAATAGAATGCATAGTAACTAATCCATGAACGGTCCAGATTGATTACTTTAATCTGACGGTCCATATTTAAAAAAAAATCTTTTAAATAAAATATAATATATTCTATTTATAGAATAACTTTAATAAAGTATTTTATTTTATATAAAAAGATGTTTCTGTTTTATTACGTTAATAATACGAATAAAACAAAACGTCATTATCGCTAAATAATTCATATTATTAACTGACAATAATGGAATCAAACTGAGTGACTTCTCACATAAGCATTAATAATCAATACCGTGTGCTACTATGCAACCACACGTATTACTGTACTTTTACTACCGAGCAGTTCAACAGTAACAATGGTAAAACTTCTGCCGTTATTTTTAATAAAATATTTTTGTCGTTTTCTCAATCCGACAATAATTCCGTTGTGGGGTCCACCAATAATTATGTCGTTGTATGAATATTCCCTGTTAAAACGAATATTTCCCGACCAATCAAATATTATATGACAACTTGGATACTTTACAAAATTTATAAATACTACCCATAACTATTATATCAAATCCACACCATAATATAAAAAAAATTATTTCGAGAAAAATTAAATATTTATTCATAAAATCTGGGGTTTCACAATCTCCCCTCCTTATAGAATTTCGCCCTCGAAATTTACGTACGTACTTGGTATGCCGAACATGTGAGGATACCTTGACTTCACTTCAAATTCTAACTCTTGAGGTATAATCTTTGAGCATCGAATATGATCCTTCTTATCCAAGATGTTAACACGTATCTCCTCATACGTTAAATCTTTCGCTATCTCGTCCGGTTCTAAATTAATAATGTGGTTCGGGTCGTCCACATATTTACGTAACATCGATACGTAAAAAAAATGTTCTGAACACGCAACATACTTGGCGGTAAAACGAGTCTATAGGCCACAGTTCCTACTTCATCGAGGATTTCAAATGGTTCAATTAAATCGAGAGTTGAGATTTCCTCCCTTTGTCAATTCGTGCTTCTAGAATAACGCCCTCTTGAACCTTCTTCTTCACATTCATTAGCTCCGGGTGTGTAGCTTGAACGGCTTTAACGTTATCGATTAAAGTCGATTTTACTCGTATATTCGTTATCTTCATATGGGTCCCTCGAGTCTTTAACTCTATCTTCGTCATTTGTAAGTTATACGAAATGAGTCTTTGTTTTAACAACATCGCACTCGTAAACACATACGATCTTCTACTCAACACGTCAGTTACCACGTTCGTTCTTCCATAATGATATTGAATGGTACGGTCGTAATCTTCAACAGCTCGAGCCAACGTCTTTGGCGCATGTTACGTTCGTTTTAGTTGAAAAAATATTTGAGGGTTTAAGAAATGGGTTTTGTACTGGGGTCAATACAAAATTCAATTTTACGCTCTGGGGTAGGCTAAGAAGTCTTCAAGAATACGTCAAGAAATTTATTAACAATAGAAATATCGTTCAAAACTGTAACCCTCATCCAAGACTTGGATAACACGTCACATTGATACCTCTCAACTTGCCATCGTCATTTACAACGTCTCCTACGGAAAGTCTAGCTTCGGTGCATTCCACACCAGGAAGTCAACAACGAAAGGAATGAGGATTTTTACTTATGGCTTGATATGACAATGATTGACTTTAGTGGTTTGGTTACTTGAATTCGCATAACAGGTTGGTTAGGAATATGAAAACTAACAACCTTACGAAAAGCATGATGAGCAGTTAACCAATCGTTTCCAAAAATCACATCAATGCAAGTATTTTCAAAGAGATAAGATCAATAGGTAACGTGAAAGTGTTGATTTGAACAAGATTTATAAATAGTGGAGGTAACAAGGTTTCTCCCAACGGAATTTCAACAGAGAAATCAAAGTCTAACTTCTCCGGAGTTAAGTTCAAATATTGAACACAACTAGGTGAAATAAAAGAGTGAGTAGAACCGGTATCTAACACGGTATAGACTTCGCAAGAGTTTATGACTAACATACCCGTGATAATTTTATTCAGGTTCCTCGTCACGAAAAAAAACGCTCTCTCTTAAACTACTGGCTTTGGCTTTTCTGGGACGGTCTTTGGTGCCTCCATCCTATCTGAACTTGTCTTTGGTGAACGACAAAATCGGGCTAAGTGACCTTCTCTTCCACAATTATAGCATGCTTTGGATGGCATCGCGCAGTTTGGACTGATGTGTCCCTCCCTTCCGCATTTGAAGCATATGATAGGTGGTCGTTCTCCTTCCTTAACAACGGGTGCTGGTGCTGACGTCTTTCCATCATTGTTGAATCTCCTCTTCTTGAAATGACCATTCTTATTGTTTTGGCCCTGATTACCACCGAAGTGGTTACCATTTCTGGCCTATTGATTCCCTCCACGCTTGTTGTCACCGCTTCGATGACTGCTCTCACTGGTATTATCATTTTGTCGACTGCTCTCTTTTGGTTGCGTTGACTCGTTATTGCGCTCCACTAACTGAGCCCTATTCACAACATCTGAATACAAACACAGTTTATGAGAAATAAGATGTTGGCGTATCTCAGGTTTCAAACCTCGCAAAAACATTCGCGTCATTCGCTCTTCATTATCCACCAAGTGGGACGCAAATCGGGACAACTCGGCAAACTTGGCTTCGTACTGCGACACGGTCATGTTGTTTTGCTCCAACTTGATGAACTCCACCTCCTTCATGTGACAAATGCTTTCGAGAAAGTACTTGTCATTGAACATCTCTTGGAACTTCTCCCAAGACATCTTGAGTGCGTCAGGCTGGGTACGTTTTACAGATTCCCACCAGTAATCTACCTCTTCACGTAACATAAAGGTGGCAAAGGGAATCTTTTGCTCCTCGGAGCATCCCAAGACATCAAATATCTTGGTGATCTGCTTTAACCACGTCTCCGCCTTAAAGGTTCTGGCTTTCCCAAAAACTCCGGTGGTCCCAGCTCCTTGAATTGCTTAGCGGTGACCAACCGAGAGTTATTTTGTTGTTGCATGAATTGCATAAAGCTTCTGACCATCTCATCATTCACCATTTCATCGGTGTTATTGTTTTCATGAGGATTATTGTCCTCTGGTTGCACATTACCCTGAGCATTGATCGTTGGTGATTCAATGGTCTCATGTGCTTCATTGTTTATCTCAATATTTTCGGATGCCATTTGCAAATACTGCAACAAAACAAGGGTTAATTAACATATAACATATTATCCATATACTTTGACCGACCAATTAAATACCAAATAAACTTAGGTAGGTCATACTAGCGAAGGAATTCCCCGTCTCTCCCCTCCTAGTTCTATTCTCACATCCTAGCCAAGGATCATATCCCTAAGCTCTGATACCAACTGTGACGCCCCCAAAATTAGGTATACATCACCCATCTTGGGTCGTCAGATATATAGTACAAAATACAAATACAACTTACTAATACAACTGTCGTGTACAATAAGACAAAACATAAACTGTGAGTTTGAATACAAATATTATCTTCTAGAGAGTATTCATACTCAAAAGGAGTCCTCATTACATTTATTAACACACTATTACATAGAATAGTGAGGACTACTAACTAATACTATCATTCGGACCATCACTCCGTTCCCCGACTTGCCCCAGCTACGTTCTCATTTCCTGAAGAGCAGTGAAAGAAAGGGTGAGCTCAACTAGCCCAGTAAGAAATATTATGACTAAGATAATGCAGAATAAATTATCATTAGCCTTCAACAATGTTAAACTGATAAAATATAATAGACATCAAGTTTAACTGCAGCAGAACAAGCAATCCATTAAAAGAGTCAAGTAGAAAATAAACTCTACTATCTTTTATGATTTAAAAGGTTTTTCAACACTGTAATCGCTGGGACTCAGCTTAATAAAATAATCCATATCATCGAATCACCCCTGCACTACGGCCAAGGATATTCGTATATTCATTAATGGTCATGATCATGCCAACAACTGTCCATCAATGCACTACGGGCCAATGAGGACTTTTACCACATCATTTGTAACATTACGGTCATGATTACACCGAATAATCCCTGGTCATAATCATACCAAGTCCATCTATGCACTACAGGCCACAGATGACTTTCAACATAATATAAACATGAGGATGATGACAATGATATAAGAATTCAATAAAACAAGTTCAAGAATTAATTTATCCAAGAATTAACAACGTCCAAATTGTCAACATGATACTACTTTGTGGAGTAAAATTCAAGAATGATCAGGAGAATATTTTCATGAATAGATACTAGATGAAGCGCAAATGTCAAGGATATTCCACAAATTTCATGGAGTATAGAAGTCAAAACTTAACCAACTGAGTATAATAAAGAATGGAATAACAAAAGAAATCACCATGCATGCGATATACCGCACAAACAGGTTATTCCAACAGAATAATAAATGATGGAACCAGGTCCGGCGTAAACGCACAGACAGGATATTCCGACAGAATAATAAATAATGGAACCAGGTCCGGCGTAAACGCACAGACAGGATATTCCAACAGAATAATAAATAATGGAACCAGGTCCGGCGTAAATGCACAGACATGATATTTTGACAGAATAATAAATAATGGAACCAGGTCCGGTGTAAAACACACAAACAGGATGTTCCAACAGAATAATAACAAGACGGAACCAGGTCCGGTGTAAAACACACAAACAGGATGTTCCAACAGAATAATAATAAAAACGGAACCAGGTCCGGTGTAAAACACACAGACAGGATGTTCCAACAGAATAATAGAAGAATGTCACCAAGTATAGGGTAGACCGCGTATACAGGTTATTCCAACAGAATAATAAGAAATGGAATAACAACAGTTCTCTTCATGAATAAGAAAGAATAACACCCCTTACCGTTTTAAAGAAGAGCTGAAATAAGGAAGTAGTTAAGTAGCAGAATACTCTTCTTCTCTCTCTCTATAGTTTCTCTCTATAGTTTCTCTCTCTAGAGTTCAGTGAATTCGTAAGAAATAATGAAGGAATGAGCTGCTATTTATAGAAAAATAGAATGCATAGTAACTAATCCATGAACGGTCCAGATTGATTACTTTAATTTGACGGTCCATATTTAAAGAAAAATCTTTTAAATAAAATATAATATATTCTATTTATAGAATAACTTTAATAAAGTATTTTATTTTATATAAAAAGATGTTTCTGTTTTATTACGTTAATAATACGAATAAAACAAAACGTCATTATCGCTAAATAATTCATATTATTAACTGACAATAATGGAATCAAACTGAGTGACTTCTCACATAAGCATTAATAATCAATACCGTGTGCTACTATGCAACCACACGTATTACTGTACTTTTACTACCGAGTAGTTCAACAGTAACAATGGTAAAACTTCCGCCGTTATTTTTAATAAAATATTTTTGTCGTTTTCTCAATCCGACAATAATTCCGTTGTGGGGTCCACCAATGATTGTGTCGTTGTACGAATATTTCCTGTTAAAACGAATATTCTCCGACCAATCGAATATTATATGACAACTTGGATACTTTACAAAATTTATAAATACTACCCATAACTATTATATCAAATCCACACCATAATATAAAAAAAATTATTTCGAGAAAAATTAAATATTTATTCATAAAATCTGGGGTTTCACACACCGTCCCAGCTGGACTTAACTTTAGTGCACGATAAAATCGGGCTAAATGACCTTCTCTTCTTGCAATTTCCACTTCTATTATCTTTGCCAAGATTACCACCGAAGTGGTTACCATTCTTGGCATGATAATTTCCCCCACGATGGTTATCATTGTTCCGATATTCGTTGCCACCAGTATGATTATTATCGTGTTGTTGGTCGTTACCTTTTGCTTGAGCTGAATCAACACTCTCATGTGCTTTATTGCTTATCTCAGCTTTTTCATATGTAATTCTCAAGCACTAACACAAAACAAGGGTTAATTAACATATCACATTTTATCCCTATACTCTGACCGACCAATTAAATACCAAATAAACTTAGGTAGGTCATAGTAGCGAAGGAATCCCCCGTCTCTCCCCTCCTAGTTCTTATCTCACATCTCAGCCAGGGATCATATCCCTAAGCTTTGATACCAACTGTGACGCCCCCAAAATTAGGTATACATCACCCATCTTGGGTCGTCAGATACATGGTACAAAATACAAATACAAACTTAATTATACAAATGTCGTGTAACATACGACAATACATAAATTGAGAGTTCTAATAGGAATATTGTCATCTAGACAATATCCATACTCAAGGAGTCCTCATTACATTTATTGTCGCACTATTTAACAGAATAGTGAGGACTACTAATGCTATCTTCTGGACCATCACTCCTTTCCCTGACTCGTCCCAGCTATATTCTCATTTTCTGAAGAGAACATTGAAAGAAATGGTGAGCTCAACTAGCCCAGTAAGAAATATTATGACTAAGATAATGAAGAATAAATTATCAATAGTCTTCAACAATGTTAAACTGATAAAATACAATAGACATCAAGTTTAACTGCAACGGAATAAGCAATCCATTAGAAGAGTCAAATAGAGAATAAAACCTACTATCTTCTATGATTTAAAAATATTTTCATCAACTTTTATCACTGAGACTCAGCTTAATAAATAAACCACATCTTCTAATCATCCCTGTATTACGGGCCAAGGATATTCATTAAATCATCAATAGTCATGACTATACCGAAAAATCCCTGGTCATAATCATACCAAAAACTGTCTATCAGTGCATTACAGGCCACTGAGGACTTTTACCACACCACTTATAACATCACAGTTCATGATTATACCGAATGATCCCTGGTCATAATCATACTAAGTCCATCTATGCACGTAAGCCAAAAATGACTTTCAACATAAAATAAACATGAGGATGATGGCAATGTTATAGGAATTCAATTAAACAAGTTCAAAAATTAGTTTATCCAGGAACTAATAATATCCAAATTGTCAACATGATACTTCTTTGTAAAGTAACAGTCAAGAATGCTCAGAAGAATATTTTCATGAAAAGATACTGGATGAAGCGAAAATATCAAGGATATTCCACTAATTTCATGGAGTATAGAAATCAAAACTTTAACCAAATGAGTATAATAAAGAATATATGAAACTGCAAATAGATTTTCACCAGCCATGCGGTAATCCATATATACAGATCATTTCCACAATTTAATAAGGAATGAATATAAAGGATCATTCACCATGCTTGTGGCAATCCACATAGACAGGTTATTACAACAGAATAATAAAGAATGGAATAACAGAAGGATTCACCATGCATGCGGTAGAGACCGCACAGACAGGTTATTCCCAACAGAATAATAAATATGGAACCAGGTCAGGTGAAATTCACACCGACAGGATATTCCGACAGAATAATAAATACGGAATAATAAATGATGAAACCAGGTCAGGTGAAATTCACACCGATAGGATATTCTGACAGAATCGTAAAGAACGGAATAATGAAAGAGTTTCACCAAGTATGCGGTACTTCGCATAAACAGGTTATTCCAACATAATAATAAAGAATAGAATAACAGAAGAAGATCACCAAGTATTGGGTAAACCGTATATACAGGTCATTCCACCAAGTATAGGGTAAACCACGCATACAGGTTATTCCAACAGAATAATAAAGAATGGAATAACATAAAGATTTCACCAAGTATAGGGTATACCGTGTATACAGGTCATGTATAGGGTATACCACTTTTACAGGTTATTCCAACAGAATAATAAAGAATGAAATAACAGAAGTTCTCTTCATGAATAAGAAAGAATAACACCCCTTACCGTTTTAAAGAAGAACTGAAATGAAGAAGTAGTTAAGTGGCAGAATACTCATCTTCTTTCTCTCTATAGTTTCTCTCTCTAGAGTTCAGTGAATTCGTAAGAAAATAATGAAGGAATGGGCTTCTATTTGTAGGAAAATGGAATGCATAGTAACTAATCCATGAACGGTCCAGATTGATTTACTTTAATCTGACGGTCCATATTTAAAGCAAAATCTATTAAATAAAATATAATATATTCTAATTATTGCCTAATAAAACAAACAACTTTAATAAAGTATTCTGTTTTATATAAAAAGATGGTTCTGTTTTACTACGTTAATAATACGAATAAAACAAAACTTCATTATCGCTAAATAATTCATATTATTAATTGACAATAATTGAATCAAACTGAGTGACTTCTCACATAAGCATTAATAATCAATACCGTGTGCTACTATGCAACCACACGTATTACTGTACTTTTACTACCGAGTAGTTCAACAGTATCAACGGTAAAACTTTCGCCGTTATTTTTAATAAAATATTTTTGTCGTTTTCTCAATCCGACAATAATTCTGTTGTGGGGTCCACCAATGATTGTACCGTCGTACAAATATTCCCCGACTAATCGAATATTCCCTGTAAATTGTAACTCGTGAATAGTAACTCATGAATAGTGACTCATGAATAGTAACTCGTGAATAGTAACTCATGAATAGTAACTCGTGAATAGTAACTTATGAATAGTACTCCGACACAAAAAGTATCCAAAAACTCGAGTGAACAATACTAGAGTGAATAGTAACCGAGTATTTTATGATAACTTGTCTACTTTGAAAATTTTTTACATATCACTTTTAATTTTAACCTTTTATCAATTTAACCATTTACCAAAATAGAAAAATTGAATACTTTTATTTCATAAAATTTGGAGTCTCACAGCAGTCATCGAAGCGGTGACAACAAGCGTGGAGGGAATCACCAGGCCAGAAGTGGTAACCACTTCGGTGGTAATCAGGGCCAAAACAATAAGAATGGACATTTCAAGAAGAGTAGATTCAACAATGATGGAAAGACGTCAACACCAGCACCCATTGTTAAGGAAGGAGAACGACCACCTATCATATGCTTCAAATGCGGAGGAGAGGGACACATCACTCCAAACTGCTTGATGCCGTCCAAAGCATGTTATAATTGTGGAAGAGAAGGTCACTTAGCCCAATTTTTTCGTTCACCGAAGACAAGTTCAGCCAGGATGGAGGCACCAAAGGCCGTCCCAGAAAAGTCTAAGCCGGTAGTGCAAGGGAGAGCGTTTGTTGCGACCTCCCAGAAAGCAAAGAACCCGAATGAGGTCATCACGGGTAAGCTTATCATAAATTCTAGCGAAGTTTATACCTTATTTGATACCGGTTCTATCCATTCTTTTATTTCTCCTACTTGCGCTCAACGATTAAATTTGACTCCGGAGAACTTAGACTTTGACTTATCTGTGAAAACTCCGTTGGGAGAAACTTTTATTACATCCACTGTTTATAAGTCTTGTTTAGTTCAAATCGGTACCCTCACATTACCTGTCAATCTTATTTCATTGAAAATACTTAAATTTGATGTAATTCTAGGGATTGATTGGTTAACTACTCATCTTGTAAAAATTGATTGTTTTCGTAAGGTTGTTAGCTTTCATATTCTTAATCAACCTATTATGCGAATTCAAGCAACCAAACCATTAAAATCAATCACTGTCATCTTAAGCCATAAAGCTATTCGTTTATTGAAAAATGGATGTCAAGCTTTCTTAGCTCAGGTCACGGATCTAAACAAAAATACTTCAGTTTTGAATGATATTTCTATTGTTAATGAATTTCATGACGTATTCCCTGAAGAACTTCCTGGCCTACCCCAGAGCGTGAAATTAAATTTTGTATCGACCTTGAACCCGGTACAAAACCCATTTTTAAAGCCCCATATCGAATGGCTCCTATTGAACTTCAGGAGTTAAAGACCCAACTGCAGGAATTGCTAGACATTGGCTTTATTCGTCCTAGTACTTCTCCTTGGGGTGCTCCTGTTCTATTCGTGAAGAAGAAAGATGGGAGTATGCGATTTTATATTGATTATCGGGAGTTGAATCATGTCACCATCAAAAATAGGTACCCATTACCACGTATTGATGACCTGTTTGGCCAGTTGCAAGGACCCAAATTCTTTTTAAAGATTGATCTTCATTCCGGATATCACCAATCGAAGATTAGAACAGATGACATTCCAAAGACGGCTTTGAGAACTCGGTACGGGCATTATGAATTCCTAGTCATGTCATTTGGATTGACTAATGCTCCTGCTGCCTTCATAGATATGATGAACCGAGTATTCAAGAAATATTTGGATCACTTTGTGGTCATCTTTATTGATGACATCCTTATTTATTCCAAAAGTCGTGAAGATCATGAGCAACACTTGTGGCTGACACTCCAAAAGCTTCGTGAATACAAGCTTTATGCCAAGTTGAAGAAATGCGAGTTCTGGCTTGAGGAAGTAGCATTTCTTGGGCACATAGTATCAAGTCATGGAATATCTGTTGACCCGGTAAAGATTGAAACTATTCAAAGCTGGGAGCAACCTAAATCAGTGACCGAAGTACGTAGCTTTCTCGGTTTAGTTGATTATTATCGAAGATTCGTGGAAGGATTTTCTCAAATCGCTACTCCATTAACTCAGTTGACTCGGAAAGATACAAAGTTCGGTTGGAGCAAAGAATGTGAGAAGAGTTTTCAAGAACTCAAGAGGAGACTCATTTTAGCACCTGTTCTGACAATACTATCTGGCTCGGAGGGATTTGTCATCTACAGTGATGCTTCGGGTAAAGGGTTGGGATGTGTTCTCATGCAACATGGAAAAGTCATAGCTTATGCCTCAAGACAACTCAAAGAATATGAGAGGAATTATCCTACTCATGACCTATAGTTAGCAGCTGTTGTTTTTGCACTTAAAATTTGGAGGCATTACTTGTATGGGGAGAAGGTGGAGATCTTTACGGATCATAAAAGCCTCAAATATTTCTTCACTCAAAAGGAACTCAATATGCGACAACGACTTTGGCTTGAAATGTTGAAAGATTATGATCATACCATCCAATACCATCTTAGAAAAGCGAACGTGGTAGCTGACGCATTGAGTAGAAGATCATATGCGGGTACGAGTGCAATATTGACAACGTAAAGGCCCATTTTGTGTGACTTACAAAGGATGGAGATAGAGTTAAAGACTCTAGGGACCCATGTGATGATGTCGAATATACGTGTAGAACCAACTTTAATTGATAAAGTTAAAGCTGCTCAAGCTACAGACCTGGAGCTGATGTGTATGAGGAAGAAAGTGCAAGAAGGTGCTATGCCGGAAGCTAGAATCGATGAAGAAGGAATACTTCGAGTCAACTTCAGACTTTGTGTTCCAAACGACCCTGATTTAAAGTATAAAATCATGATGGAGGCGCACAACACACCGTTTTCAATCTATCTTGGGAGTACCAAAATGTATCGTGATCTTCGTCATACATTTTGGTGGAGCAATATAAATAGAGAGATAGCGCTGTTTATCTCAAGTTGTCTAACTTGTCAACGAGTCAAGGCGGAGCATCAAGTACCAAAAGGTCCATTGCAACCACTTGAAATTTCAGAATAGAAGTGGGAGCACATTATCATGAATTTCGTTACTGGTCTTCATAAGGTTTCTCAAGGTATTGATGCAATTTGGGTCATTGTTGATAGATTGACCAAGTCTGCTCATTTCTTATCAATACGAGAAACTTATACACTTGAACGTCTTGCTCGTATGTACATAAACAAAATTGTAAGACTGCATGGTATGCCAGTATCCATAGTTTCTGATCGAGACACAAGATTCACTTCACGATTTTAGGTTAGTTTGCAAAAAGCTATGGGCACGGATTTACGATTTAGTTCGGCATATCATCCCTAGACGGACGGACAATCAAAGAGGACTATTCAAACTCTTGAAGATTTATTAAGACTCTGTGTCCTTGACTTCAAGGGAAGTTGGGATAAGTTCTTACCATTGGTGGAGTTTTCTTACAATAACAGTTATCAAGCAAGTATTGGCATGGCTCCATTCGAGGCGTTGTATGGAAGAAAGTGTCGTTCTCCAGTATGTTGGGATGAGGTGGGTGAAGCAACGTTGTTGGGACCGGAGTTGGTACGTATGACTACGAAAAAGATTCAAATGATCCGATAACGTATAAAAACCTCACAAGATCGACAAAAGAGTTATGCTAATCTTCATCGAAAGGACGTGGAATTTGATATAGGAGATCATGTGTTGTTACGAGTTGCTCCGTGGAAAGGAGTTACGAGATTTGAAAAGAGAGGAAAGCTCTATCCTCGATTTATTGACCCATTTTTAATCCTCGATCGAGTAGGAACTGTGGCCTATAGACTCGCTTTACCGTCAAATATGTCTCGTGTTCATAACGTTTTTCATATATCCATGTTACGTAAATATGTGGAAGATTCGAACCGTATTATTGAGTTAGAACCAGACGAAATAACGAAAGATTTAACATATGAAGAGGTTCCTGTTCAAATCTTGGATAAGAAGGAACATATTCTACGCTCCAAGGTTATACCTCAAGTCAAAGTTTTGTGGAGAAACCACGATGTTGAGGAAATGACCTGGGAATCTGAAATGAAGTCAAGGTATCCTTACCTCTTCGATATACCAGGTACGTACCCTAATTTCGAGGGAAAAATTTCATAAGAAGGGGAGGTTGTAAGACCTCAACTTTTTGAATAAAGATGAATTTTCTATAAATATTTTTTTTAATATTATTGAGTGAAATTGATATAATGTTATAGTTGTGGGTAGTATTTATAAATTTTACAAAGTACGCAAGTTGTTATATAATATTCGATTGGTCGGGGAATATTCGTTTTAACAGGGAATATTCGTACGACGACACAATCATTGGTGGACCCCACAACAGAATTATTGTCGGATTGAAAAAACGACAAAAATATTTTATTAAAAATAACGGCGAAAGTTTTACCATTAATACTGTTGAACTACTCGGTTGTAAAAGTACTGTAATACGCGTGGTTACATAGTAGCACACGGTATTGATTATTGATGCTTACGTGATAAGTCACTCAGTTTTATTTTATTGGTATTATTAATGTAATAAAACAGAAAAGCTTTTTATATAAAACAGAATACTTTTATAAAGTTATTCGTTTTATTAGGCTAATAGTAAAATCTTTTTATATAAAACAGAATACTTTTATAAAGTTATTTATTTTATTAGACAATAATTAAAATATATTATATTTTATTATGCATAGTATTTGCATAGTGCCTGCATAGTATTTGCATAGTAAAATATTTTATAAAGTTATTCGTTTTATTATATTATAAATAGAATATATTATATTTTATTTAAAAGATTTTGCTTTAAATATGGACCGTCAGATTAAAGTAAATCAATCTAGACCGTTTATGAGTTAGTTACTATGCAGTCCATTTTTCTATAAATAGAAGCTCATTCCTTCATTATTTTCTTACGAATTCACTGAAACTCTAAAGAGAGAAATTATAAAGAAACTATAGAAAAGTATTCTGCTACTTTCCTACTCTTATATTCAGTTTCTTTTATGGTAAGGGGTATTATTTCTTTTGTATTCATGAAGAGAACTTCTGTTATTCCATTATTTATTATTCTGTTGGAATAACCTGTATACGCGGGCTACCCTATACTTGGTGAAATTCTTCTGTTATTCCATTCTTTATTATTCTGTCAGAATATCCTATCTGTGCGTTTTATGCCAGACCTGGTTCCATTATTTATTATTCTGTCAGAATATCCTGTCTGTGCGTTTACGCCGAACCTGGTTCCATTATCTATTATTTTGTCAGAATATCCTGTCGGTGAGTTTACGCATGACCTGGTTCCGTTATTTATTATTTTGTTAGAATAACCTGTCTGTGCGGTCTATCGCATGCCTGATAATTTTTTTTGTTATTCCATTCTTTATTGTACTTAGTTGGTTAAAGTTTTGGCTTTTATACTCCATGAAATTAGTGAAATATCCTTAATATTTACACTTCATCCAGTATCATGTTGACAATTTGGACGTTATTTATTTTTGGATAAATTAATTCTTGAACTTGTTTTATTGAATTATTATATCGTTGTCATCATCCTCATGTTTATATTTTGTTGAAAGTCATTAGTGGCCTGTAGTGCATAGATGGACTTGGTATAATTATGACCAGGGATTATTCGGTATAATCATGACCGTAATGTTACAAATGATGTGGTAAAAGTCCTCATTGGCCCGTAGTGCATTGATGGACAATTGTTAGCATGATCATGACCATTGATGAATATACGAATATCCTTGGCTGTGGTGCATGGATAATTTGTGATTGTGATACTAATGAATATCCTTGGCCGTAGTGCAAGGATGATGTGGATTATTTATTAAGCTGAGTCTCAGCGATAAAATTCATGAAAAACCTTTTAAATCATAGAAGATAGTAGATTTTATTCTCTACTTGATTCTTCTAATAGATTGCTTGTTTCGCTGCAGTTAAACTTGATGTTTGTTATATTTATCAGTTTAACACTGTTTAAGGCTAATGATAATTTATTCTGCATTATCTTAGTTAAAATATTTCTTACTGGGCTAGTTGAGCTCACCCTTTCTTTCATTGTTCTCTTCAGGAAATGAGAATATAGCTGGGACGAGTAGGGAAACGGAGTGATGGACCAGATGATAGTATTAGTAGTCCTCACTATTCTGTTAAATAGTGTGACAAGAAATGTAACGAGGACATATTCTGAGAGTGGATATTGTCTAGAAGACAGTATTTGTATTAAAACTCACAGCTCTCTTGTCGTATATTAACGATTGTATTTGTATTTTGTAAGACCCCAACCTATTAATAAATGAAATTAAATTTCTTCTATTTATTATTTTGAAATAGAAAGGGTTGATTTGATTAATGTGGTTAGTTATGGGTAAAATGCGAAAATATTTCAAATAAGCAAGTGGTTATAAAATATTCATTTTTGGTCGGTGAATATTCGTTTGGTCGTGGAATATTCTTGCTGTCGGGGAATATTCGTACGACGGCGTAGCCTTGTGTGGGCCCCATAACGGAAAGCGATTGGATGAAAAAAATGACAAATATAAGTTGCTTATAATTAACGGTGTAGTTGTTACCGTTAATACTGTTAGAATACCTGGTGGTTAAAATACAGTAGCACACGGATTGCACAGTATTTTTAAATTATTGATTCTTACGAAGGAAGACACTACTCAATAATTATTTCAGTAGTTACTATTCAAAATTTTATTTTATTGATTCAATAATTGCTGCGTTGATATTTTATATTATTGTTGTTTCAATAATTGTTGCTGCACAGTATTTCTATTATCAGTTCAATAATTCATATTATTTGAATAATATTATTAGATAGCATTATTGGCAATGTCTAAAAAGTTCTGTCTAAGGAGAGGTTTGGTCATCTAATTGCGCGCTAGTAAGGAGAAATCCTTATTGGAAAGCCCCCTCTTTCTTGGGAACGGCTTGGTTGTCATAAATGTGATTCTGTAATATTATTTGTGAATAATTAATTATTGATTCATATGATAATGAAATATTTATTCTATGTGGATAAAAATGTTGGATATATTTATTGTGGTTAAAAATGAAAGAGTTAATATTGAGGTGTTTTATCAGTAATTTTATCGGAATGGAGGTATTAAAAATCAAAATCAGGGTTTTTGAGAAATATTGCGGGGGTTATAATTTTTAATCCGACCGTTGGATCGTGGTAATTTTTAGATATGTTATTCATATATAAGTTGAGTATATGTCCACAAATTTTGAACAGTTAAAAATGAACGTATGATTTGTTATGAATTTTACGAGATGACTGGTTCAGAAATTATAGAAGTTGCGGAATTTGTCATTTTGGTGGAAAATTCTAGAATTGGTGGGCCCCACTTTTGGTTGGTGAAAATGTGTTGAGATTTTTATTCAAATGTGGTGGGTGAGAATAGTAGTAGGTAAAGCCATCAGGTTGCAGGTTAAGTCTGTTTCGACGTGCTAATATTTTCCTATAAATAGAGGGCTAAGTTAGAATTGAAAATCACACCAGAATTCATAAGTTTTCTCTCTTTCTCTCTCTATATTATTGAGCGTATTTTGTGAGTATTTTTATACTTTGAGAGTTGCTATTCAGCACAAGTTTCATTCAGCCTCATATACGATATTCTGATCAGAAGTACTGATATTTTGAGGTAAGGGATATTATTTTCTTCTTAAATGATATTATTTTCTTCAATATCATTATGCTGAAATATTGATATGAGTTTTTATCAAATTTAAAACTTTTTGTGTCGGGATTACTATTCACGTATACGGCACTATTCACGTAAACGACACTATTCACGAATACGACACTATTCACCGAAAAATAAAATTTTCTCTTTTTGTCCAAGATGTCTATTATGGTTACTATCTTTGATTGTATCCATGTTTTGATCTTTATTTTTAAATTTCGTTTCACAATTGATTATTATGAAGTATTATTGATCTTGGATAAACTGTTATACGAATCCCTACTATTTGTCCTTCTGTCTCACTGGATTCATTTTCTTTAAGATATTTTTCATCATCCTCAGTCCTAAATGATGATATTACTGAATATCTTTGGCATGTAGTGCAAAGATGTATGATTACCTGATGAATATCTTTGGCCTGTAGTGCAAAGATGAACAGGTGTTGAGATGAACATGACTAACTGGTGATACAAATGAATATCTTTGGCATATAGTGCAAAGATGAATATTTGGTTAAAGATGATTATTAATTGATGTTACAGGGTTAAAATATTGATGATGGACTTTTAAATCTTAGAAGATAGTAGAATTCATTCTCTACTTGACTCATCTAATGGTTTGCTGTTTCCGCTGCAATTGTTGATCTAAAACTTGTTGTCGATTATATTCTATCAGATTTTTCTCTATTGAATACTAATGATAATTTGTTGTATATTATCTTAGTCATAATATTTTTTACTGGGCTAGTTGAGCTCACCCTTTTTCATTTTTATTCTATTTTTCTTCTCAGGAGGTGAGAACATAACAGGATCTAGTCGGGGTATGGAGTGATGGTTCTGGAAAGATGTTTTAGCAGTCCTCACTATTTCTGTAAAATAGTGTTTGAATAATTGTAATGAGGACTTATTTGAGTGTGGATATTGTCTAGCAGACAATATTTATATTTAAACTCACAGTATGTGTTGTCGTATTTTGCACTACAATTGTATTATTGAAGTTGTAGTTTGCTTTTTGTACCATGTATTTGGCGACTCAGAATGGGTGTTGTATACCTATTTTGGGGGCGCACAGTTGGTATCAAAGCTTAAGGATATGATCCCTGGCTGAGATGTGAGACAAGAACTAGGAGGGGAGAGACGGAGAATTCCTTCGCTAGTATGACCTGACTAAGTTTATTTGGTGTTTATTTGGTCGGTCAGAGTATAGGGATAATATATGTCATGACTATTAACCCTTATTTTATGGCAGTATTTAAGAATGGCAGCTGAGAACGTTAATAATGGAGTAAATCAGACCGTGGAGACCCCTTTGATCACCACCCAGGGGAACGTGCAACAGGAAGGCAATATTCCTCCTGTAAACAACGTTACCGAGCAAACGATGAATGATGGAATGTTTATGAGCTTTTTGCAGTTCATGCAAAATCAGACGAGGGAGACTCGTGTGCAGAATACGGGTGAAAATGATAACAACGCGCGGTTTGTCACAGCCAAGCAGTTCAAAGAATTGGGACCACCAGAATTTAAGGAAAAGCCGGATCCGATCATGGCGGAAACGTGAGTCAAGCAAATTACCAAGATATTCGATGTCTTGGGATGCACGGAGGAACAGAAGGTTCCATTCGCCACCTTTATGTTTCGCGGTGAGGCAAACTACTGGTGGGAGTCTGTGAAGCGTACCCAGCCTGACGCGCTCAACATGTCCTGGGAAACATTTCATAAACTGTTCAATGACAAGTACTTTCCTGAAACTATTTGTCATATGAAGGAGGTGGAGTTTATCAGACTGGAATAAAACAACATGACAGTGTCCCAGTACGAGGCGAAGTTTGCAGAGTTATCTAGGTTTACGCCTCATTTGGTCGAAAATGAGGAACGGATAACAAGGATGTTTCTGAGAGGTCTAAAACCCGAGATTCGGCAATATCTTATCTCTCATAAATTTTTTTTATATTCAAATATTGTAAAAAGGGCTCAATTATTAGAGCGAGATAATGAGTATGTGCAACTGAGGGACCACAACCAGGGTCATATCGGTGGCGGCAGTCATCGAAGCAATGAAAACTAGCAGGGAGGAAAACATTCGGACAAACGCGGTAACCACTCTGGTGGTAATCGTGGCCGTGATAATAGAAGGAGCGAGTCGGGAGGAGATTTCAAGAAGAGAAGGTACAACAATGATAACGTGAAGAAGTCAGCACAAACATCAACTGCTTTTAGGGGAGGAGAACGAGCACCGGTCGTTTGTTACAAATGCGGTAAGGAGGGACACATCAGCCCAAACTGCCCATAACAGTTCAAGGTATGTTATAACTGTGGAAAGGAAGGTCATATAGCTAAACATTGTCTTGTTGCGAAACCAAGTTCAACAGGGATAGTGACTCCGAAGGCTGTTCCGGACAAGTTAAAATCGGTAGTTCCTGGAAGGGCGTTTGTCGTGACTGCGCAAAACGCGAGGAACCCAAACGAGGTGATCACGGGTAAGCTAATCATAAACTCTTGCGAAGTTTATACCTTATTAGATACCGGTTCTACCCATTCTTTTATCTCTCCTGCTTGTGCTCAACGTTTAAACTTGACTCCGGAGAAATTAGACTTTGACCTATCTGTGGAGACTCCATTCTGAAAAACTTTCATTACATCTACAGTTTATAAATCTTGCTTAATCCAAGTTGGCACAATCACATTACCTGTTGACCTTATCTCTTTAAAGATACTTGCTTTCGATGTGATTTTAGGAATTGATTGGTTAACTACTCATTATGTCAAAATTGATTATTTTCGTAAGGTTGTTAGTTTTCATATTCCTAACCAACCTGCTATGCTAATTCAAGCAACCAAGCCACTAAAATTAATCGTTGTCATATCAAGCCATAAAACCATTCGTTTATTGAAAAACGGATGTCAAGCTTTCATAGCCCATGTTATGAACTTGAACAAAAACACGTCAGATTTGAATAATATTTCTGTTGTTAGTGAATTTCCTGACGTATTTCCTGAAGAACTTCCCGGTCTACCCCCAGAACGTGAAGTTGAATTCTTTATTGATCTAGAACCTAGTACAAAGCCCATTTCTCAAACCCTATATCGAATGGCTCTTATTGAACTTCAGGATATTATCTAGCAGACAATATTTGTATTTAAACTTACAATATGTGTTGTCGTATTTTGCACGACAATTGTATTATTGAAGTTGTAGTTTGCTTTTTGTACCACATATTTGGCAACTCAGAATGGGTGTTGTATACCTATTTTGGGGGCATCACAGTTGGTATCAAAGCTTAGGGATATGATCCTTGGCTGAGATGTGAGACAAGAACTAGGAGGGGAGAGACGGGAAATTCCTTCGCTAGTATGACCTGACTAAGTTTATTTGGTGTTTATTTGGTCGGTCAGAGTATAGGAATAATATATGACATGACTATTAACCCTTGTTTTATGGCAGTATTTAAGAATGGCAGCTGAGAACGTTAATAATGGAGTAAATCAGGCCGTAGAGACCCCTTTGATCACCACCCAGGGGAACGTACAACAGGAAGGCAATATTCCTCCTGTAAACAACGTTACCGAGCAAACGATGAATGATGGAATGTTTAGGAGCTTTTTGTAGTTCATACAAAATCAGACGAGGGAGACTCGTGTGCAGAATACGGGTGAAAATGATAACAACGCGCGGATTATCACAACCAAGCAGTTCAAAGAATTGGGACCACCAGAATTTAAGGGAAAGCCGGATCCGATCATGGCGGAAACGTGAATCAAGCAAATTACCAAGACATTTGATGTCTTAGGATGTACGGAGGAACAGAAGGTTCCAATCGCCACCTTTATGTTCCGCGGTGAGGCAGACTACTGGTGGGAGTCTGTGAAGCGTACCCAGCCTGACGCACTCAACATGTCCTTGGAAACATTTCAGAAACTGTTCAATGACAAGTACTTTCCTGAAAGTATTCGTCATATGAAGGAGGTAGAGTTTATTAGACTGGAATAAAACAACATGACGGTGTCCCAGTACGAGGCAAAGTTTGCAGAGTTATCCAGGTTTGCACCTCATTTGGTCGAAAATGAGGAATGAATGACAAGGATGTTTCTGAGAGGTCTAAAACCCGATATTCGTCAATATCTTATCTCTCATAAATTTTCTTTATATTCAGATGTTGTAAACAGGGCTCAATTATTAGAGCGAGATAATGAGTATGTGCAACCGAGGGACCACAACCAGGGTCATACCGGTGGCGGCAGTTATCGAAGCAATGAAAACCAGCAGGGAGGAAAACATTCGGACAAAAGCGGTAACCACTCTGGTGGTAATCGTGGCCGTGATAATAGAAGGACGAGTCGGGAGGAAATTTCAAGAAGAGAAGGTACAACAATGATAACGTGAAGATGTCAGCATAAACATCAACTGCTTTTAGGGGAGGAGAACGAGCACCGGTCGTTTGTTACAAATGCGGGAAGGAGGGACACATCAGCCCAAACTGCCCACAACAGTTCAAGGTATGTTATAACTGTGGAAATGAAGGTCATATAGCTAAAGATTGTCTTGTTACGAAACCAAGTTCAACGGGGATAGTGACTCCGAAGGCTGTTCCGGACAAGTCAAAGTCGGTGGTTCCTGGAAGGGCGTTTGTCGTGACTGCCTAAAACGCGAGGAACCCAAACGAGGTGATCACGGGTAAGCTAATCATAAACTCTTGCAAAGTTTATACCTTATTAGATACCAGTTCTACCCATTCTTTTATCTCTCCTGCTTGTGCTCAACGTTTAAACTTGACTCCGGAGAAATTAGACTTTGACCTATCTGTGGAGACTCCGTTAGGAGAAACTTTCATTACATCTACAGTTTATAAATCTTGCTTAATCCAAGTTGGTACAATCACATTACCTGTTGACCCTATCTCTTTAAAGATACTTGCTTTTGATGTGATTTTAGGAATTGATTGGTTAACTACTCATCATGCCAAAATTGATTATTTTCGTAAGGTTGTTAGTTTTCATATTCCTAACCAACCTGTCATGCGAATTCAAACAACCAAACCACTAAAATCAATCGCTGTCATGCCAAGCCATAAAGCCATTCGTTTATTGAAAAACGGATGTCAAGCTTTCATAGCCCATGTTATGGACTTGCACAAAAACACGTCAGATTTGAATAATATTTCTTTTGTTAGTGAATTTCCTGACGTATTTCCTGAAGAACTTCCCGGTCTACCCCCAGAACGTGAAGTTGAATTCTTTATTGACCTTGAACCTGGTACAAAGCCTATTTCTAAAACCTCATATCGAATGGCTCCTATTGAACTTCAGGAGTTAAAGGTTCAACTACAGGAGTTGTTGGACATCGGTTTTATTCGTCCTAGTACATCTCCTTGGGGTGCTCCTGTGTTATTCGTAAAGAAGAAAGACGGGAGTATGCGACTTTGTATCGACTACCGAGAATTGAATCATGTCACTATCAAGAATAGGAATCCGCTACCTCGCATTGATGACCTGTTTGACCAGTTGCAAGGAGCACAATTCTTTTCAAAGATCGATCTTCGTTCTGGATATCATCAGTTGAAGATTAAAACTGAGGATATTCTAAAGACTGCCTTCAGAACTCGGTACGGGCATTATGAATTCTTAGTCATGTCTTTTGGATTGACTAATGCTCCTGCTGCCTTCATGGATATGATGAACCGTTTATTCAAAGAATATTTAGATCAGTTCGTTATTTTCTTTATTGATGACATCCTCATCTATTCCAAAAGCCATGAAGATCATGAGTGCCATTTGAAGCTGGTACTGTAAAGGCTTCGTGAAAACAAGCTATATGCCAAATTGAAGAAATGCGAGTTCTGGCTTGAGGAAGTAGCATTCCTTGGGCACGTGGTGTCAAAATATGGAGTATCTGTCGACCCGGTGAAGATTGAAGCCATACAAAGTTGGGAGCAACCGAAGTCGGTGACCGAAGTACGTAGCTTTCTGGGCTTAACTGGGTATTAACGGAGATTCTTGGAAGGATTTTCTAGAATCGCTACTCCGTTAACTCAGCTGACTATGAAGGATACAAAATTCGGTTGGAGCGAGGATTGTGAGAAGAGTTTTCAAGAACTCAAGAGGAGACTCATTTCGGCACCTGTTCTGACAATACCATCTGGTTCGGATGGATTTGTTATCTACAGCGATGCTTCAGGCAAAGGGTTAGGATGTGTTCTCATGCAACATGGGAAAGTCATAGCCTATGCCTCGCGACAACTCAAAGAATATGAGGGGAATTATCCTACTCATAATTTGGAGTTGGCAGCTGTCATTTTTGCGTTGAAGATTTGGAGACACTACCTGTATGGGGAGAAAGTGGAGATCTATACGGATCATAAAAGCCTCAAATATTCTTCACCAAAAAGGAACTCAACACGCGGCAACGACGTTGGCTTGAGCTGTTGAAAGATTGCGATCATACCATCCAATATCATCTTGAAAAAGCAAACGTAGTAGCTGACGCATTGAGTAGAAGATCATATGCGGGTACGAGTGCAATGTTGTTAACACAAAGGCCCATTTTGTATGATTTGGAAAGGATGGAGATAGAGATGAAGGCTCCAAGTACCCATATGATGATATCAAATATACAAGTAGAACCGACTTTAATCGATAAAGTTAAAGCTGCTCAAGCTACGGACATGGAGCTGATGCGTATGAAGAAGAAAGTGCAAGAAGGTGCTATTCCAGAAGCAAGAATCGATGAAGAAGGAATACTTCGAGTCAACTCCAGACTTTGTGTTCCTAACGATTTTGACTTGAAGCATAGAATAATGATGGAGGCACACAACACACCGTTTGTAATTCATCTTGGGAGTACCAAAATGTATCACGATCTTCGACATACATTTTGGTGGAGCAATATGAAAAGAGAGATCGCGGAGTTTATCTCGAGTGTTTAACTTGTCAACGTGTAAAAGCGGAGCATCAAGTACCAAAGGGTCCATTGCAACCACTTGAGATTCCGAAATGGAAGTGGGAATACATTACTATGGATTTCGTTACGGGTCTTCCCAAGGTGTCTCAAGGCATAGATGCGATTTGGGTCATTGTTGATAGATTAACCAAGTCTTCCCATTTCTTGCCTATACGTGAGACTTATTCCCTTGAACGTCTTGCTCGTATGTACGTGAATGAGATTGTGAGATTACATGAAATGCCAGTATCCATAGTTTCGGATCGTGACCCAAGATTCACTTCACAATTTTGGGTTAGCTTGCAAATAGCTATGGGCACGGATTTACGATTTATTTCAGCATACCATCCTCAAACGGACGGGCAATCAGAGAGGACTATTCAAACCCTTGAAGATCTATTAAGACTCTGTGTTCTAGATTTCAAAAGAAGTTGGGATAAGTACTTGCCTTGGAATTCTCTTACAACAACAGTTATCACTTACAACAACAGTTATCAGGCAAGTATAGGTATGGCTCCATTTGAAGCCTTGTATGGGCAAAAGTGTCATTCTTCAGTATGCTGGGACGAGGTGGGTGAAGAAAGACGGGAGTATGCGACTTTGTATCGACTACCGAGAATTGAATCATGTCACTATCAAGAATAGGAATCCGCTACCTCGCATTGATGACCTGTTTGACCAGTTGCAAGGAGCACAATTCTTTTCAAAGATCGATCTTCGTTCTGGATATCATCAGTTGAAGATTAAAACTGAGGATATTCTAAAGACTGCCTTCAGAACTCGGTACGGGCATTATGAATTCTTAGTCATGTCTTTTGGATTGACTAATGCTCCTGCTGCCTTCATGGATATGATGAACCATGTATTCAAAGAATATTTAGATCAGTTCGTTATTTTCTTTATTGATGACATCCTCATCTATTCCAAAAGCCATGAAGATCATGAGCGCCATTTGAAGCTGGTACTGCAAAGGCTTCGTGAAAATAATCTATATGCCAAATTGAAGAAATGTGAGTTCTGGCTTGAGGAAGTAGCATTCCTTGGGCACGTGGTGTCAAAACATGGAGTATCTGTCGACCCGGTGAAGATTGAAGCCATACAAAGTTGGGAGCAACCGAAGTCGGTGACCGAAGTACGTTGCTTTCTGGGCTTAACTGGGTATTAACGGAGATTCTTGGAAGGATTTTCTAGAATCGTTACTCCGTTAACTCAGCTAATTCGGAAGGATACAAAATTCGATTGGAGCGAGGATTGTGAGAAGTGTTTTCAAGAACTCAAGAGGAGACTCATTTCAGCACCTGTTCTGACAATACCATCGAGTTCGGATGGATTTGTTATCTATAGCGATGCTTCAGGCAAAGGGTTAGGATGTGTTCTCATGCAACATGGGAAAGTCATAGCCTATGCCTCGCGACAACTCAAAGAATATGAGAGGAATTATCCTACTCATGATTTGGAGTTGGCAGCAGTCGTTTTCGCGTTGAAGATTTGGAGACACTACCTGTATGGGGAGAAAGTGGAGATCTATATGGATCATAAAAGCCTCAAATATTTCTTCACCCAAAAGGAGCTCAACATGCGGCAACGATGTTGGCTTGAGCTGTTGAAAGATTGCGATCATACCATCCAATATCATCATGAAAAAGCGAACGTAGTAGCTGACGCATTGAGTAGAAGATCATATGCGGGTACGAGTGCAATGTTGTTAACACAAAGGCCCATTTTGTATGATTTGCAAAGGACGGAGATAGAGATGAAGGCTCCAAGTACCCACATGATGATATCAAATATACGAGTAGAACCGACTTTAATCGATAAAGTTAAAGCTGCTCAAGCTACGGACATGGAGCTGATGCGTATGAAGAAGAAAGTGCAAGAAGGCGCTATTCCAGAAGCAAGAATCGATGAAGAAGGAATACTTCGAGTCAACTCCAGACTTTGTGTTCCTAACGATTTTGACTTGAAGCATAGAATAATGATGGAGGCACAAAACACACCATTTGCAATCCATCTTGGAAGTACTAAAATGTATCACGATCTTCGACATACATTTTGGTGGAGTAATATGAAAAGTGAGTTCGCGGAGTTTATCTCGAGGTGTTTAACTTGTCAACGTGTAAAAGCGGAGCATCAAGTACCAAAGGGTCCATTGCAACCACTTGAGATTCCGAAATAGAAGTGGGAACACATTACTATGGATTTTGTTATGGGTCTTCCCAATGTGTCTCATGGCATAGATGCGATTTGGGTCATTGTTGATAGATTAACCAAGTTTGTCCATTTCTTGCCTATACGTGAGACTTATTCCCTTGAACGTCTTGCCCGTATGTACGTGAATAAGATTGTAAGATTGCATGGCATGCCAGTATCCATAGTTTCGGATCGTGACCCAAGATTCACTTCACGATTTTGGGTTAGCTTGCAGAAAACTATTGACACGGATTTACGATTTAGTTCAGCATACCATCCTCAAACGGATGAGCAATCAGAGAGGACTATTCAAACCCTTGAAGATCTATTAAGACTCCGTGTTCTAGATTTTAAAGGAAGTTGGGATAAGTACTTGCCACTGGTGGAATTCTCCTACAACAACAGTTATCAGGCAAGTATAGGTATGGCTCCATTTGAAGCCTTGTATGGACGAAAGGAGTATTGTTACGTGTTGCACCATGGAAAGGAGTTACAAGATTTGGGAAGAGAAGAAAGCTTAATTCACGATATGTTGGTCCATTTGAAATTCTTGACCGAATAGGAAATATGGCATATCGACTCGCATTACCTCCAAGCATGTCTCGTGTTCATAATGTTTTTCACATATCTGTGCTTCGTAAATATGTGAAAGACCCGAACCACATAATTGAGTTAGAACCAGACGAGATAGCCGAAGATTTAACGTATGAGGAAGTACCTGTTAAGATCTTGGATAGGAAAGAGCATGTTCTACGCACGAAGGTTATACCACAAGTTAAGGTTTTGTGGAGAAACCATGCTATTGAAGAAATGACCTGAGAGTTAGAATCAGAAATGAAAGCGAGGTATCCTCACCTTTTCGAAACACCAGGTACGTACGTCAATTTCGAGGACGAAATTTCATAAGGAAGAGAGGTTGTAAGACCCCAACTTATTAATAAATGAAATTAAATTTTCTCTATTTATTATTTTGAAATAGAAAGGGTTGATTTGATTAATATGGTTAGTTATGGGTAAAATACGCAAATATTTCAAATAAGCAAGTGGTTATAAAATATTCATTTTTGGTCGGTGAATATTCGTTTGGTCGTGGAATATTCTTGCTGTCGGAGAATATTCGTACGACGGCGCAGCCATTTGTGGGCCCCATAACGGAAAGCGATTGGATGAAGAAAATGACAAGTATAAGTTACTTATAATTAACGGTGTAGTTGTTACCGTTAATACTGTTAGAATACCTGGTGGTTAAAATACAGTAGCACACGGATTGCACAGTATTTTTGAATTATTGATTCTTACAAAGGAAGACACTACTCAATAATTATTTCAGTAGTTACTATTCAAAATTTTATTTTATTGATTCAATAATTGCTGCGTTGATATTTTATATTATTATTGTTTTAATAATTGTTGCTGCACAGTATTTTCTATTATCAGTTCAATAATTCATATTATTTGAATAATATTATTAGATAGCATTATTGGCAATGTCTAGAAAGTTATGTCTAAGGAGAGGTTTGGTCATCTAATTGCGCGCTAGTAAGGAGAAATCCTTATTGGAAAGCCCCCTCTTTCCTGGGAACGGCCTTGTTGTCATAAATGTGATTCTGTAATATTATTTGTGAATAATTAATTATTGATTCATATGATAAGGAAATATTTATTCTATGTGGATATAAATGTTGGATATATTTATTGTGGTTAAAAATGAAGGAGTTAATGTTGAGGTGTTTTATCAGTATTTTTATCGGAATGGAGGTATTAAAAATCAAAATCAGGGTTTTTGAGAAATATTGCGGGGGTTATAATTTTTAATCCGACCGTTGGATCGTGGTAATTTTTGGATATGTTATTCATATATAAGTTGAGTATATGTCCATAAATTTTGAACCGTTAAAAATGAACGTATGATTTGTTATGAATTTTACGAGATGTCTAGTTCAAAAATTATAGAAGTTGCGGAATTTGTCATTTTGATTAAAAATTCTAGAATTGGTGGGCCCCACTTTTGGTTGGTAAAAATGTGCTGAGATTTTTATTCAAATGTGGTGGGTGGGAATAGTAGCAGGTAAAGCCATCAGGTTGTAGGTTAAGTTTGCTTCGGCGTGCTAACATTTTCCTATAAATAGAGGGCTAAGTTAGAATTGAAAATCACACCAGAATTCATAAGTTTTCTCTCTTTCTCTCTCTCTATATTATTGAGCGTATTTTGTGAGTATTTTGATAATTTGAGAGTTGCTATTCAGCACAAGTTTCATTCAGCCTCATATACGATATTCTGATCAGAAATACTGATATTTTGAGGTAAGGGATATTATTTTCTTCTTAAATGATATTATTTTTTTCAATATCATTATGCTGAAATATTGATATGAGTTTTTATCAAATTTAAAACTTTTTATGTCGTGGTTACTATTCACGTATACGGCACTATTCACGTATATGACATTATTCACGAATACGACACTATTCACCGAAAAATAAAATTTTCTCTTTTTGTCCAAGATGTCTATTATGGTTACTATCTTTTATTGTATCCATATTTTGATCTTTATTTTTAAATTCCGCTTCACAATTGATTATTATGAAGTATTATTGATCTTGGATAAACTGTTATACGAATCCCTACTATTTGTCCTTCTGTCTCACTGGATTTATTTTTTTTAAGATATTTTTTATCATCCTCAGTCCTAAATGATGATATTACTGAATATCTTTGGCCTGCAGTGCAAAGATGTATGATTACCTGATGAATATCTTTGGCCTGTAGTGCAAAGATGAACAGGTATTGAGATGAACATGACTGACTGGTGATACAAATGAATATCTTTGGCCTGTAGTACAAAGATGAATATTTGGTTAAAGATGATTATTAATTGATGTTACAGGGATAAAATATTGATGATGGACTTTTAAATCTTAGAAGATAGTAGAATTCATTCTCTACTTGACTCTTCTAATGGTTTGCTGTTTCCGCTGCAGTTGTTGATGTAAAACTTGTTGTCGATTATATTCTATCAGATTTTTTCCTGTTGAATACTAATGATAATTTGTTGTATATTATCTTAGTCATAATATTTTTTACTGGGCTAGTTGAGCTCACTCTTTTTCCTTTTTGTTACATTTTTCTTCTCAGGAGGTGAGAACATAGCAGGATCTAGTCGGGGTATGGAGTGATGATTCTAGAAAGATGTTTTAGCAGTCCTCACTATTTCTATAAAATAGTGTTTGAATAATTATAATGAGGACTTATTTGAGTGTGAATATTGTCTAGTAGATAATATTTGTATTTAAGCTCACAGTATGTGTTGTCGTATTTTGTACGGCAATTGTATTATTGAAGTTGTAGTTTGCTTTTTGTACCATGTATTTGGCGACTCAGAATGGGTGTTGTATACCTATTTTGGGGGCGTCACAATGTATTTGGCGACTCAGAATGGGTGATGTATACCTATTTTGGGGGCGTCACATATACCTATTTTGGTGGCGTCACAATAATACCATAATAGTGGACTGATGTTTTTAAAATAAATTGTCATATATGAGTTTTTTAAGTTTTGTTATTCGTTTATAAGTTTTGGAATATAATGCGATAAATAAAGACAACTTGAATGAATAATGAATTATTAGTTGATTTATATGTTATTCGAGGTAAATATGTTTTGATGGTGACCCCGACTTTTAATAGAATTTAAATTGTTTATAGTAAGGTGTTGATTTAATAAATATTTATATATTTAGATTATTGTATTTTATCATCGCTTGAGGTGGTGGCTTAGTGGTGGAAAGTTGGACATAAGACCCCATTAACGTGAGTTAATTTGAGTCCTGGTAAACTCCTCAATGCTCAAGTGGTCTCACGCCCTAAATTTATTCGGGGGTAAGTTGTGCCCTGAATTTATTCGGGGGAAAGCTGAGTTGTGCCGATGAAGACACCACTGAGGCCTCTAATTTTTTTGGTCATCATGCACTTATTTTCTCCCTATCATGCATGTAATTATTTATTACGAATATTCGTTTGGTCAGGGAATAATATTCTTTTTGACGGAGAATATTCATACGACGGCGCCGAAATAACCAATCATTGGTGGCCCCACAACGGAATAACTGTCAGATATAGAAAGCGACATAAATAACCTTTTTAAAAATTGACGGCAAAACTTTTACCGTTAAACTGTTAAAATACTCGGTGATAAAAGTACAGTAATACGCGTTATTCTATAGTAGTACATGGTATTGTACAATATCTTTGATTATTGATTCTTACGTGAGAGGTTACTCAGTATTTCATTCAATAATTGCCACAGTGATAATTGCATGGTATTCCATATTATTGATTCAATAATTAGAACAATAACAACTGCACAGTATGCCACATTATTAAATCAATAATTGTCACGACATAGTAACTCATATTATTTGATATGATATAATTAGACTAGTTGACAGTATTGTGATTCTATGTTAATAATTATGAATAATTGTTCACAAATTGAAAAAGGTGTTGATTAAAGATAAGTATGATATGCAGGTGTTTGTTCAATTATTTTCTTTTTATAAAGTAAGTCATGCAAGACTTCCCGGCACTCTACTTTTTTTAAAGTAGTCTGGACCACAACTCGATTATTGTTAAAACGTGTAGAAGTTGGTTTAATTTTCTCTATGGGACCACAAATTCCACTACCAACATTTTTATATACCTCATTTGGTTATTTTGTCAAAAAGGGTGTGGTAATTGTCTCCTCTATTTTCAGTATAAATAGATTACTTAGATGAGAAACAAAAGACATCATCACTACACTAAAAATATAAAATTATTTTACTATAATATTGTGAGTATAATATTGTGAGTATTTCTGTTGAGTGTAAGGTTACTCCAAGTGTAGATAAGGAATGCAAGAATTGTTTAAGTTGATCAATTTCATAGAAAGCAAAATCAAGTCATATGCTAAGGTAAGGGGTATCATTTTTTTATGGTAAAGGGATATCATTTTCTTTCATACTCCATATTATGGTAAGATATTATTATTCGTTTCTTCAGTTTATCATTAAATGGTGAAAAGTCCTGAAATAATTAGAATATCCTTAATAGTTTGTGCTTCATCTAATATCTTGACCTGAATCTTTCTATTCAGTTTTAAGTTATTATTTTTGAGTCGGGAACTTTAAATTATTTGAACTTTATATTCTATCAAGAATTATAATCGATTTTCCGGATATCATGTTGGCAATTTAGACTTTGGATAATTAAGTTAAAAATCACTAAGATCTATTTTATCTTATTATTCTGATTATTTATGTCAATTCATTATATATATCATTGTCATCATCTTCAGAGTTAAATTTGTGTTGGAAAGTTATCTTTGGCCCGTAGTGCAAAGATGAACTGTTGATTAGTATCATTATAACCAAGAATTGTGTATTGGTATAATCATGACTAGAATTGTGTATCGGTATAATCATGACCATTGGTGTTACAGTTGTATGTCTTTGACCCGTAGTGCAAAGATGGAGTGTTGATTATTGGTTTTACAGCTGTATGTCTTTGGCCCGTAGTGCAAAGATGAACTATTGATTATTGGTTTTACAGTCGTATGTCTTTGGCCTGTAGTGCAAAGATGGACCGTTGATTATTGGTTTTACAGTTGTATGTCTTTGGCCTGTAGTGCAAAGATGGACTGTTAATTGACATGACTATTGGTGTTACAATTGAATATCTTTGGCGCAAAGATGAATTTAATGGCATAATTATAAACATGAACTATGAATTGGTATAACCATGATTTTTGGTGTTTCAGGTAAAGACAAGTGGTGAAAGTTCTCTTTGTCTTGGGTACAACGATGAACTCTGGATTGGTGTTACAAGAATAAAATATTGATGATGAATTTTTAATTTGGAGAAGATAGTAGACATTATGTTCTACTTGACACTTCTAATGTATTGTTGATTCCACCATAATTATGGTTAAGTTTTTTTATCATCTACTATATGTTCTAAATATCTGATTTATTACTAGTGAAATTTATTGATAATTTAATTATCTTAGTCATGATATTCTTTAATGGGCTATTTGTGCTCATTCTTTTGCTTCACAATTCCTTTAAGGAAATGAAAGTGTAGCTGGGACTAGCAGAGAGAACATGGGTATAAAGTGGTGTTTCGAATTAGTCGCAATCCTCATTAAGTTATAGAACAGTGTGACATAATAATTATACTGAGAACTTAAAATGTGTGTGTCGTATTTTATACGTCATTTAATAGTTGATTTTGGATAACCAAATAGGGTGATGTGAACCTGAATTTAGAAGCGTAAAAAAATGCACCCCATTAGAATGAGGAGGACATAAATCTTCTTGTGTTCTTTTAAGAAATTGAAATATTTCTTGCTCTATTTTATATGGCATTGTAATAATTTGAGTATGAATATTGTCGTATTATATACGTTATAATATTTATATTGAAACTCACAGTATATGTGTCGTCGTATTTTGCACGACAATTCAATAGTTGTAATAGGAAAGTTCACGTCAGTAGTGTTGTATTTCTGGCGATCCAAGATGGGTTGTGTAGACCTATTTTGGGGGCGTCACAATGATCCTATCCGTTAATTTTAATAATAAATGGTCGGGATTAAACTTATTTTTTCTCCTGCCGCAACAAGTTGTTGCGACACTGTTAAAAGACTAATGTGTCCCTCCATTACATTTTACATTGTTGAAGGGATAAAAAAAGAAAAAAATACTAGCCGCAACAACTTGTTGCGGTTGGGATGAAAAGCAAGTTTCATTACAAGTACTTTATATGTCCATTAATGAAATTCTTATCTCAATCACACGACTTAATTTGTTTGCTACACCATTCAAAAACAAATTATCATTGTCTCATGTCTAAAGAAAAATAACTAAAAAAACTAACACACATTAATTTATATATAAATATTTGTCTAGAAAATTAGTATTACTAACGGAGTAAATTTTAACATAATTTTAAATTATATATATTTTAAATTTATAATTTTCTAGTTAAATTTAAATTTAAATTTAAATTTAAATTATATATAATTATATATAAATTATTTTAAAATTATATATAAATTATGTTAAATTTATAATTTAAAATTTTCTAGAAAAATTTAAATTTAAATTTTAAATTAAATATAATTATGTTAAAAATATAAATTTAAAATTTTAACATAGTTTAAAATTTTAACATAATTTATATATAATTTAAATTTATGCTAAAATTTACTCCGTTAGTAATACTAATTTTCTAGAAAAATATTTATATATAAATTTAATGTGTGTTAATTTTCTTAATTAGTTATTTTTCTTCGGACATGAGACAAGAATGATTTATTTTCGAATGGTGTGGCAGATAAATTAAGTCATGTGATTGAGATGAGGCTTTCATTAATGGACAAATGAAGTACTTGTAATGAAACTTACTTTCCATCCCAGTCGCAACAAGTTGTCGTCGATCGGTAGTATTTTTTTTCTTTCTTTTTATCTCTGCAATAATGCAAAATATAATGAAGGGGCATTTTAGTCTTTTAACCGTGCCGCAACAACTTGTAGCGGCTGGAGAAAAAACAAGTTTAATCCTGACCATTTATTATCGAAATTAACGGATAAGATCATGGTTGCTAAAATATTGTCTAAAACAACCGGTTGCTATCCATAACTAACATTGTAAAAACGAGACTAGCCTTACAACAAATCTTGATCGTCCATCCGAATATCTAACGATTAATATGGCTCTCGTCCGTAGTTTATTTTTCAGTATTCCGCAGTTTAATACTACAGACGGTACAAATGTCCAAAACACCATTCCTTAGAAGTCCATGTCCGCAGTATTAAACTGCTGACGCTAAGTATTTTTGGCCAATTAGAAAATGATGTCATTTTTAAATAAGTACCGTGTATTGGTTGTTGGGTAAAATCAATACGCACAAAAACACGCAAGTATACGTGGTCAACAAGTAATAAAGTGATGAGTAGAGTATCGTTCCCACAAGAACAAAATATCAAGAATCTTAATTTCACGATTATCAATTTTTTATTAATCCTAATTTTATTAAACTAATCGATTCAATGGTTTTTTTTTTAAAAATAACTAATTAAAAGAAACTAAATTGATGAATAATTAAATTATCACAAAAGAAATAAACACCAATAACGAAATTCGGAATTTTCAAACAATTAATGGAGAGTTAGACTTATGATTTCACCCTAAGCTTCACTCTGATTTTCTAACTTTTATTCCAATTCAATTCAATATTCCAGTTTATTAATCAAGAACACGCACGTAGTAAGAGCCACCTCTCGATGCACTAATATCATATCAACATCAATCCACAATTAAGATAGAATTCCGTTAAATGTGACGCCCCCAAAATTAGGTATACATCACCCATCTTGGGTCGTCAGATACATAGTACAAAATATAAATACAACTTACTAATACAACTGTCGTGTACAATACGACAAAACATAAACTGTGAGTTTGAATATAAATATTATCTTCTAGAGAGTATTCATACTCAAAAGGAGTCCTCATTACATTTATTAACACACCATTACATAGAGTAGTGAGGACTACTAACTGATACTATCATTCGGACCATCACTCCGTTCCCCGACTTGCCCCAGCTACGTTCTCATTTCCTGAAGAGAACAGTGAAAGAAAGGGTGAGCTCAACTAGCCCAGTAAGAAATATTATGACTAAGATAATACAGAATAAATTATCATTAGCCTTCAACAATGTTAAACTGATAAAATATAATAGACATAAAGTTTAACTGCAGTGGAACAAGCAATCCATTAAAAGAGTCAAGTAGAAAATAAACTCTACTATCTTTTATGATTTAAAAAGTTTTTCAACACTGTGATCGCTGAAACTCAGCTTAATAAAATAATCCACATCATCGAATCACCCCTGCACTACGGCCAAGGATATTCGTATATTCATTAATGGTCATAATCATGCCAATAACTGTCCATCAATGCACTACGGGCCAATGAGGACTTTTACCACATCATTTGTAACATTACGGTCATGATTACACCGAATAATTCCTGGTCATAATCATACCAAGTCCATCTATGCACTACAGGCCACAGATGACTTTCAACATTTTATAAGCATGAGGATGATGACAATGATATAAGAATTCAATAAAACAAGTTCAAAAATTAATTTATCCAAGAATTAACAACGTCCAAATTGTCAACATGATATTGCATTGTGGAGTAAAATTCAAGAATACTTAGAAGAATATTTTCATGAAAAGATACTGGATGAAGCGCAAATGTCAAGGATATTCCACTAATTTCATAGAGTATAGAAGTCAAAACTTAACCAACTGAGTATAATAAAGAATGGAATAACAAAAGAAATCACCATGCATGCGATAGACCGCACAGACATGTTATTCATAACAGAATAATAATAATAGAACCAGGTCCGGCGTAAACGCACAGACAGGATATTCCGACAGAATAATAAATAATGGAACCAGGTCCGGCGTAAACGCACAGACAGGATATTCCGACAGAATAATAAAGAACAGTATAATAAATAATAGAACCAGGTCCGGTGTAAAACACACAGACAGGATATTCCAACAGAATAATAATAAAGACGGAACCAGGTCCGGTGTAAAACACACAGACAGGATATTCCAATAGAATAATAGAAGAATATCACCAAGTATAGGGTAGACCGCGCATACTGGTTATTCCAACAGAATAATAAAGAATGGAATAACAGAAGTTCTCTTCATGAATATAAAAGAAATAATATTCCCTACCTTAAAAGAACTGGATATTGAAAAAGTGAAACAGCAGAATACTTTTATTCTCTCTCTCTCTTATTCTCTCTATACTTTCTCTCTCTATAGCTTGAATGAATTCGTGAAAAATAATGAAGCCCTAGGCCTCTATTTATAAAAAAACTGAGGGTGACTCTTGGTTTTAACGAATGGTCAAATGACTCTTGGTCTTAACGAAGGGTCAAATGACTCTTGGTAATATTGAAGGGACAACTACTATTGACGAAAGTAATTACTATTGACCAAGGTAAATACTATTGACGAAGGTAATTACTATTGACCAAGGTAAATACTATTGACCAAGGTAAATACTATTGACGACGGTAATTACTCTTGACCAAGGTAAATACTATTGACCAAGGTAAATACTATTGACGACGGTAATTACTATTGATGAAGAGACTTTTAGATGATGACATATGGGCCCCCCATAAAAATAACCAAACTTACCACAACGTCTCAATTATTGATTTAATAATATAACATATTATACAGATGATATTATGACAATAATTTAAGAGATATGATGCAGCAATTACTGTAGCAATAATTGAGTATAGCTGAGTGACTTCTCACGTAAGCATCAATAATCAATACCGTATGCTACTATGCAACCACGCGTATTACTGTACTTTTACTACCGGGTAGTTCAACAGTTTTAACGGTTTCAACGGTAACACCTCAGCCGTTATTTTTATAGAAAGATAATTTTGTCGTTTTCTAATACGACAATAATTCCGTTGTGGGGTCCACCAATGATTGTGTCGTCGTACGAATATTCCCCGACAAAAAGAATATTTCCTGACCAAACGAATATTTTAAAACAACTTGCTTACTTTGCAAAATTTATAAATATTACCCACAACTATAACATTATATCAAATTAACTCCATAATATTCAAAAATGATATTTATAGAAAATTCATCTTTATTTATAAAAGTTGGGGTCTTACAACCTCCCCTTCTTATGAAATTCCGCCCTCGAAATTAGGGTACGTACCTGGTATGTCGAAGAGGTAAGGATACCTTGATTTCATTTCAGATTCTAACTCCCAAGTCATTTCCTCAACATCGTGGTTTCTCCACAAAACTTTGACTTGAGGTATAACCTTGGAGCGTAGAATATGTTCCTTCTTATCCAAGATTTGAACAGGAACTTCTTCATACGTCAAATCCTCCGCTATTTCGTCCGGTTCTAACTCAATAATGTGGTTCGGGTCTTCCACATATTTGCGTAACATGGATATGTGAAAAACGTTATGAACACGAGACATACTTGGCGGTAAAACGAGTCTATAAGCCACAGTTCCTACTCGATCGAGGATTAAAAATGGACCGATGAATCGAGGATTGAGCTTTCCTCTCTTTCCAAATCTCGTAACTCCTTTCCATGGAGCAACACGTAAGAACACATGATCTCCTACATCAAATTCCACGTCCTTTCGATGAAGATCAGCATAACTCTTTTGTCGATCTTGTGAGGTTTTTATACGTTGTCGGATCGTTTGAATCTTTTCTGTAGTCATACGTACCAACTCCGGTCCCAACAACGTTGCTTCACCCACCTCATCCCAGCATACTGGAGAACGACATTTTCTTCCATACAATGCTTCGAATGGAGCCATGCCAATACTTGCTTGATAACTGTTGTTGTAGGAAAACTCCACCAATGGTAAGAACTTGTCCCAACTTCCCCTGAAGTCAAAGACACAGAGTCTTAATAGATCTTCAAGAGTTTGAATAGTCCTCTCTGATTGTCCGTCCGTCTGAGGATGATATGCTGAACTAAATCGTAAATTCGTGCCCATAGCTTTTTGTAAACTAACCCAAAATCGTGAAGTGAATCTTGGGTCTCGATCAGAAACTATGGATACTGGCATACCATGCAGTCTTACAATCTCGTTTATGTACATACGAGCAAGACGTTCAAGTGTATAAGTTTCTCGTATCGGTAAGAAATGAGCAGACTTGGTCAATCTATCAACAATGACCCAAATCGCATCAATACCTTGAGAAACCTTAGGAAGACCGGTAACGAAATCCATGGTAATGTGCTCCCACTTCCATTCTGGAATTTCAAGTGGTTGCAATGGACCTTTTGGTACTTGATGCTCCGCTTTGACTCGTTGACAAGTTAGACACCTTGAGATAAACAACGCTATCTCTCTCTTCATATTGCTCCACCAAAATGTATGACGAAGATCATGATACATTTTGGTACTTCCAGGATGGATTGCAAACGGTGTGTTGTGCGCCTCCATCATGATTTCATACTTTAAATCAGGGTTGTTAGGAACACAAAGTCTGGAGTTGACTCGAAGTATTCCTTCTTCATCGATTCTTGCTTCCGGCATAGAACCTTCTTGCACTTTCTTCCTCATACGCATCAGCTCCAGGTCTGTAGCTTGAGCAGCTTTAACTTTATCGATTAAAGTTGGTTCTACTCGTATATTCGCCATCATCACATGGGTCCCTGGAGTCTTTAACTCTATCTCCATCCTTTGCAAGTCACACAAAATGGGCTTTTGTGTTGACAATATTGCACTCGTACTTGCATATGATCTTCTACTCAATGCGTCAGCTACCACGTTCGCTTTTCCAGGATGGTATTGAATGGTATGATCATAATCTTTCAACAGTTCAAGCCAACGTCGTTGTCGCATGTTGAGTTCCTTTTGAGTGAAGAAATATTTGAGGCTTTTATGATCCGTAAAGATCTCCACCTTCTCCCCATACAAGTAATGCCTCCAAATTTTAAGTGCAAAGACAACAGCTGCCAACTCTAGATCATGAGTAGGATAATTCCTCTCATATTCCTTGAGTTGTCTTGATGCATAGGCTATGACTTTTCCATGTTGCATGAGAACGCATCCCAACCCTTTGCTCGAAGCATCACTGTAGATGACAAATCCCTCCGAGCCAGATGGTATTGTTAGAACAGGTGCTGAAATGAGTCTCCTCTTGAGTTCTTGAAAACTCTGCTCACATTCTTCGCTCCAACCGAACTTTGTATCTTTCCGAGTCAGCTGAGTTAATGGAGTAGCGATTCGAGAAAATCCTTCCACGAATCTCCGATAATAACCAGCTAAACCAAGAAAGCTACGTACTTCGGTCACTGATTTAGGTTGCTCCCAGCTTTGAATAGCTTCAATCTTTGCCGGGTCAACCGATATTCCACGACTTGATACTACGTGCCCAAGGAATGCTACCTCCTCCAGCCAGAACTCGCATTTCTTCAACTTGGCATAAAGCTTGTATTCACGAAGCTTTTGGAGTACCAGCCTCAAGTGTTGCTCATGATCTTCACGGCTTTTGGAATAAATAAGGATGTCATCAATAAAGACGACCACAAAGTGATCCAAATATTCCTTGAATACCCGGTTCATCATATCCATGAAGGCAGCAGGAGCATTAGTCAATCCAAAGGACATGACTAGGAATTCATAATGCCCGTACCGAGTTCTAAAAGCCGTCTTTGGAATATCCTCAGTTCTAACCTTCAGCTGATGATATCCAGAACGAAGATCGATCTTTGAAAAGAATTGTGCTCCTTGCAACTGGTCAAACAGGTCATCAATACGTGGCAATGGGTACCTATTTTTGATGGTGACATGATTCAACTCCCGATAATCAATACAAAGTCGCATACTCCATCTTTCTTCTTCACGAACAGAACAGGAGCACCCCAAGGAGAAGTACTAGGACGAATAAAACCAATGTCTAACAATTCCTGCAGTTGGGTCTTTAACTCCTGAAGTTCAATAGGAGCCATTCGATATGGGGCTTTGGAAATGGGTTTTGTACCGGGTTCAAGGTCGATACAAAATTCAATTTCACGCTCTGGGGGTAGGCCAGGAAGTTCTTCGGGAAATACGTCAGGAAATTTATTAACAACAGAAATATCATTCAAAGCTGACGTATTTTTGTTTAGATCTGTGACATGAGCTAAGAAAGCTTGACATCCGTTTTTCAATAAACGAATAGCTTTATGGCTTGAGATGACAGCGATTGATTTTAATGGTTTGGTTGCTTGAATTCGCATAATAGGTCGATTAGGAATATGAAAGCTAACAACCTTACGAAAACAATCAATTTTTGCATGATGAGTAGTTAACCAATCAATCCCTAGAATCACGTCAAATGCAAGTATTTTTAATGAAATAAGATCGACAGGTAATGTGTGGGTACCAACTTGAACCAAACAAGACTTATAAACCGTGGATGTAATGAAGGTTTCTCCCAATGGAGTTTCAACTGCTAAGTCAAAGTCTAATTTCTCCGGAATCAAATTTAATCGATGAGCGCAAGTAGGAGAAATAAAAGAATGGGTAGAACCGGTATCAAATAAAGTATAGACTTCGTTAGAGTTTATGATAAGCTTACCCGTGATGACCTCATTCGGGTTCCTTGCTCTCTGGGAGTTCACAACAAACGCTCTTCCTTGCACAACCGGTTTTGACTTTTCTGGGACGGCCTTTGGTGCCTCCATCCTAGCTGAATTTGTCTTCGGTAAACGACAAAATTGAGCTAAATGACCTTCTCTTCCACAATTATAACATGCTTTGGACGGCATCGCGCAGTTTGGACTGATGTGCCCCTCCCCTCCGCATTTGAAACATATGATAGGTGGTCGTTCTCCTTCCTTAACGACAGGTGCTGGTGCTGACGTCTTTCCATCATTGTTGAATCTCCTCTTCTTGAAATGCCCATTCTTATTATTTTGGCCCTGATTACCACCGAAGTGGTTACCATTTCTGGCCTGTTGATTCCCTCCACGCTTGTTGTCACCGCTTCGATGACTGCTTTCACTGGTATTATCATTTTGCCGGCTGCTCTCTTTTGGTTGCGTTGTCTCGTTATCGCGCTCCACCAACTGAGCCCTATTTACAACATCTGAATACAAACACAGTTTATGAGAAACAAGATGTTGACGTATCTCCGGCTTCAAACCTCTTAAAAACATCCGCGTCATTCTTTCTTCATTATCCACCAGGTGGGACGCAAACCGGGATAACTCCACAAATTTTGCCTCGTACTGCGACACGGTCATATTATTCTGCTCCAATTTGATGAACTCCACCTCCTTCATGTGACGAATACTCTCGGGAAAGTATTTGTCGTTAAGCAGCTCTTGGAACTTCTCCCAAGACATCTTCAGTGCGGCAGGTTGAGTACGCTTTATCGATTCCCACCAGTAATCTGCCTCTCCTCGCAACATAAAGGCGGCAAAGGGAACCTTTTGGTCCTCGGAGCAACCCAAGACATCAAATATCTTGGTGATCTGCTTTATCCATGTTTCAGCTACAAGTGGTTTGGGTTCTCCTTTAAACTCCGGTGGTCCCAGCTCCTTAAACTGTTTAGCGGTGACCGCCTGAGAGTTTCCAGTATTTCTACCTATGTTGTGGACAGGAGCCGCTTTCACCTGTTGTTGCATGAATTGCAAAAAACCCCTGAACATTCCATCATTCATCATCTGGTTAGTGTTGTTGTTTGCATGAGGATTGTCACCTTCCTGATGAACATTATCTTGATTATTGATATGTGGTGAATCAATAATCGCCTGTGCTCCATTGCTATTCTCAACATTCTCAGATGCCATTTTCAGATACTGCTACAAAATAAAAGTTAATTGATATGTCGTATATTATCCTTATATTATGACCGACCAATTAAATACCATGCAAATAAACTTAGGTAGGTCATACTAGCGAAGGAATTCCCCGTCTCTCCCCTCCTAGTTCTATTCTCACATCTTAGCCAGGGATCATATCCCTAAGCTCTGATACCAACTGTGACGCCCCCAAAATTAGGTATACATCACCCATCTTGGGTCGTCAGATACATAGTACAAAATACAAATACAACTTACTAATACAACTGTCGTGTACAATACGACAAAACATAAACTGTGAGTTTGAATACAAATATTATCTTCTAGAGAGTATTCATACTCAAAAGGAGTCCTCATTACATTTATTAACACACCATTACATAGAATAGTGAGGACTACTAACTAATACTATCATTCGGACCATCACTCCGTTCCCCGACTTGCCCCAGCTACGTTCTCATTTCCTGAAGAGAACAGTGAAAGAAAGGGTGAGCTCAACTAGCCCAGTAAGAAATATTATGACTAAGATAATGTAGAATAAATTATCATTAGCCTTCAACAATGTTAAACTGATAAAATATAATAGACATAAAGTTTAACTGCAACGGAATAAGAAATCCATTAAAAGAGTCAAGTAGAAAATAAACTCTACTATCTTTTATGATTTAAAAAGTTTTTCAACACTGTGATCGCTGAGACTCAGCTTAATAAAATAATCCACATCATCGAATCACCCCTGCACTACGGCCAAGGATATTCGTATATTCATTAATGGTCATGATCATGCCAACAACTGTCCATCAATGCACTACGGGCCAATGATGACTTTTACCACATCATTTGTAACATTACGGTCATGATTACACCGAATAATCCCTGGTCATAATCATACCAAGTCCATCTATGCACTACAGGCCACAGATGACTTTCAATATTTTATAAACATGAGGATGATGACAATGATATAAGAATTCAATAAAACAAGTTCAAGAATTAATTTATCCAAGAATTAACAACGTCCAAATTGTCAACATGATACTGCTTTGTGGAGTAAAATTCAAGAATGCTTAGAAGAATATTTTCATGAAAAGATACTGGATGAAACGCAATTATCAAGGATATTCCACAAATTTCATGGAGTATAGAAGTCAAAACTTAACCAACGGAGTATAATAAAGAATGGAATAACAAAAGAAATCACCATGCATGCGATAGACCGCACAGACATGTTATTCTTAACAGAATAATAATAATGGAACCAGGTCTGGCGTAACCGCACAGACAGGATATTCCGACAGAATAATAAATAATGGAACCAGGTCCGGCGTAAACGCACAGACATGATATTCCGACATAATAATAAAGAACAGTATAATAAATAATAGAACCAGGTCCGGTGTAAAACACACAGACAGGATATTTCGACAGAATAATAATAAAGACGGAACCAGGTCTGGTGTAAAACACACAGACAGGATATTACAACAGAATAATAGAAGAATATCACCAAGTATAGGGTAGACCGCGTATACTGGTTATTCCAACAGAATAATAAAGAATGGAATAACAGAAGTTCTCTTCATGAATATAAAAGAAATAATATTCCCTACCTTAAAAGAACTGGATATTGGAAAAGTGAAATAGCAGAATACTTTTATTCTCTCTCTCTTATTCTCTCTATACTTTCTCTCTCTATAGCTTGAATGAATTCGTGAAAAATAATGAAGCCCTAGGCCTCTATTTATAGAAAAACTAAGGGTGGCTCTTGGTCTTAACGAAGGGTCAAATGACTCTTGGTCTTAACGAAGGGTCAAATGACTCTTGGTAATATTGAAGGGACAACTACTATTGACGAAAGTAATTACTATTGACCAAGGTAAATACTATTGACGAAGGTAATTACTATTGACCAAGGTAAATACTATTGACCAAGGTAAATACTATTGACGATGGTAATTACTATTGACCAAGGTAAATACTATTGACCAAGGTAAATACTATTGACGACAGTAATTACTATTGACGAAGAGACTCTTAGATGATGACATATGGGCCCCCCATAAAAATAACCAAACTTACCACAACGTCTCAATTATTGATTTAATAATATAACATATTATACAGATGATACTATGACAATAATTTAAGAGATATGATGCAGCAATTACTGTAGCAATAATTGAGTATAGCTGAGTGACTTCTCACGTAAGCATCAATAATCAATACCGTGTGCTACTATGCAACCACGCGTATTACTGTACTTTTACTACCGGGTAGTTCAACAGTTTTAACGGTAACACCTCAGCCGTTATTTTTATAGAAAGATAATTTTGTCGTTTTCTAACTACGACTATACTTTTGTTGTGGGGTCCACCAATGATTGTGCCGTCGTATGAATATTTCCCGACAAAAAGAATATTCCCCGACCAAACGAATATTTTAAAACAACTTGCTTACTTTGTAAAATTTATAAATATTACCCACAACTATAACATTATATCAAATTAACTCCATAATATTCAAAAATAATATTTATAAAAAATTCATCTTTATTTATAAAAGTTGGGGTCTTACATTAAACACCTAAATTAACCAACTCACTATATCTCTATGTGAACTGCAATTAAAAAAGGTTGAAGTTTAAGTTCTCTTAACGATTACATGCGATGTCAAGCGTATCTCTACCTTAACAATAATCACAAATATGCTATCAACATAATTTATGACACATGCTATATTAACTAGGTTTAGACTCGAATATCCTCTCTCGATTCCTTTCAAGTCCACATAAAATTGTTGATCAGGCAATTCATAAATTCACGCTCAAATTAACATAGATAAACTGAAACTATCTTATAAAATTGGAAATCAAGTTATAGAATCATCGCTAAGCTTAAAGATCCATCACAAGTCTAATAAGTAAATTAGTTCATAACGAACGAATTAAAAACTGAATAATCTGTTGAAAACATCATCCCAATTACAAAATAGATGAAAGAGAAGAAGAATTGTAAAAAACTCCTTCACGTAGCCTCAATCTGCAATCGTCGTGACAATATCTGAAAATCACTCCTCCAATTTTTGCTCTCCAAATCCTTGAATCCGTGCTGAAAATCTTTCCTTTGTGCTAGAGAATTGTTGTTCTTCTAAGTGGTAGCAAGCTCCTCTGACTTCTGGACGTATTCTCCTTTTAATAGACTCCAAAACGCACCAGCTAGCCCACAAATCCGAGCCAAAACAGAAGTCGAAACCAAACAGGATAGCTACAGGAAACAGGACCCCCTCCCCGGCGGGGGGTGCTAGCTTAAAAAGGCCCGCCCCGGCGGGCCACCCTACTGACTTCAACTTTTTATGAATTCCAACGTTTTCCACTTTTGCTCCAAAAAGACCACATTCTCATCCCTAATGCATCCATAACCACCCTACACATAAAATAACATGAAACAAGTAAAAACGAACACAAAACATGAACATAAATACGAATTTAAACTTGATTTGAACAATGATTCGTGTATATAAAATTCACTTATCAAAATCCCCCAAACTTAAACCTTGCTAGTCCCCTAGCACAAACAACTAGATGCAACGCAATAAAACACAATAATAATCTAAATGCCTAAACAAATCCAACAATATAGCATAAACAAATGTATTCCATCGGCCTCAGAGAAAACAAGCAACTTTACACTACAAATTATCAAAACCAATCCACACTTACATATTAATTCTCAATTCTTGAACAATCATCACTGGTATAGCGTGTGTGTGATCAACATCAAGTTTAACTGATACGGACCCAAATTCAATACATAAACAACTTCTTAGAAGGAATTATACAGTGCAAACTTATAATCTCTCAAAGATAGGCACGATTCAACTAAAATTAAACTAAACCAACATTAAGGGTACATGCAGGATACTTATGCTTCCTCTTTCTTTTTATACGGGGGCTTTTTGCACTTTTCCCGTTTTATTCTTTTTTTTCTTCTTTCTTTTTCTCATAGATGGTTGGTGAGTGCGTTTTACGCTCCATCTCACGCTTGTGTTTATGGGGAGTGCTTCACCTCAACCCACCACAAGACTCAACATATTGCATTTTTTTTCTTTTTTTTTTCAAAGCTTATATATCCCACATATATTCCTCCAAACTTAGATTCTTGCCTAATTTAAGCCTTCACTGCCTATCCTTGTCATTTTCTGGTTCACGCTAGCACTATCCTTTAGAAACCCTTTATGTATCAATTTGAACTAACCGATCAACAAAGATGTTATTAGTGCTACCCTTTTTATAACAGTTTCAAACAAGTTCAAGAATCGATTCATAACAATAATTATATCACAGTTCTAATAATCCATACTATATTAGTTAATTTGTTCACAATCTCATCATTGGCCAGAATAACCTGTAGAATGCGACACCATTGGACATATGCAACCTAACTAATTAACTAACATTTATTAACTAACAAAATTTTTAAATTTTTTTTTTAATAATAATAATAATAATATGCAACTAATATAAGATATTAAAAGTCATGCATGTAAACAAATAAAACTCCCCCAAACTTAAATAAAACAATGCCCTCATTAGATAAAAATAGAATGCAGGAAGACTTCCCTATAATTGTCTAAGTCTGGGTCGGTGGTTGGTGCTCTTCCTCATCCGAATCACTAGGAGGAAAGCTAGGGAGTGGACCAGGTTGTTGATACGGAAAAAACGTCGTCGGGTTGAAACTTTGAAGTGTTGTGTTAAGTGCGGTGAAAGATGCGTTCATAGCATCGAACATATGATCTTGGCGCATCGCCAATCGCCGCATCTCCCGGCGTGTCACCCTATTGGTCGAAGTCAGTTGATTCTGAAAAGCAAGGAACTGAGCACTAGAAAATGTCTCAGTCGGCGGAGTCTGCGTGGTTCCCGGATCACCCATTGCTTCATCCTCATCCCCCGAAGTATCTTCGGCATCATCCTCGGGTTCCGACACCGATGGAAAAATAAAACCCAAACCCCGTGGATGGGACTCTCCTCCAGGCCAAACAGAATACCGGGCTATCATTATAGTATCTAGGATCTGCAGTGGCATCAAAGTGGGCTCATCATCGGACCAACGTACTCCGACTTGATGACACAACCCACATATAAGAGATGGATGTGGTAAGCCGCCAGAAAAGTTGCCGCGGAGACATCGGCGTATAGAAAAACTAATAATTGCCCCGATGTCTATGAGGAAATCTTGCACAATGGCATACAGGAAGAGTGCCTTCTCCTTGGTCACGTCCGAGGTGTGCGTGGACGGTAGCAGTTTAGCACAGAGGAAGGCATACCAGATTTTACCATATCGACCGAGGTCTTTGCTGTGAAACACGGTGCCCTCCTTTCGTCCCTTTATCCAAGTAGTCCCTGGCTTAGTCATGTTTTGAATCACCTCCTCATAATCGGGGTCAAAATCCCGCATGTAAGCATATTGACACTGGCGTGGCACCCGCAGCTGATAAAAGGCATTGATGGCATCTGCACTGAACGGGACCATGCGACCCCTCACGAAGGCAGTGAATGGTGCCTTGTCCCGGCATTTGCATAAAATTCTTTAACAACATTCACAACAGTGGGCTCGGGCTCCACTGTAAACCTTATCCATCCTTGTTGGTAGATTTGTTGCATCATTTTCCCATCATTTCCCTCGGGAGCCAACCCCCATTCCGGTGTAAGAGCCTTGGTAACCATATAGTCGTAGCGGTCGGCGGCGGCGGTACTTCGGAATTTGCGGTGGTCATATGTTCGGGTTGGTGGAGCCGTGCTAGAATTCGCCCCCCATTGGCGTTTTGATGTTGGTTGTGAAGCCATGGATAACCGGATGCTTAATTGTGCTAGCACGCACTAGTTTCACTTTCTCTGTGTTTCAGGCAATATGGCAAACACCTTGCGTGCACAGCCCAATCTTCCCCTAAACTTAGGTGGTTTGTATGGAATGTCAGTGGAGAGAAGATGAGAGTGTGATAATAAGGCTAGAGTACTCACCCGTAAGTGTTTGTGGTCCAATAGCTTGAAGAATTCGTGTGTAATGGAATGTATATAATGGAGATAGGAGTTAGGGTTTATATAGAGGGAGATATGGTGGGGAACGTGGTGGGGTGATAGAAGTAGTGTGGAGGATGAGGGGAAGGTGGAACTTTTGGACTGAATAGGTCTCTGTGTTGGGCAACTGTCGTCGCCGCGCGGTCCGCGCTTAAGGTGGCGCGCTACGCGCCTGGACTGAATTGGGAGTGCCTGTTTTTGATGAAAAGTTCTAGCATTGTGGCGCGGTCCGCGCCACTTGGAGCGCGCAGCGCGCTGGTAGGGCAGTGTGTGCGTTGAGTGGACTGTAGAGACTGGACTGGTGGCGCGGTTCGCGCGGTCCTTAGCATAGTTGTGGCGCGTTCCGCGCTGATAATCCAGTAACTAGATTGCTTTGTGTTCTCGTGCTCCTGCTCCTTCTGAACCTTTCTGCATTTATTCAAGAGATTATGTTATCTCGTAATATATTATTATGGGTACTAAGTAACTACTAAAATTTAAATGAAAGTAAGAAAATAAAATTTAGAGCTTGGGTTGCCTCCCAAGTAGCGCTTGGTTTAACGTCACTAGCCCGACAGTCCGTCATGTCTGCTTATGTGTCTGTGAGGGTAATGTTGACGGTGTCCACATTTGCATCCGCACCCCAGTAATGCTTCAATCTTTGACCGTTAACCTTGAATGTTTCCAATGGATTTCTGCTATATAACTCCACGGCGCCATGTGGGAAAACAGTTTTTATGGTGAAAGGCCCTGACCACCGTGATTTGAGTTTTCCTGGGAACAATCTCAGTCTTGAATTGAACAGTAGGACTGCTTGACCCGGCTTGAATGTGCGTTGGATAATTTTGTAGTCGTGCTATTTTTTAACTTTTTCTTTGTATAGTTTGGCATTCTCATAGGCATGAAGGCGGAATTCGTCGAGCTCATTAAGTTGGAGTAACCTCTTTTCTCCTACGGCGGCTTGATCAAAATTCAATTTCTGTATTGCCCAGTAAGCTTTATGCTGTAACTCCACTGGCAAGTGACATGCCTTTCCGTACAAGAGTTGATACGGCGACATCCCGATTGGCGTTTTGTATGCAGTGCGGTATGCCCATAATGCATCATCCAATCGAAGCGACCAATCTTTCCGGCTTGGGTTGACGACTTTTTCTAATATCTTTTTAACTTCTCTGTTCGATACCTCGGCTTGCCCATTAGTCTGAGGGTGATAAGTAGTCACCACTTTGTGATTGACCCCATACTTAGCCAAAAGAGCTGTAAACGATTTGTTGCAGAAATGACTGCCTTCATCACTAATAATTGCTCTTGGCGTGCCAAACCTTGTGAAAATATTTTTCTGTAAAAAACTTGAGGACCACCTTGGCATCATTAGATGGTAATGCGGCAGCTTCAACCCATTTCGATACGTAGTCCACCGCGAGCAAAATGTACTGATTGCTCAAAGACGACGGGAATGGTCCCATGAAATCGATGCCCCATACATCGAAGATTTCCACTTCCAAAATTGTTTGTAAGGGCATCTCATTCCGTTTCGATATGTTACCCACCCGTTGGCATCTATCACATGTTTTCATAAATTGGTGGGCGTCTTTGAACAACGTCGGCCAATAAAACCCGGACTGAAGAACTTTCACCGCAGTGCGCTCACTTCCGTAATGGCCACCATACGCCGACGAATGGCATTCTTGTAATATAGTGTGGACTTCACTATATGGAATACACCGTCGTATCATCTTATCAGCGCATTGTTTAAACAGATACGGCTCATCCCATATGTACCACTTGACGTCATGAAGAAACTTCTTTTTCTGCTGTCGTGTGAGATCTGGGGGAAGAATCTTGCTTACCATATAGTTCGCGAAGTCTGCATACCATGGAAATTCTGCATTCAACCCAAATAACTGCTCATTCGGGAATGTCTCATGAATCACGCATCTCTCTTTATCTGTTGTCTCCGGATTTTCCAGTCTGGATAGATGATCGGCGACTTGATTCTCCGTCCCCTTTCTATCTTTAATTTCTAAATCAAACTCTTGAAGTAAGAGAATCCATCGGATAAGACGTGGTTTAGCATCTATTTTCACTATTAAGTACCGAATCGTTGAGTGGTCCGTGTAGACTATTACCTTTGTCCCGATCAAATATGCCCGGAATTTGTCGAACGCGTATACTACTGCAAGCAACTCCTTTTCCATAGTAGTGTAGTTCATTTGAGTTTCTGTTAGTGTTTTGCTTGCATAATATATTGCGTGAAACACCTTATCTCGTCGTTGGCCCAAAACTGCCCCAACCGCATAGTCGCTTGCATCACACATGAGTTCGAACGGCATTTTCCAGTCCGGTGCCACTATCACGGGGGCTGTAGTTAACTTCTTTTTCAACAATTCAAACGCGGATTTGCACTCCTCTGTAAAACTAAAAGTCGCATCCTTCTCTAAAAGACTGCATAGAGGTTTTGCAATCTTAGAGAAATCCTTTATGAACCTTCGGTAGAACCCAGCATGCCCCAGAAAACTGCGAATACCTTTAACTGAGCTCGGTGGAGGTAGTCTCTCAATCGTGTCCAACTTTGCCTTGTCTACTTCCAATCCTTGCACTGACACCTTATGTCCTAATATTATGCCCTCTTCAACCATGAAGTGGCATTTTTCCCAATTTAGTATGAGGTTGGTATCCTTACAGCGCTGCAATACCATGACCAAATTTTCTAAGCAAGTGTCAAAAGTACTTCCATAAACCGAGAAATCGTCCATGAATACTTCAACGTTTCTCTCCACCATGTCTGAAAAAATAGCCATCATACACCGCTGGAAAGTTGCCGGTGCATTACACAGTCCGAATGACATCCGTTTGAATGCAAAGGTGCCGTAGGGGCAAGTGAATGTTGTCTTTTCTTGGTCTTCAGGAGCGATAGCAATCTGATTGTATGCCGAATATCCATCCAATAAGCAGTAAAACTCATGCCCCGCTAACCTGTCTAATATTTGATCGATAAAAGGTAGCGGGAAATGGTCCTTCCGGGTTGCCTTATTCAATCTCCTATAATCAATGCACACCCTCCAACCTGTTACTGTCCTTGTTGGAATTAACTCATTGTCCTCATTCTGAATTACCGTCATTCCCCCTTTTTTCGGCACACAATGAATCGGACTTACCCATTTACTGTCGAAAATTGGGTATATGACTCCGGCATCCAATAATTTTAGAATTTCCTTCTTGACCACTTCATTCATGATTGGGTTGAGTCGATGTTGATGCTCCACAGATGGGCTCGCAGTATCTTCCATCAGAATCTTGTGCATACAAAATGACGAGCTAATGCCTTTTATATCCGTAATTGTCCATCCAATTGCTGATTTGTGATCCCGAAGCACCCTCAGCAACTTTTCCCCCTGCAATTTGTTAAGTGCAGCAAAAATAATTACAGGTAAAGAATTTAAATCGCCTAAATACGCGTACCTGAGATGTTCAGGGAGTGGTTTAAGTTCCAAGGCTGGTGGCTCATCCAATGATGGTTTCAATTTTGCTGCAACTGTATCCTCGGTGTGCAGAGGTTCAACCGATGGTCTGAATCGGCTAACTCGTGGTAACGAGTCTAGCATCTGTAATAATTCCACAAATTCGGGGTCGTCAATTTCCTCATCCCCCAATAACGTTGTTTCTAACAGATCGTTGCTTAAACTCTTGCTCATTTCTTCGGTGGCAATCTGCTCAATTAAATCTATCCGATTACACTCTTCCTCGTCTGTCGGATATTTCATGGCCTTGAACACATTGAATTTTACTTCTTGATCTTGGACCCTCATTGTAAGTTCTCCCTTCTGCACGTCTATGAGTGTCCGTCCCGTGGCCAAGAAAGGTCTCCCTAGGATGATCGGGATGTTCTTATCTTCCTCGAAATCCAGTACGATAAAGTCCGCAGGGAATATGAACTTGTCCACTTTTACCAGAATGTCCTCGACAATGCCTCTCGGATATGTGACCGACCTATCTGCCAGCTGTAATGAAATATTCGTAGGCTTCGGTGAGGGCAAACCCAATTCTGAATATACTGATAAGGGCATAAGATTTATGCTTGCTCCCAAGTCACATAGGCACTTATTGAACGACATCTTCCCGATTGTGCATGGGATGGTAAAACTTCCAGGGTCTTTAAGTTTAGGTGGAAGCTTTTTCTGTAACACTGCACTGCACTCATCTGTTAGTGCTACTGTTTCGAAGTCTTCCCATTTCTTCTTCCTTGATAGAATTCCCTTCATAAACTTCGCGTAACTCGGCATTTGCTCCAAGGCCTCTGCAAATGGAATATTAATCTGGAGTTTCTTGAACACCTCTAAAAATTTTGCGAACTGCTTATCGGACTTCTGTTTTTGGACTCTCTGCTGAAACGGCGGTGGATGATAAACAATCGGCTCACTGTTTAGCTGTGGTTCCTCTGATTTGTTCCCCTCTACTGCATTACTGTCGTCGGCTTTTTCTTCCGGTGTTGCTGAATTTTCTGCACTAATCTCACCGAGGTGTTTTTCGCTTCTCAACATAACTGCCTGACATTGCTCATGATTACCCTTCGAATTTCTTTCGGTGTCGCTAGGTAAGGTTCCTTGTGGTCTACTATTTAATGCCAACACAAGTTGTCCTATCTGATTCTCTATATTCTTGAGAGCAATAGTATGATTCTTTAACATCAGATCAGTGCTAGTTTTGTAACTTGCCCAGGATTCCTCATCATCGGATTTCCTGTCCTGCTGTTGAGTTTGTTGTGGATGACTGTGAAATCCACGGGAATATGATGGTTGTGGAGCTTGAGTTTGCTGATTATTGCTCCACGAGAGGTTTGGGTAGTTCCTATTCCCCTGATTGTAGGTATTCTGATATGTATTTTTCGGATTCCTATTGTAGTTGCTTATGTACTGATCGGAAGCTGGATTTATCGCGCACTGCTCTGTCAGATGATCCCCCACACATAATTCACATACTGCCATAACCTGCTGAACTTGTTGAGCTTTAGCCCCTGCTAACATGTGCACCGTCTCATTCAACTTATCAAACTTCATGGATAGTGCAGAAATAGTTGCGTGTAAAGATGTTACTCCGTCTAATTCCAAGACCCCAGCTGCTTTTGCCTCTGTCATTCTTGATGTGGGCCACTGGTAGTTATTTGCCGACATTGTTTCTATCAAATTGTAAGCATCCTCATAACTTTTAGCCAAGAATGCTCCCCCCGATGCCGAATCAATACTCGCTCTGATATTGCCATGTAGCCCATTATAGAAGGTGTTCATTTGTAACCACTTGGGCAATCCATGATGTGGGCACTTCCTGAGCAAGTCTTTGTATCTCTCCCATGACTCATATAGTGACTCTCCACTCTGTTGCGCAAACAATGTGATGTCACTCCTCATTTTTGCAGTCTTTGCCGGTGGGAAAAATTTGGCAAGAAATTTTTGAGCCAAATCCTCCCACGTAGTGATCGAACCCGGCGGGCAAGAGTGTAACCAACTCTTCGCCTTGTCCCGTAAGGTAAATGGGAACAAGCGAAGTCTTACTGCCTCATCCGATACCCCGTTGTACTTGAACATGTCGCACATTTCCAGAAAACTGAGCAAGTGCTCATTTGGATCGTCGTGTGCCATTCCCCCAAACTGACATGAATTCTGCATCATCTGAATAGTCCCAGGCTTTATTTCAAAAGTGTTCGCAGCAATTGCAGGCCTAGTAATGCTTGACTGCAGATCAGTCACCTTAGGTGTGGAAAAATCCCTCAACGCTTTCTGGTCTTTGGCAGCCATCGTTCCTTCCAGAACAGAAATTTCAAATTCGGTTCTCGTTTCCTCAATCCACTTACTCAACTTTTGAAATCGTCTGTCAATGTCGTCCTCAAAAGGTAGCAAGTCTGGATGTTTAGACCGTGTTTGCATAAACCGATGTCGAAAACCTGAAATAGAGAAAAAAAAATAAAAATATTTAAGTAAAACTGGACTAAGTAAACTGATATTGTAAAAACAACTATTAAAATCTTGGCTAAATTGTCCCCGGCAGCGGCGCCAAAAACTTGTTGGGTAAAATCAATACGCACAAAAACACGCAAGTATACGTGGTCAACAAGTAATAAAGTGATGAGTAGAGTATCGTTCCCACAAGAACAAAATATCAAGAATCTTAACTTCACAATTATCAATTTTTTATTAATCTTAATTTTATTAAACTAATCGATTCAATGGTTTTTTTTTAAAAGTAACTAATTAAAAGAAACTAAATTAATGAATAATTAAATTATCACAAAAGAAATAAACACCAATAACGAAATTCGGAATTTTCAAACAATTAATGGAGAGTTAGACTTATGATTTCACCCTAAGCTTCACTCTGATTTTCTAACTTTTATTCCAATTCAATTCAATATTCCAGTTTATTAATCAAGAACATGCACGTAGTAAGAGCCACCTCTCGATGCACTAATACCATATCAACATCAATCCACAATTAAGATAGAATTCCGTTAAACACCTAAATTAACCAACTCACTATATCTCTATGTGAACTGCAATTAAAAAAGGTTGAAGTTTAAGTTCTCTTAACAATTACATGCGATGTCAAGCGTATCTCTACCTTAACAATAATCACAAATATGCTATCGACATAATTTATGACACATGCTATATTAACTAGGTCTAGACTCGAATATCCTCTCTCGATTCCTTTCAAGTCCACATAAAATTGTTGATCAGGCAATTCATAAATTCACGTTCAAATTAACATAGATAAACTGAAACTATCTTATAAAATTGGAAATCAAGTTATAGAATCATCGCTAAGCTTAAAGATCCATCACAAGTCTAATAAGTAAATTAGTTCATAACGAACGAATTAAAAACTGAATAATCTGTTGAAAACATCATCCCAATTACAAAATAGATGAAAGAGAAGAAGAATTGTAAAAAACTCCTTCACGTAGCCTCAATCTGCAATCGTCGTGACAATCTCTGAAAATCACTCCTCCAATTTTCGCTCTCCAAATCCTTGAATCCGTGCTGAAAATCTTTCCTTTGTGCTAGAGAATTGTTGTTCTTCTAAGTGGTAGCAAGCTCCTCTGACTTCTGGACGTATTCTCCTTTTAATAGACTCCAAAACGCACCAGCTAGCCCGCAAATTCGAGCCAAAACAGAAGTCGAAACCAAACAGGACAGCTGCAAGAAACGGGACCCCCGCCCCGGCGGGGGGTGCTAGCTTAAAAAGGCCCGCCCCGGCGGGCCACCCTACTGACTTCAACTTTTTATGAATTCCAACTTTTTCCACTTTTGCTCCAAAAAGACCACATTCTCATCCCTAATGCATCCATAACCACCCTACACATAAAATAACATGAAACAAGTAAAAACGAACACAAAACATGAACATAAATACGAATTTAAACTTGATTTGAACAATGATTCGTGTATATAAAATTCACTTATCATTGGCCAAATTCAATTTTTTTTAGTTTTCTAAGCTCCGCATTATTAAACTACGGATTCCAAATGACTTCAGCATCAGGACAATTATTCGAGAAGGATTCAACTATCGGAAATCACTTCAGGATGATTATCTAATAGTTCCAACAACGCAAGTACTTTGAGGGTTTTTTCATACACAATTAGTACAATATATGTTTAAAGTTAAACAAAAACAATATAGTTACTAGATCGAGTTTCACATTTTTTGGGTAGAATTAGAATTTAAATAAAAACGGTATTGAGGAATTTCAAACCAGTGGGAGATCGGAGATAACAAGAGTCGGAGAATTTAAGATATTAAGGAAAATTGAGGACAACTACTTCGATTCTTGCTCGGACCTTCAATTATAAAAATTTCAGTAACGAGAACATACACACATCCAGGGGCGGATCCAGGCTGGTAGTTCAGTTGGGTCACATTCGAACCATCAACAATAAGCCAACATGGGACCATCAGATGCAGACCCACACGCTGACCTAGACCAGCAGCCACCGGCTAAAAATTGATTCGGCAAGACATCTGGTTGATCAAAACAAACACCAGGAGTCAGATACAGACATCCAGAACCATCCGGTAGAGACCCTCAATCGATCCGACGGTGAGACACAACAGGACCTTTTCAGAAAATGCAGATTTTGGCGAAGTAGCCACGAGGAACGCATAATAGATCTCAGATCTAGACAAACACAGATCTATAATGTAACAACCCGGGTCAAATCCCGAGTCCGGAACAAATCTTGGGTCGAATCCCAATGTCGAATCCAATCGAATCAAATCCATCAAAATAAGGACTCAAACTACTGGCCCACTAATATCTTCTTGGGTCATCTTAGCCCACCACAGGCTCCCAAAAGGTCATAACTTGAAGGTACTATTGGTAGTAATTTATTTCCTTATATACAAACAGATTTTTCCCCTATCTTTTGATGTAGGACTGGGGTGTTACAAACTTCCCCACTTAAATTTCTGACGTCCCCGTCAGAACCGATCACACACACGGCCTAAAGATCTTTGCCTCTCTAGCCATTGTGGGATAATACCGGCTGGCTTCGTGTCCCCACCTCCGGACCTCCATCTCTCCATTGTGGGATAATACCACCAGCCTTCGTGTTCTCACCTCTGGCAACCCGATCGGATGACCCGACCTGAGCTTTCGAGAGTCGGCTTTGATACCATATGTAACAACCCGGGTCAAATCCCGAGTCCAGAACAAATCTTGGGTCGAATCTCAATGCCGAATCGAATCGAATCAAATCCATCAAAATAAGGCCTCAAACTACTGGCCCACTAGTATCTTCTTGGGTCATCTTAGCCCATCACAGGCTCCTAAAAGGCCATGACTTGAAGGTACTATTGGTAGTAATTTATTTTCTTATATACAAACAAATTTTTCCCCTATCTTTCGATGTAGGACTGGGGTGTTACATATAAGACCCAATCCAAAATGAACTGATTTGCAGGAAATAAAGGAGCCATCGGCGAGCTAATTAAAACATACCCACCATGGATACTGCCAAGAACAAAGCGGAGTAGTAAAATCAGAAATCGTCCCAATAAAAAATAAACCCAAATATGAACATGAACTAAATAGGCAATAAATACAACATGATACTAGATCGGGACAAACCCAGATCAACTGGAAAACATTAAAGAAATCATCCTAAATTGAACATAAAAAGATGGACAATAAACAAAAGATCCATATTAGAAAACACGCGGATAAACCATCCGCGCAAAACCATCGAAATCGACCAACAGAAACTAGCAAGCATTTCAAGATCGGTAAAAGGGAAACCAGATCCGAACAGATCCATCATCCAAAACCCCAGCCCCAACAAAGCACCAAGATCTGAAAAATCCAAATCCCATCCTTGTAGAACTCGATACCTACACTTCATAGTTTGAAAATTCAGTGGGGGCAGGTGCCCCCTGCCCCAGCCTTAGATCTGCCCCTGCACACATCGTGATTTGGAGAAAACTAAAGAAAATTTGAATTTGGGCCATATGTCTTCGGCTTTGTAATGAATGACTTCAGGAGTTCAACGAATGACTTCAGCTTTGAAACGAATTAGTTTTCAAGATTTACTCAGTATGTCCTTATTTTAGACACCAAGTGAAGTAGTGCTTAATAGGATCCATCGTGATTTGGAAAAAACTAAAGAAAGTTTGAATTTGGGCCATATGTCTTCGGCTTCGGAGCGAATCACTTTGGCAATTCAACGAATGTCTTCGCTTTCAGAACGAATTAGTTTCCTGTTCTTAGATTTACTCAACATGTCCTTATTTCCTTATTTTAGATGCCAAGTGAAGTATTACTTGATAGGATCCATCGTGATTAGGAGAAAACTAAAGAAAATTTAAATTTGGGTTATGCATAATGTCCACATTTTAATACTGCAGACGAAGACTTTTATAAGGAGGGGTATTTTGGTCATCTGTCCCTTCCGCTGTATTAAACTGAGGAATACTAGAGACTAAATTTCGGACGAAAAATCTATTAAACCGTTCAATCTTAATATGAAGGGTCGCAATGTGTTGTAATGCTAGACTTTTTTTTACAACGTTTGCTATGAATTGTACCCCATTATATATATATATATATATATATATATATATATATATATATATATATATATATATATATATATATATAGCAAGTATCAAGTGCATACTCCTTATCTTATTCACCCGTGCTCACTCCCCTTTAGGCGATGGTTTCGGTCATACAACCGTAGTCTATACTTTTAGCGACTCTATATGTTGTCCATCGTTAAAAGTATAGACGACAGTTGTATGACCGAAACCGTCGCCTAAACAGGGGTGAGCACGGGTGAGTAAGATAAGTGGTATGTACTTGATCCGGACCGTATATATATATTCAAAGAGACTAAATTATATTCTTGTTAGAATGGTATACCATGGATCGAGTCATGCCCGATACCCAATATGCCCGTAGGCATATATGCAATCAGTCCACATGCATAAACTTATTCCAAAGTATTTTAGCTCGTGATCATAGTCTTATGTTTCACATCAGGCAAAAGGCCGAATTTGGGATACTACTCTTGGGTCAAAAGTAACGTATATACAAAAGGGCTACATTTAAGAGCGTAATGCCTTCACACTAAATCCGTAAAGCATGTAACGTCTTTACACACACACACACACACACACACACACACACACACACACACACACACACACATATATATATATATATATATATATATATATATATATATATGGAATTGAAATTTTCACAAGCTAAAAGTTTACAATACTTTTCTCAATAAACTCTCTATCCCAAACTTTGAAGAATATATCAACAAATTATTGTCCAATTGTTTCTTTATCTTTATTTAACTCTATATTTTATTCTCTATATAAGATTTTACTCCTCAGGATGAAAGAGTCAAAAGACCATTCTCCATGTATGCAAAATGACATTTCACACTCTCATTTAAGTGGATAACTCATCAATCATTATCCAACTCATCTTCATTTTCAAATTATAAAATTAATATTGACTTATTTTTGAAAAATTAATTTTAAACGTATTCAAATTTAAAATTGATATAAATTTATTTAATTCATGTCAATATAATTATAAATATTATAAAAATACTATTAATTATAAAATTTATTATTTTCAAAATTTAAATGAATCATATTACTTTTAAATTTAAAAGTAGCACAAATTAACTTTTTAAAAGTTAATATTGATCATATGTACATTCACAACTACAATCCATTCAATACTCACTCCATAAATTACTTAAAATTCAAAATAAAATAGAAGTTATTTTACAGTGGAGTACAATTGATAAATTATACTCTCTTTTATAAATTATAAGATTATTATTAATTTTTATAAGTTAATTTGATGCATTCTCAAACTTAATAATTTTTCTAAGAATTGTAAAAATAATAAATTTTAAAAGTAGTAGTATTTTTTTCTCTAAATAAGTTACAATATGTATTGATTAAATTTATATTAATTTTAAAATTAAAAATATCACATACTTACTTCAAAAAAGATTAATAAATATCACATAATTACATCTATCATAAGCTCGCATGAAGTCAATATAAATGTCAAATAGTTATAACGATCAAAATATTTTTTGACTATTGAAACTTTCAAATTTTAACTTTTTAATTTCAAATTTCATTATTTAAGGAATAAATATAAGGAACATGTTGGGTACATAGTGAAAAAATTGAATCTCTATCTACAGAATGACCTAATAACACTATAGAGTAGGGATAGAAATAAGAAAACTATTGTGAATGTTCTAATTTGTTATTTTCACAAGTGGATCCCATTTTTAACTAAATCAACCCTTTGTATAGTACATTAACTATAGAATTTAATTTTTATGTCCAAATTACCCCCATTTGATTAATAACTAAATATCTAGTTGCTTAACTTTATTTAATTAGTAGTGTTGCTCAATTGAAGACAACTTTTATTTATTTAATTTTATGATAGTAATAATATTAATAATAATTAGAAAATTGTTAGGAAATAAGTGAGAAAATTTATTTACACATAAAAATTAGAATCTAAGGCTTTTTTCCACCAGGAAAATTTTATTTTCAGAATTTCTATTATCATATCATATTATTAAAAAGTCTAACTTTTTAGTAATATAATTTACTAAATTGTATTTCTAAACCTAGGTAAGTACTAGTATTTGAATAAAACTAGTTGGTTATAATTCCTAAAATACTCCATCCTAATTTTGATTAGCTTGTTTCATTTTAATTTTCTTTTATCGTGTCTAAATAAAATTATATATATATATATATATATATATATATATATATATATATATATATCCTATAAGATCTTGTCAAATAATTACCTTCCGCCTTCCTTTTTTACTCTCTCGTGATACTTAAAATCGCACGAGTCGATTAAGCAATGGAAGAAAATAGAAGTAATGAAAGTATTAGTACATGAATAACATCACTCTCACTTAAATTTGTGTGTAAATTTTAGGACTAGTATTTTTTTTTAATTCCAAGTTTTGTTGTGAACAATCTACATTCGTTGCTTATCGTACGTCCTCAGTCGTATGAATTTCTCGATTCTCTCTTGTGTGTATATATACAGTGTTATGTTTACACTTCTTTTTTATTTATACATGTCTGTACACAATACATGTGAATTCAATAAGAAAGAGAATATGAATAGACTTTTGAACAGTAGTTAAAATATTTTAGAATTCAATTTTTACTAAATATGGGCAAATTGGGCATCAAAACTAAATCCTATAGTTAGTCTACTGCACAAAGGGTTGGTTTAGTTAAAAATAGGATCCACTTGTGAAAATATCATATTAGCTTGTGAAAATATCAATTTTATATATATATATATATATATATATATATATATATATATATATATATATATATATATATATAAGGGATCCATTCATAGCTAACGTTGTAAAAAAGAGTCTAACCTTACAACACATCATGAGCGTTCATCTGATGATCTAAAGGTTTAATAGAGGTCCTGTCCGCAGTTTAGTTTTCAGTATTCTGCAGTTTAATATTGCGGATGCTAAGTATTTTTGGCCAACTGGAAAACGACGTCGTTTTTTCATAAGTACCTTCCGCAGTATTAAACTGCGGACGCTAATTAGTTGGTTTTTTTTACTATATTCTTCCTGCATTCTTTTCTTTCTCCATTCTCTCTCCTCTTCTTACTCCTATCATTCACCTCATGAAAACCAACCACTCGAATATGATGATCATCTATAACCTTGAAATCTTCTTAATCATGATAATTAAAGCAGAAGTTGCCCATGCTAGATAGTATGCTTTCAAGTTTTCTCTGTAACATGTACTCAAGCAGTGTTTTTTTTTTAAACTTTTTATACGGACATGACTTTGATGAATTTGGTTTTATTGGTTTATTTATTTTATTTAATTGTTCGAAGTTAACTGTTTGGTGAATTTGAGCTTAAGATCATTAGTTGCTTGATTGCATTTGACTAATAATATTATTGTTCCATATTTATGGGCCTAAAAAGATAGCATAGATTTTTTAGTAATGTTATAGCTATAGTTCTGAATAGATTTTTTTAGTAATGTTATAGCTATAGTTCTGAAAAATTCATAATTTATTATTTAAACATTTCTTTCTTTATATACATTTCTTTTTTAATTTCATAACTATTTGATTGATTTATGTCTATCTATTTTTTTGATTTGCAGATAGAGTTTTTTCTGGAAGGTCAATAACCACAAGGTTGAAGGTTTTAATTAAGCATTTTCTTAGGATATGGATTTCAGAATTTCTGTTTTTTGGATTATTGTGGTACTCAGATTATTTATGCAACTGTTTATTGCCTAGCTAGTTGGGTATTTTGTTGAATCAGTGAATCTACTATTTTTTATAAGATAATTGCTTTTTATTTTAAATATTTATTGTCTTTTGTCTCTTATATTATATACATGTGTAATAAAAAGCTCACTAAATGTACTATATTTCTTTTATTGAAAATTATTAATGTAACAATACATTTTGAATGTCAAACAACTTAATATGACCACCACATCATCACGATTTATAATCATTTATTGACAAATAATATTTGGTCAATGAAAATTAAAATTTAATGGCAAATAATATTAACTCTTTAGAATAAATAGTATTGTCATTATATATATTCATTTAGTTATGACAATTGATCTCGTCACTAATATTAATTATTTGATGACAAATTATGTCGTCACTATTATATATTCATTTAGTGACGACCTTTAATTTTGTAACTATTAATAACTCTTTATGTGACGCGTTCTATCGTCACCATAAGTATTCAATTAGTGACAGAAAATAATGTGTCACAGAAAGTAACTCTTAGGTGACAAACTATATCGTCACTATTGTAAGACCCCGAATTTTATGAAATAAAAGTATTCAATTTTTCTTATATTACTATTCAGTAAATGGTTAAATTGATAAAAGTTTAAAGTTATAGGTGAAATGTGAATTTTTTTTTAAGCAAGTGGTTATAAAATAATTATTATTGTCGGAGAATATTTGTTTGGTCGTGGAATATTCTTTCTGTCGGGAAATATTCATACGACGGCGCAGCTATTTGTGGGCCTCATAACGAATAACTGTCGGATGAAAAAAATGACAAATTTGAGTTTTTACAAATAACGGTGTAGTTGTTACCATTAACACTGTTGGAATACCCGGTTGTTAAAATACAGTAATACGCGTTATTGCACAGTAGCACACGGTATTGCACAGTATTTTTAAAATTATTGATTCTTACGTAAGAAGGCACTACTCAATAATTATTACAGTAATTACTGTTCAATATTTTATTTTATTGATTCAATAATTACTACGTTAAAATTTTATATTATTATTGTTCAATAATTGTCACTGCACAATATTTCCCATTATCAGATCAATAATTCATATTATTTGAATAATATTATTAGATAGCATTATTGACAATGTCTAGAAAGTTCTGTCTAAGGAGAGGTTTGGTCATCTAATTACGCGCCAGTAAGGAAAAATTCTTATTGGAAAGCCCCCTCTTTCTTGGGAACGGACTGGTTGTCATAAATGTGATTCTGTAATATTATCTGTGAATAATTAATTATTGATTCATATGATAAGGAAATATTTATTTTATGTGGATATAAATGAGGGATATATTTTTGTAGTTAAAAATGAAGGAGTTAATGTTGAAGTGTTTTATCTGTATTTTTGTCGGAACGGAGGTATTGAAAATCAAATTAGGGTTTTTGAGATATTTTGCGAGGGTTATAATTTTTAATCCGACCGTTGGATCGTGGTAATATTTGGATATGTTATACATATATAAGTTGAGTATATGTCCACAAATTTTGAACCGTTAAAAATGAACGTATGATTTGTTATGCATTTTAAGAGATGATTGGTTCAGAAATTGTTGAAGTTTCGGAATTTATCATTTTTGTGAAAAATTCTAGAATTGGTGGGCCCCACTCTTGGTTGGTGAAAAAATGTGCTGAGATTTTTATTCAAATGTGGTGGGTGGGAATAGTAGCAGGTAAAGCCATCAGGTTGCAGGTTAAGTCTGCTTCGGCGTGCTAACATTTTCCTATAAATAGAGGGCTAAGTTAGAATTGAAAATCACACCAGAATTCATAAGTTTTCTGTGACGCCCCCAAAATTAGGTATACATCACCCATCTTGGGTCGTCAGATACATAGTACAGAATACAAATACAACCTACTAATACAACTGTCGTGTACAATACGACAAAATATAAACTGTGAGTTTGAATATAAATATTATCTTCTAGAGAGTATTCATACTCAAAAGGAGTCCTCGTTACATTTATTAACACACCATTACATAGAATAGTGAGGACTACTAACTAATACTATCATTCGAACCATCACTCCGTTCCCCGACTTGCCCCAGCTACGTTCTCATTTCCTGAAGAGAACAGTGAAAGAAAGGGTGAGCTCAACTAGCCCAGTAAGAAATATTATGACTAAGATAATGCAGAATAAATTATCATTAGCCTTCAACAATGTTAAACTGATAAAATATAATAGACATCAAGTTTAACTGCAGCGGAACAAGCAATCCATTAAAAGAGTCAAGTAGAAAATAAACTCTACTATCTTTTATGATTTAAAAGGTTTTTCAACACTGCTATCGCTGAGACTCAGCTTAATAAATAATTCGCATCATCCCTGCACTACGGCCAAGGATATTCGTTAGGGTCACGACCACAAATTCCATGCACTACGGGCCAAGGATATTTGTGTATTCATCAATGGTCATGATCATGCCAACAACTGTCCATCAATGCACTACGGGCCAATGAGGACTTTTATCACATCATTTGTAACATTACGGTCATGATTATACCGAATAATCCCTGGTCATAATCATACCAAGTCTATCTATGCACTACAAGCCACAGATGACTTTCAACAGAATATAAACATGAGGATGATGACAATGATATAAGAATTCAATAAAACAAGTTCAAGAATTAATTTATCCAAGAATTAACAACGTCCAAATTGTCAACATGATACTGTTTTGTGGAGTAAAATTCAAGAATGATCAGGAAAATATTTTCATGAATAGATACTAGATGAAGCGCAAATGTCAAGGATATTCCATAAATTTCATGGAGTATAGAAGTCAAAACATAACCAACTGAGTATAATAAAGAATGGAATAACAAAAGAAATCACCATGCATGCGATAGACCGCACAGACAGGTTATTCTTAACAGAATAATAATAATGGAACCAGGTTCGGCGTAACCGTACAGAATTATTGATTGATGTTACAGGGATAAAACGTACTAATAAAAAATAATAAATATTGTAAATTATTTAAAACGTACGTATTATTAATTATGAAAAAATTTGTTTCGTAAATCTTAATTGTTCTTACTTATTTTGATATCAATTTTTTTTAATGGACTTTCAAAAGTCAATAAAGGGCGTGTAATGAATCTGACAGTGATTTTCCAATCGTTCCATATGTATATTTATTCTCAACAATGTTACTATCACATAAAAAAGGGTTACATAATGCTCACGTATACACATGCATACTGTGGGCCCCCGCCTGACATGTGGGGCCCGCAGTATGCATGTGTGTGTATGTGAGCATTATGTGACTTTTTTATGTGATATAGCATTATTTATTGGATGAATTACATATTCTATTACATTTTTGAAAAAAATTACAACAATAGTGTACTCATAAAATATTTACACAATTAATACAATTTCATATTTATTTAAAATATTAGTGCAATTAGGATTCCTTAATTTAGAGAATTAGTATGCAATTAGGATTCCTTAATTTAGGAATTAGTTATCCTCGTGGCTTCTTCTCTCTCTAATCTAGAACAACTGCATTAGTTAGTCATCATCCTTCTTCTTCTTCTTCTTCTTCATTTAACGTATTCTTTCAAGGGTGGAGAGAGGAATATTGAGAGAGGTGGCCTGTTCGTGGGTGCGTTTCGAGGTGGGGACACTGACGATGTCGGTCAATTGGCCGGAGGAGAGGAGTTCACTGAGCTTGGAGACGACGAATTTATGCTACAGCAAGAGACATTATGACATTTTTTATAGTAAACAATTTAGGCAAACTTTAAGGCTAGTTTAATTGAGTGGCCTCCTGTTATATAGGGATCAAATGACAGTTGGTTCCGTTTATATATCAGTTAACCTTCCGAATGTTGGTGTAAGCTTGTTAAAGTTGTTGCATCATATTTGAACAACTATTGAATAGGGATTTTTCAGCAGTTCAGTCCTTCAAGGCCAAACATTTCTATAGGTACAGCTAGAAATTCTAAGTAGACAATTATAACACCTTCCAAAAAAGTTTGGTGCAGATGTTAGATACTTCTATTTCTAAATCTCCTTTTTATTTTCCAGATCTGTGTTTATGGTTATTACTAGTGTTGCTTGTTCTAGGTGAAAAAACAATTTCCCCCCATTTATGGACTAGTTTTTCCTTCATGGTTTATTTGGGAAGAACCTTGGGGTTTTCTTGAACTTCCTTTATTTGTTTTTCTCTAGGTCCTGCTGAAGGGTAGGTGTGACGCCCCCAAAATAGGTATACATCACCCATTCTGAGTGGTCAAATACATGGTACAGAAATAAATACAACTTCATTAATACAATTGTAGTACAAAATATAACAACACATATACTGTGAGTTTAAATACAAATATTGTCTAATAGACAGTATTAAAACTCAAAAGGAGTCTTCATTACAATTATTGATACACTATTTTACAAAATAGTGAGGACTACTAAAACAACTATCCTGAAACATCACTCCATATCCCGGCTAGTTCCTGCTATATTTTCACCTCTTGAGAAGAAAAATAGAACAAAAAAGAAAAGGGTGAGCTCAACTAGCTCAGTAAAGAATATTATGACTAAGATAATATATAACAAATTATCATTAGTCTTTAACAGGGAAAAATCTAATAGAATATAATAGACAACAAATTTTAGATCAACAACTGCTGCGAAAACAACAATTCATTAGAAGAGTTAAGTAGAGAATGAAATCTACTATCATCTATGAATTTAAAAGTCCATCATCAATATTTTATCCCTGTAACATCAATCAATATATATCTTGAATCAAATATTCATCTTTGCACTACAGGCCAAAGATATTCATTTGTATCACCCATTAGTCATGTTCATCTCAATACATGTTCATCTTTGCACTACGGGCCAAAGATATTCATTAGGTAATCATTCATCTTTGCACTACAGGCCAAAGATATTCATCAAGTATCATCATTAAGGACTGAGGATGATGAAAAATATTTTAGAGAACAAATCCAGTAAGATAAAAGGACAAAGTTTAGAGATTCGTACTTTAGATAATTCAAGTTTAAAAATACTACATAATAAACCATAATGGAGTAAAATTCAAGAATGACGATCAAAACATGGATACAATCAAAGATAGTAACCATACTAAACATCTGGGATGAAAAAGAGAAAATTTTATTTTTCGGTGAATAGTGTCATATTTGTGAATAGTGCCGTATACGTGAATAGTAACTCCGACACAAAAAGGTAGAAATTTCACAATTAAACTTATATCAATAATTCGGCATAATGATATTGAAGAAAATAATATCATATAAGAACAAAATAACATCCCTTACCTCAAAAGAACAGTATTTCTGAGTGGAATATCGGATATGATATTGAAAGAAACTTGCACTGAATAACAACTCTTAAAGTATCTAAATACTCACAAAATACGCTCGATAATATAAAGAGAGAAAAAAAAACTTATTTCTGGTGTGATTTTTAATTCTAACTAAGCACCCTATTTATAGAAAAATGTTAGAACGCCGAAGCAGACTTAACCTGCTACCTGATGGCTTTACCTATTACTATTCATGCCCACCATATTTGAAATAAAATTTTAGCGCATTTCTCACCAACCAAAAGTGGGGCCCACCAACTCTAAAAATTTTCAAAATATTTTATCATTTAAACAATAATTAGAAACTTCAATAATTCATAATAAATAGCCTTTCTATCAGAAAAATACGAATTTTATGTCCATTCCATAGGAAATTAAATTCTTTACAACTTTGTAGCTTTAAATTTTTCCAAATTCCAAACGAAAAATGTCCGAAATCCACATACGAACAATTTTTAATACTTCCATTCTGACAAAATACTGATAAAACACCTGAGCATGAATTCCTTCATTTATAATCACATAAAATCAATATTTTCCTATCCTTCATTTATATCCACATAAAATAAATATTTTCTTATCATATTAATCAATAATTAATTATTCACAAATAATATTACAAAACCACAATTATGACAACCAGATCGTTCCCAATAAAGAGGGAGCTTTCCGATAAAGATTTCTCCTTATTGGCGCGCAATTAAGTGATCAAACCTCTCCTTAGACAGAACTTCCTTAAACATTGCCAATAATGTTATCTAATAATATTATTCAAATAATATGAATTATTGATCTGATAATGGAAAATACTGTGCAAAGGCAATTATTGAAACAACAATAATATAAAATATCAACGCATCAATTATTGAATCAATAAAATAAAATATTGAATAGTAATTACTGTAGCAATTATTGAGTAGTTCCTTCTTACGTAAGGATCAATTATTCATCAATACTGTGTCATACCGTGTACTACTGTGCAACCGCACGTATTACTGTATTTTAACCATCGGGTATTCTAACAGTGTTAATGGTAACAATTACGCCGTTATTTATAAAAATTCAAATATGTCGTTTTTTTCATCCGACTGTTTTTCGTTATGGGGCCCACAAATGACTGCGCCGTCGTACGAATATTTCCCGACAGCAAGAATTTTCTACGACCAAATGAATATTCCCCGACAAAATGAATATTTTATAACCAATTACTTATTTTGTAAAATTTACACATTTCACTTGTGACGCCCCAAAACAGGTATACATCACCCATTCTGAGTTGTCAAATATATGGTACAGAAATAATTATAACTTTATTAATACAATTGTCGTGCAAAATACGACAACACTTAAACTGTGAGTTTAAATATAAATATTGTCTTCTAGACAATATTCACACCCAAATAAGTTCTCATTACAATTATTGATACATTATTTTATAAAATGGTGAGGACTACTAAAACAACTTCTAGAATCATAATTCCATACCCCGACTAGTACTCGCTACATTCTCGCTTTCTGAGAAGAAAAATAGAACAAAAAAGAAAAGGGTGAGCTCAACTAGCCAATTAAATAACATTATGACCAAGATAATATAGAACAAATTATCGTTAGTCTTCAACAGGAAAAAATTTAATAGAATACAATAGACAATAAGTTTTAAATCAATATTCGCAGCGAAAATAATAATTCATTAGAAAAGTTAAGTAGATAATAAAATCTACTATCATCTATGAATTTAAAAGTTCATCATCGATATTTTATCCATGTAACATCGATATATATATATATATATATATATATATATATATATATATATATATATATATATATCTGAAATCAAATGTTCATCTTTGCACTATATGTAAGACCCCGAATTTTATGAAATAAAAGTATTCAATTTTTCTTATAATTACTATTCAGTAAATGGTTAAATTGATAAAAGTTTAAAGTTATGAGTGAAATATGATTTTTTTCAAAATAAGCAAGTGGTTATAAAATAATCATTGTTGTCGGGGAATATTCGTTTGGTCGTGGAATATTCTTTCTGTCGGGGAATATTCGTACGACGGCGCAGCCATTTGTGGGCCCCATAACAGAATAACTGTCGGGTGAAGAAAACGACAAATTTGAGTTTTTTACAAATAACGGCGTAGTTGTTACCGTTAACACTGTTGGAATACCCGGTGGTTAAAATACAGTAATACGCGTTATTGCACAGTAGCACACGGTATTGCACAGTATTTTTGAAATTATTGATTCTTACGTAAGAAGGCAATACTCAATAATTGTTACAGTAATTACTGTTCAATATTTTATTTTATTGATTCAATAATTGCTACGTTGAAGTTTTGTTGTTCAATAATTGTTGCTGCACAGTATTTCGCATTATCAGATCAATAATTCATATTATTTGAATAGTATTATTAGATAGCATTATTGGTAATATCTAGAAAGTTCTGTCTAAGGAGAGGTTTGGTCATCTAATTGCGCGCCAGTAAGGAGAAATCCTTATTGGAAAGCCCCCTCTTTCCTGGGAACGGCCTGGTTGTCATAAATGTGATTCTGTAATATTATTTGTGAATAATTAATTATTGATTTATATGATAAGAAAATATTTATTTTATGTGGATATAAATGAGGGATATATTTTTGTGGTTAAAAATGAAGGAGTTAATGTTGAGGTTTTTATCCGTATTTTTGTCGGAATGAAGGTATTAAAAATCAGGGTTTTTGAGATAGTTTGCGGGGGTTATAATTTTTAATCCGACCGTTGGATCGTGGTAATTTTTGGATATGTTATACATATATAAGTTGAGTATATGTCCACAAATTTTGAACCGTTAAAAATGAACGTATGATTTATTATGAATTTTACATGATGACTGGTTCAGAAATTGTTGAATTTTTGGAGTTTATCATTTTGATGGAAAATTCTAGAATTGTGGGCCCCACTTGTGGTTGGTGAAGAAATGTGCTGAATTATATTTCAAATGTGGTGGGTGGGAATAGTAGCAGGTAAAGCCATCAGGTTGCAGGTCAAACCTACCAAAATTTTCCTATAAATAGAGGGCTAAGTTAGAATTGAAAATCACACCAGAAACATAAGCTTTCTCTCTTTCTCTCTCTATATTATGAAGCAAATTTTGTGAGATTTTAGATACTTGGTGAGTTGCTATTCATCAGTGCAAGTTTTCTTCAGCATCATATCCGATATCCAGTCAGAAGTACTGCTCTTTTGAGGTAAGGGATAGTAAGGGATAGTAAGGGATAGTAAGAGATATTAAGGGATTTTAAGGGTTGTTATGTTTTTCAGTTTCGTAATTTTTCTGAACTTCAAAAATTCTGGAAAAATTTGAAATGATATTTTGATGAGTTTTATTGATTGTGTCCAAAAATGGTGATTTTTGGATGTATAGATTGAGAGTTATGAATTTTATGAGAAAAAACTATTTTAAAAGTAACCGCTTATATTTCCTTGTGGTTAACTCCAAAATTGATTAAATTTTTATTGAGAGTACATGTATATGATAGAAGTATACTCTGTAAATTTCAGAATTTTTAGATAAAAGTACAATTTTTGATAAATGTCTAAATATTTGGCTATTTTGGCCATATGAAAAATAGTAAATGACTTTTAAAAATTCTGAGAAAAATATATGTTCACTATGGGACTATATTATGCTAAATCCCAGAAAAGAAATATTTTTGGAACTGATTTGGTATTTTTCATGAAAATAGTCTAGTTATGAGTAAATGAATTAAATATGTTTTGTGAAGAAAGAAAATTAGAAAATAGGATTTTATGGCTTGAGAATCCTGTATGAGGTATATGCAGATTTTTGATGAGGGTTTTGGTTATTGATGATGAAATTGTAAGAGTTGGCATTTTATGATGATTAAATGCATTAATTAGTAAAGTGTAAACAATTTAAATAAATTGTTTATAAGCTTAAGAAATGTTATTCTTTCAATATCATTATACCGAAATATTGGCATAAATTTTATTGTGGAATTTCTACCTTTTTGAGTCGGGGTTACTATTCACGAGTTACTATTCACGAGTTACTATTCATGAGTTACTATTCACGAGTTACTATTCACGACAAAATTGGTTTCTTTTTCTAACCAAATTATAGTTGATTTATGAATATTACTCTTGAGATTAAATCTATATGTTGATCATATTGTTTTTATTATAATATATAACATTTTTATAACCTTGATGTTGAAATTCTCTTTCGCTTGAGTGTAAAGATGGGTAAATTATTGGTATGATCATGACTATGGGTTCTCTTTGGCCAGTAGTGCAAAGTTGAATTGTTGACTGGTATGATCATGACCATTGAATTTATAATTGAATATCTTTAGCTTAAGTGCAAAGGTGAAATGATCAACATGGTTATAATTATTGTTTATATAAATTCTTAAATGATTATATATTCTTTGAGGTATTAATATATTTGGCATGTAGTGCAAATATGAATTGTTGAGGAATATCTTTGGCCTGTAGTGCAAAGATGAATTGTTGATGAATATCTTTGACATGTAGTGCAAAGATGGTCTGTTGATGAATATCTTTGGCCAGTAATGCAAAGATGACTTGTTGATGAATATCTTTGGCCCGTAGTGCAAAGATGAAGTTATTAGTATGATTATGAACAGGAACTGTGATTTGGTATAACCATGATGTTTGATGTTTCAGGTGATGAAAATTATCTTCGTCCTGGATGAGAAGAGGAATTTAGAACTACAGTTATGATTATGAGTTATTCATATGATTGTGGACCAGAATTGTTGATTGATGTTACAGGGATAAAACATTGTTGGTGGATTTTTAACATGGAGAAGATAATAGACTTTATAGTCTATTTGACTCTTCTAATGGATTGCTCGTTCCGCTGCAACTATGGTTGAAATTTTTATCATTTACCATATGTTCTAAATCTCTGATTTATTGTTGATGAAGGCTATTGATAATTGAATTATCTTTAGTCATGATATTCTTTACTGAGCTAGTTGTGCTCACCCTTTTGCTTCACAATTCCTTTCAGGTAATAAGAGTGTAGCTGGGTCGAGCGAGGGTAACGGGAAAATAGAACGGTGGTCTCTAGCTGTGGATGTTCTCCCGAAGCAGTATAGAAAAGTTCATTTAGTAGTTATATTTGGTGAATCCAATAGGGTAAGGTGTACCCAACGTTGGAAGGGTGGTTTGCCACTATCATACAAGATGTCTAACGACATACAACCTCGTGTCATCATAAGACAGGGATGTGCTCATCCACTTGCTGAGTATATATACGAGCACTACCTATATAATCTTGGTGTTTGTTTGAAGTATAATTCTCAATTAGAGACAGTGGAGATAATGATAAGTCAAGAGAAGACTCACCATTGGGAAGAATATGATAGTAATCTTCTCGTTTTTCTTTGGGGTCTATTGGGTCAACCAAGGATAATTCTGTGGCCATATGATATCTATCATAACCTAGACGCGTGGCCTCCCATGTACGAAGGTTTCCTTGAGCACTTCCCAAAGATTCTAATTTCTAAAACAGTTTTTGACTATACCTTTATGTAAGGTGTTATTGTGAGGTGATGTCCACGGTTGGAACATGAGTCACATTTGGTATATATTTGTATCCAAACTCACAGCATATGTGTTGTTGTATTTTGCACGACAATTGTTGTAATGAAGTTGTAGTTGTTTTCTGTACCATGTATTTGGCGACTCAGAATAGGTTGGATGGAATGAACCTATTTTGGGGTTGTCACAGGTGGTATCAGAGCTATAAGTAAAGAGCCCCGAGCCTCTCGCTGGTGACTTCCTGTTGATGGGGGATGCACCGAAGCCAGACTCTCCGTAGGGGACGCCGTTCTGCGGTGGCAAACTGATAGGTACCACTGTAAGGTGCTGTCCACTGATGGGACGTGATCACAGGTGGTATCAGAGCTTAGGGATATGATCTCTGGCGGAGATCGGGAAATATAACTAGGAGGGGAGAGATGAGTAAATCCTTCGCTAGTGTGTCCTACCTAAGCTTATTTGTTGGTCAGTCATAATATTGGGATATTATGTGATATGTTAATTTGTTAAATTAACCCTTGTTTTGAAGCTGTATTCTAGAATGATATTTGAAATACAGGAGATGAGCAATGGAGAAATTATGATGACAGGGAAGATGGAATCTGAAATGAAAGGAAGGTATTCTCAACTCTTTGAAATACCAGGTACGTAAATTTCGGGGACGAAATTTCATAAGGAGGGGAGATTGTAAGACCCCGAATTTTATGAAATAAAAGTATTCAATTTTTCTTATAATTACTATTCAGTAAATGGTTAAATTGATAAAAGTTTAAAGTTATGAGTGAAATATGATTTTTTTCAAAATAAGCAAGTGGTTATAAAATAATCATTGTTGTCGGGGAATATTCGTTTGGTCGTGGAATATTCTTTCTGTCGGGAATATTCGTACGACGGCGCAGCCATTTGTGGGCCCCATAACAGAATAACTGTCGGGTGAAGAAAACGACAAATTTGAGTTTTTTACAAATAACGGCGTAGTTGTTACCGTTAACACTGTTGGAATACCCGGTGGTTAAAATACAGTAATACGCGTTATTGCACAGTAGCACACGGTATTGCACAGTATTTTTGAAATTATTGATTCTTACGTAAGAAGGCAATACTCAATAATTGTTACAGTAATTACTGTTCAATATTTTATTTTATTGATTCAATAATTGCTACGTTGAAATTTTGTTGTTCAATAATTGTTGCTGCACAGTATTTCCCATTATCAGATCAATAATTCATATTATTTGAATAGTATTATTAGATAGCATTATTGGCAATATCTAGAAAGTTCTGTCTAAGGAGAGGTTTGGTCATCTAATTGCGCGCCAGTAAGGAGAAATCCTTATTGGAAAGCCCCCTCTTTCCTGGGAACGGCCTGGTTGTCATAAATGTGATTCTGTAATATTATTTGTGAATAATTAATTATTGATTTATATGATAAGAAAATATTTATTTTATGTGGATATAAATGAGGGATATATTTTTGTGGTTAAAAATGAAGGAGTTAATGTTGAGGTTTTTATCCGTATTTTTGTCGGAATGAAGGTATTAAAAATCAGGGTTTTTGAGATAGTTTGCGGGGGTTATAATTTTTAATCCGACCGTTGGATCGTGGTAATTTTTGGATATGTTATACATATATAAGTTGAGTATATGTCCACAAATTTTGAACCGTTAAAAATGAACGTATGATTTATTATGAATTTTACATGATGACTGGTTCAGAAATTGTTGAATTTTTGGAGTTTATCATTTTGATGGAAAATTCTAGAATTGTGGGCCCCACTTGTGGTTGGTGAAGAAATGTGCTGAATTATATTTCAAATGTGGTGGGTGGGAATAGTAGCAGGTAAAGCCATCAGGTTGCAGGTCAAACCTACCAAATTTTCCTATAAATAGAGGGCTAAGTTAGAATTGAAAATCACACCAGAAACATAAGCTTTCTCTCTTTCTCTCTCTATATTATGAAGCAAATTTTGTGAGATTTTAGATACTTGGTGAGTTGCTATTCATCAGTGCAAGTTTTCTTCAGCATCATATCCGATATCCAGTCAGAAGTACTGCTCTTTTGAGGTAAGGGATAGTAAGGGATAGTAAGGGATAGTAAGAGATATTAAGGGATTTTAAGGGTTGTTATGTTTTTCAGTTTCGTAATTTTTCTGAACTTCAAAAATTCTGGAAAAATTTAAAATGATATTTTGATGAGTTTTATTGATTGTGTCCAAAAATGGTGATTTATGGATGTATAGATTGAGAGTTATGAATTTTATGAGAAAAAACTATTTTAAAAGTAACCGCTTATATTTCCTTGTGGTTAACTCCAAAATTGATTAAATTTTTATTGAGAGTACATGTATATGATAGAAGTATACTCTGTAAATTTCAGAATTTTTAGATAAAAGTACAATTTTTGATAAATGTCTAAATATTTGGCTATTTTGGCCATATGAAAAATAGTAAATGACTTTTAAAAATTCTGAGAAAAATATATGTTCACTATGGGACTATATTATGCTAAATCCCAGAAAAGAAATATTTTTGGAACTGATTTGGTATTTTTCATGAAAATAGTCTAGTTATGAGTAAATGAATTAAATATGTTTTGTGAAGAAAGAAAATTAGAAAATAGGATTTTATGGCTTGAGAATCCTGTATGAGGTATATGCAGATTTTTGATGAGGGTTTTGGTTATTGATGATGAAATTGTAAGAGTTGGCATTTTATGATGATTAAATGCATTAATTAGTAAAGTGTAAATAATTTAAATAAATTGTTTATAAGCTTAAGAAATGTTATTCTTCAATATCATTATACCGAAATATTGGCATAAATTTTATTGTGGAATTTCTACCTTTTTGAGTCGGGGTTACTATTCACGAGTTACTATTCACGAGTTACTATTCATGAGTTACTATTCACGAGTTACTATTCACGACAAAATTGGTTTCTTTTTCTAACCAAATTATAGTTGATTTATGAATATTACTCTTGAGATTAAATCTATATGTTGATCATATTGTTTTTATTATAATATATAACATTTTTATAACCTTGATGTTGAAATTCTCTTTCGCTTGAGTGTAAAGATGGGTAAATTATTGGTATGATCATGACTATGGGTTCTCTTTGGCCAGTAGTGCAAAGTTGAATTGTTGACTGGTATGATCATGACCATTGAATTTATAATTGAATATCTTTAGCTTAAGTGCAAAGGTGAAATGATCAACATGGTTATAATTATTGTTTATATAAATTCTTAAATGATTATATATTCTTTGAGGTATTAATATATTTGGCATGTAGTGCAAATATGAATTGTTGAGGAATATCTTTGGCCTGTAGTGCAAAGATGAATTGTTGATGAATATCTTTGACATGTAGTGCAAAGATGGTCTGTTGATGAATATCTTTGGCCAGTAATGCAAAGATGACTTGTTGATGAATATCTTTGGCCCTTAGTGCAAAGATGAAGTTATTAGTATGATTATGAACAGGAACTGTGATTTGGTATAACCATGATGTTTGATGTTTCAGGTGATGAAAATTATCTTCGTCCTGGATGAGAAGAGGAATTTAGAACTACAGTTATGATTATGAGTTATTCATATGATTGTGGACCAGAATTGTTGATTGATGTTACAGGGATAAAACATTGTTGGTGGATTTTTAACATGGAGAAGATAATAGACTTTATAGTCTATTTGACTCTTCTAATGGATTGCTCGTTCCGCTGCAACTATGGTTGAAATTTTTATCATTTACCATATGTTCTAAATCTCTGATTTATTGTTGATGAAGGCTATTGATAATTGAATTATCTTTAGTCATGATATTCTTTACTGAGCTAGTTGTGCTCACCCTTTTGCTTCACAATTCCTTTCAGGTAATAAGAGTGTAGCTGGGTCGAGCGAGGGTAACGGGAAAATAGAACGGTGGTCTCTAGCTGTGGATGTTCTCCCGAAGCAGTATAGAAAAGTTCATTTAGTAGTTATATTTGGTGAATCCAATAGGGTAAGGTGTACCCAACGTTGGAAGGGTGGTTTTCCACTATCATACAAGATGTCTAACGACATACAACCTCGTGTCATCATAAGACAGGGATGTGCCCATCCACTTGCTGAGTATATATACGAGCACTACCTATATAATCTTGGTGTTTGTTTGAAGTATAATTCTCAATTAGAGACAGTGGAGATAATGATAAGTCAAGAGAAGACTCACCATTGGGAAGAATATGATAGTAATCTTCTCGTTTTTCTTTGGGGTCTATTGGGTCAACCAAGGATAATTCTGTGGCCATATGATATCTATCATAACCTAGACGCGTGGCCTCCCATGTACGAAGGTTTCCTTGAGCACTTCCCCAAAGATTCTAATTTTTAAAACAGTTTTTGACTATACCTTTATGTAAGGTGTTATTGTGAGGTGATGTCCACGGTTGGAACATGAGTCACATTTGGTATATATTTGTATCCAAACTCACAGCATATGTGTTGTTGTATTTTGCACGACAATTGTTGTAATGAAGTTGTAGTTGTTTTCTGTACCATGTATTTGGCGACTCAGAATAGGTTGGATGGAATGAACCTATTTTGGGGTTGTCACACTATAGGCCAAAGATATTCATCAGTTGGTCATATTCATCTAAACACATGTTCATCTTTGCACTACGGGTCAAAAATATTCATCAGAAAATCATTCATCTTTGCACTACATGCCAAAGATATTCAGTTATATCATCATTTAGGACTGAGGATGATGAAAAATCTTTTTAAGAAAACGAATCCAGTGAAATAAAAGAACAAATATTAAGGATTCGTACTTTAAACAATCCGAGTTCAAAAATACTTCATGAATAATCATAGCAAAGAAAAATTCAAGAATGGTCAAAACATAGATACAATCAAAGCTAGTATCCATAATAGATATCTTAGATAAAAAACGAAAATTTAATTTTTCGGTGAATAGTGTCGTATTCGTGAATAGTGCCGTATACGTGAATAGTAACCCCGACACAAAAAGTTTCAAATTTGATAAAAATTTTACATCAATATTTTGGCATGATGATATTGAAAGAAATAATATCATTTATAAAAAAAATAACATTCCTTACCTCCAAAAAGACAGTATTTCTGACTGAAATACTAGATATAGTGCAGAAAGAACTTGCTCCGTATAGTAACACTCAAAGTCTTAAAATACTCACAAGAATACGCTCGATAATATAGAGAGAGAAAACTTTAGTTTCTGGTGTGATTTTCAATTCTAACCTAAGTACCCTATTTATAGGAAAATACTTAGAACACCAAAATAGAAAATTTAATAAAATATTAATATTTTCAAATTATATTTCTACGCACACCACACCAGACCAAAATCATTAGCCACCCACCCCACAAAAAATAACAAAAAAGTTTTTCTTAATTAAAATATTTTAAACTTCAAAAATTAATTATTCCGGAACTTCGGAACTTTAATAATTCATAATAAATAGCCCTTTTATCAGAAAAATTCAAACCTTATGCCTTTTTCGTAGGAAATTCCATTCTCTACAACTTTACAGAAGAAAGTTTTCTCAAATTCCAAACAGAAATTGACCGAAATCCACAAACGGACGATTTTACAGGCTATAATCAAATTTCAGTCAAGAAATGGGTTCACAAACATGTTTAACATGTTTTAAATATTTTTAGTAATAAAAATACTCTTCCTCCTCATTTATTCATATATTCCACATTCATTGTAAAAATATCACCATTATTATATTATTATAATATAATAATATATTTAAATGAATTTTTATCAAAAAAAGATAAAATATTAATTTTTAACAATTGTCACATTAAAATTTTTTTCCATCTATATCCATATACAATGAATATTTTTCTCATCATATAAATTAATAATTAATTATTCACTAATAATATTACAGAATCACAATACTGACAACCAGGCAGTTCTCAGGAAAGAGGGGGCTTTCCAATAAGGATCTCTCCTTACTGGCGCGCAATTAGGTGACCAAACCTCTCCTTAGACAGAACTTTCTAGACATTGCCAATAATGTTATTTAATAATATTATTCAGATAATATGAATTATTGTTCCGATAATGGAAAATATGTGTAGTGACAATTATTGAAACAACAGTAATATAAAATATCAACGTAGCAATTATTGAATCAATAAAATAAAATATTAAACAGTAATTAGTATAACAATTATTGAGTAGTGCCTTCTTACGTAAGAATCAATAATTGGTACAATACCGTGTGCTACTATGTTTTAACCGCCGAGTATTTCAACAGTATTAACGGTAACAACTACACCGTTATTTATAAACAACTTATACTTGTCGTTTTCTTCATCCAATCGCTTTCCGTTATGGGGCCCACACAAGGCTGCGCCGTCGTACTAATATTCCCTGACAGTAAGAATATTCCACGACCAAACGAATATTCCCCGACAACAATGAATATTTTATAACCACTTGCTTATTTAAAATATTTGCGCATTTTACCCATAACTAACCACATTAATCAAATCAATCCCTACTATTATAAAATAATAAATAGAGAAATTCAATTTTATTTATAATAAGTTGGGGTCTTACAACCTCCCCTCCTTATGAAATTTCGTCCTTGAAATTGACGTAGATACCTGGTGTTTCGAAAAGGTGAGGATTCCTCGCTTTCATTTACGTTTCCAACTCCCAGGTCATTTCCTCTATAGCATGGTTCCTCCATAAAATTTTAACTTGTGGTATGATCTTTGTGCGTAGGACATGCTCCTTTCTATCCAAGATCTTGACAGGTACCTCTTCGTACGTTAAGTCTTCGTCTATCTCGTCCGGTTCTAACTCAATAACGTGGTTTGAGTCTTTCACATATTTACGTAGCACAGATATAGGAAAAACATTATGAACACGAAACATACTTAGAGGTAACGCGAGTCTATAGGCCACATTTCTTACTCGGTCAAGAATTTGAAATGGACCAATAAATCGTGGATTGAACTTTCCTCTCTTTCCAAATCTTGTAACTCCCTTCCATAGAGCAACTCGCAACAATACATGATCCCCCATACTAAATTCCACGTCCTTTCGATGAAGATCTGCATAACTCTTTTGTCGATCCTGTGCCGTTTGTATACGTTGTCGAATCATTTGGATCTTTTCTGTAAGACCCCGAATTTTATGAAATAAAAGTATTCAATTTTTCTTATAATTACTATTTAGTAAATGGTTAAATTGATAAAAGTTTAAAGGTATGGGTGAAATATGAATTTTTTTTCAAAATAAGCAAGTGGTTATAAAATAATCATTGTTGTCGGGGAATATTCGTTTGGTCGTGGAATATTCTTTCTGTCGGGGAATATTCGTACGACGGCGCAGCCATTTGTGGGCCCCATAACAGAATAAACTGTCGGGTGAAGAAAATGACAAATTTGAGTTTTTACAAATAACGGCGTAGTTGTTACCGTTAACACTGTTAGAATACCCGGTGGGTTAAAATACAGTAATACGCGTTATTGTACAGTAGCACACGGTATTGCATAGTATTTTTGAAATTATTGATTCTTACGTAAGAAGGCACTACTCAATAATTGTTACAGTAATTACTGTTCAATATTTTATTTTATTGATTCAATAATTACTACGTTGAAATTTTATATTATTGTTGTTCAATAATTGTTGCTGCACAGTATTTTCTATTATCAGATCAATAATTCATATTATTTAAATAATATTATTAGATAGCATTATTGTCAATGTCTAGAAAGTTCTGTCTAAGGAGAGGTTTGGTCATCTAATTGCGCGCCAGTAAGGAGAAATTCTTATTGGAAAGCCCCCTCTTTCCTGGGAACGGCCTGGTTGTCATAAATGTGATTCTGTAATATTATTTGTGAATAATTAATTATTGATTCATATGATAAGAAAATATTTATTTTATGTGGATATAAATGATGGATTTATTTATGTGGTTATAAATGAAGGAATTAATGTTGAGATGTTTTATTAGTATTTTGTCGGAATGGAGGTATTAAAAATCAATCAGGGTTTTTGAGATATATTGCGGGGGTTATAATTTTTAATCCGACCGTTGGATCGTTGTGATTTTTGGATATGTTATACATATATAAGTTGAGTATATGCCCACAAATTTTGAACCGTTAAAAATGAACGTATGATTTATTATGAATTTTACGAGATGACTGGTTCAGAAATTGTTTGAATTTTCGGAGTTTATCATTTTGGTAGAAAATTCTAGAAGTGGTGGGCCCCACTTGTGGTTGGTGAAGAAATGTGCTGAATTATATTTCAAATGTGGTGGGTGGGAATAGTAACAGGTAAAGCCATCAGGTTGCAGGTCAAACCTACCAAAATTTTCCTATAAATAGAGGGCTAAGTTAGAATTGAAAATCACACCAAAAACATAATCTTTCTCTCTTTCTCTCTCTATATTATGAAGCATATTTTGTGAGTTTTTAGATACTTGGTGAGTTGCTATTCATCAGTGCAAGTTTCCTTCAGCATCATATTCGATATCCAGTCAGAAGTACTGCTCTTTTGAGGTAAGGGATAGTAAGGGATAGTAAGGGATTTTAAGGGTTGTTATGATTTTCAGTTTCGTAATTTTTCTGATCTTCAAAAATTCTGGAAAAATTTGAAATGATATTTTGATGAGTTTTCTTGATTGTGTCCAAAAATGGTGATTTTTGGATGTATAGATTGAGAGTTATGAATTTTATGAGAAAAGACTATTTTAAAAGTAACAGCTTATAATTCCTTGTGGTTAACTCCAAAATTGATAAAATTTTTATTGGGAGTACATGTATATGATAGAAGTATACTCTGTAAATTTCAGAATTTTTAGACAAAAGTACAATTTTTGATAAATGTCTAAATATTCGGCTATTCTGGCCATATGAAAAATAGTAAATGACTTTTAAAAATTCTGAGAAAAATATATGTTCACTATGGGACTATATTATGCTAAATCCCAGAAAAGAAATATTTTTAGAACTGATTTGGTATTTTTCATGAAAATGGTCTAGTTATGAGAAAATGAATTAAATATGTTTTGTGAAAAAAGAAAATTGGAAAATAGGATTTTATGGCTTGAGAATCCTATATGAGGTATATGCAGATTTTTGATGAGAGTTTTGGTTATTGATGATGAATTTGTAAGAGTTGGCATTTTATGATGATTAAATACATTAATTAATAAAGTGTAAACAATTTAAATAAATTGTTTATAAATTTAAGTAATGTTATTCTTTCAATATCATTATACCGAAATATTGGTATGAATTTTATTGTAGAATTTCTATCTTTTGTGTCGGGGTTACTATTCATGAGTTACGAATATTACTCTTGAGATTAAAACTATATGTTGATCATATTATTTTTATCATCATATATAATATTTTTATAACCCTGATGTTGAAATTCTCTTTCACTGGAGTGTGAAGATGGGTAGATTATTGGTATGATCATGACTAGGGTTCTCTTTGGCCTGTAGTGCAAAGTTGAATTGTGACTGGTATGATCATGACCATTGAATTTATAATTGAATATCTTAAGCTTAAGTGCAAAGGTGAATTGATCAACATGGTTATAATTATTGTTTATATAAATTCTGAAATGATTATATATTTCTTTGAGATATGAATATATTTGGCCTGTAGTGCAAATATGAATTGTTGATGAATATCTTTGGCATGTAGTGCAAAGATGGCCTGTTGATGAATATCTTTGGCCTGTAGTGCAAAGATGAACTGTTGTTGAATATCTTTGGCCCGTAGTGCAAAGATGGTTTGTTGATGAATATCTTTGGCCCGTAGTGCAAAGATGGTTTGTTGATGAATATCTTTGGCCCGTAGTGCAAAGATGGATTTGTTAGTATGATTATAAACAGGAATTGTGATTTGGTATAACCATGATCTTTGATGTTTCAGGTAAAGACAGGTGATGAAAATATTCTTCGTCCTGGGTGCGAAGAAAAATGTATAGTCACAATTATGATTATGAGTTATTCATATGATTGTGGAAAGGAACTGTTGAGTGATGTTACATGGATAAAACATTGTTGGTGGATTTTTAACATGGAGAAGATAATAGACTTTATAGTCTATTTGACTCTTCTAATGGATTGCTCGTTCCGCTGCAACTATGGTTGAAATTTTTGTCATTTACCATATGTTCTAAATCTCTGATTTATTATTGATGAAGGCTATTGATAATTGAATTATCTTTAGTCATGATATTCTTTACTGAGCTAGTTGTGCTCACCCTTTTGCTTCACAATTCCTTTCAGGTAATAAGAGTGTAGCTGGGTCGAGCGGGGGTAACAAGGGAATAGAACGGTGGTCATCATTTAGTAGTTATATTTGGTGAAGAAAATAGGGTGAGGCGAACCCAACGTTGGAAGGGTGTTTTGTCACTATCATACAAGATGTCTAATGACATACAACCTCGTGTCATCATAAGACAGCGTTGCGCTCATCCACTTACTGAGTATATCTATGGGCACTACCTATATAATCTTGGTGTTTGTTTGAAGTATAATTCTCAATTAGAGACAGTGGAGATAATGATAAGTCAAGAGAAGACTCACCATTGGAAGAATATGATAGTAATCTTCTCGTTTTTCTTTGGGGTCTATTGGGTCAACCAAGGATAATTCTGTGGCCATATGATATCTATCATAACCTAGACGCATGGCCTCCCATGTACGAAGGTTTCCTTGAGCACTTCCCAAAGATTCTAGTTTCTAAAATAGTTTTTGACTGTACCTTTATGTAAGGTACCTTTGTGAGGTGCTGATACATGATGGTGTCCAATGTCACATTTGGTATATATTTGTATCCAAACTCACAGCATATGTGTTGTTGTATTTTGCACGACAATTGTTGTAATAAAGTTGTAGTTATTTTCTGTATCATGTATTTGACGACTCAGAATGGGTTGGGTGGAATGGACCTATTTTGGGGTTGTCACATTTTCTATAGTAAAACGTACCAACTCAGGTCCTAACAATGTTGCTTCACCCACCTCATCCCAACATATTGGAGAGCGACACTTTCGTCCATATAATGCTTCGAATGGAGCCACCCCTATACTTGCCTGATAACTGTTGTTGTAAGAGAACTCCACCAATGGTAAATACTTATCCCAACTCCCTTTGAAGTCTAAGACACAGAGTCTTAATAGATCTTCAAGAGTTTGAATAGTCCTCTCTGATTGTCCGTCCGTTTGAGGATGGTATGCCGAACTGAATCGTAAATCCGTGCCCATAGCTTTTTGCAAGCTAACCCAAAATCGTGAAGTGAATCTTGGGTCACGATCCGAAACTATGGATACTGCATGCCATGCAATCTTACAATCTCATTTACGTACATACGAGCAAGACGTTCAAGGGAATAAGTCTATCGTATCGGTAAGAAATGAGCAGACTTGGTTAATCTATCAACAATAACCCAAATCGCATCTACGCCTTGAGAAATCTTGGGAAGACCCGTAACGAAATCCATGGTAACGTTTTCCCACTTCTATTTCAGAATCTCAAGTGGTTGCAATGGACCCTTTGGCACTTTATGCTCCTCCTTTACACGTTGACAAGTTAAACACCTCGAGATAAACTTCGCGATCTCTCTCTTCATATTGTTCCACCAAAATGTATGTCGAAGATCACGATACATTTTGGTACTTCCAGGATGAATTACAAATGGTGTATTGTGTGCCTCTATCATGATCTTGTACTTCAAATCAGAATCGTTAGGAACACAAAGTCTGGAGTGGACTTGAAGTATTCCTTCTTCATTGATTCTTGCTTCTGGAATAGCACCTTCTTGCACTTTCTTCTTCATAAGCATTAGCTCCGGGTCTGTGACTTGAGCAACTTTAACTTTATCGTTCAAAGTTGGTTCTATGAGTATACTTGACATCATCGCATGGGTCCCCAGAGTCTTGAATTCTATCTTCATCTTTTGTAAATCACACAAAATGGGCCTTTGTGTTGACAACATCGCACTCGTTTCCGCGTATGATCTTCTGCTCAATGCGTCAGCTACCACGTTTTCTTTTTCAGGATGGTATTGAATGGTATGGTCGTAGTCTTTCAATAGCTCGAGCCAATGTCGTTACCGCATGTTGAGTTCCTTTTGGGTGAATAAATATTTGAGGCTTTTATGATCTGAATATATCTCCACTTTCTCCCCATATAAATAGTGCCTCCAGATCTTTAGCGCAAAAACGACTGCTGCCAACTCTAGATCATGAGTAGGATAATTCCTCTCATATTTTTTAAGTTGTCGCGAGGCATAGGTTATGACTTTCCCATGTTGCATGAGAACACATTCTAACCCTTTGCCCGATGCATCGCTGTAGATAACAAATCCATCCGAACCAGATGGTATTATCAGAATAGGTGCCGAAATGAGTCTCCTCTTAAGCTCTTGAAAACTCTTTTCGAATTCCTCGCTCCATACGAATTTCTTATCTTTCCGAGTCAACTGAGTTAACGGAGTAGCGATTCGAGAAAACCCTTCCACGAATATCCGATAATAACCAGCTAAGCCCAGAAAGCTACGTACTTCGGTCACCGACTTAGGTTGCTCCCAACTTTGTATTGCTTTAATCTTCGCCGGGTCAACAGATACTCCATGTTTTGACACCACGTGCCTAAGGAATGCTACTTCCTCAAGCCAGAACTCACATTTCTTCAACTTGGCATATAGCTTATTTTCACGAAACCTTTGGAGTATCAGCTTCAAATGGTGCTCATGATCTCCACGACTTTTGGAATATATGAGGATGTCATCAATAAAGACAACAACGAACTGATCCAAATATTTCTTGAATACTCGATTCATCATATCCATGAAAGTCGCAGGAGCATTAGTCAATCTAAAAGACATGACTAAGAATTCATAATGCCCGTACCAAGTTCTGAAGGCAGTCTTTGGTATATCCTCAGTTCTAATCTTCAGCTGATGATATCCAGAACGAAGATTGATCTTTGAAAAGAATTGTGCTCCTTGCAACTGGTCAAACAGGTCATCAATTCGAGGTAGCGGATACCTATTCTTGATAGTGACATGGTTCAATTCCCGGTAGTCAATACAAAGTCGCATACTCCTGTCTTTCTTCTTTACGAATAAAACAGGAGCACCCCAAGGAGATGTACTAGGACGAATGAAACCGATATCCAACAACTCCTATAGTTGGACTTTTAACTCCTGAAGTTCAATAGGAGCCATTCGATATGGGATTTTAGAAATGGGCTTTGTACCAGGCTCAAGGTTAATAAAGAATTCAACTTCACGTTCTGGGGGTAGACTGGGAAGTTCTTCAGGGAATACGTTAGGAAAGTCACTAACAATAGGAATATTATTCAAATCTGACGTGTCTTTATTCAAATCCATAACATGAGCTAAGAAAGCTTGACATCCATTTTTCAATAAACGAATAGCTTTATAACTTGATATGACACTGATTGATTTTAATGGTTTAGTTGCTTGAATTCGAACAACAGGTTGATTAGGAATATGAAAACTAACAACCTTACGAAAATAATCAATTTTAGCATGATGAGTAGTTAACCAATCAATCCCCAAAATCACATCAAAAGCAAGTATCTTTAAAGAGATAAGGTCAACAGGTAATGTGATGGTACCAACTTGGATCAAACAAGATTTATAAACAGTGGATGTGATGAAAGTTTCTTCTAACGGAGTCTCCACAGATAGGTCAAAGTCTAATTTTTCTAGAGTCAAATTTAAACGTTGACCACAAGTATGAGAGATAAATAAATGGGTAGAACCGGTATCTAGTAAGGTTTAAACTTCGCAAGAATTTATGATTAGCATACCCGTGATCACTTCGTTTGGGTTTCTCGTATTTTGACCAGTCACAACAAACGCTCTTCCCGGAACTGCTGACTTTGACTTTTCTGGGACAGCCTTTTGAGTCACCATCTCCACTGAACTTAGTTTTGCTAAAGTACAATCTCGAGTGATATGCCCTTCTTTTCCACAATTATAACATACCTTGAACTGTTATGGGCAGTTTGGGCTGACATGTCCTTCTTTTCCGCACTTATAACATACGACCGGTGGTCATTCTCCTTCCTTAGAACTAGTTGTTGTTGGTGCTGACATCTTCGCATTGTTATTATTGAATCTCCTTTTTTTAAAATCTCCCCCCAACTCGCTTCTTCTATTTTTATGGCCACGATTACCACCAGAGTGGTTACCACTTTTGTCCGTGTTCTTCTTTCCCCGCAAGTTATCGTTGCTCCGATGACTGCTGTCACCAGTACGATCCTGGTTGTGGTCCCTCGGTTGAACGTACTCGTTATCTCGCTCTAATAATTGAGTCTTGTTGACAATACCTGAATATAGAGAAAATTTATGAGAACTGAGATACTGACGTATGTCGGGATTCAAACCTCTCAGAAACATCCGTGTCATACGTTCCTCATTCTCCACCAAATGAGGTGAAAACCTGTATAACTCCGCGAACTTCGCCTCGTATTGGGACACCGTCATGTTGTTCTGCTCCAGTCTAATAAACTCTACCTCCTTCATATGACGAATACTTTCAGGAAAATATTTGTCATTGAACAGTTTCTGAAATGTCTCCCAAGACATGCTGAGTGCGGCTGGATGGGTACGCTTCACAGATTCTCACCAATAATCTACCTCATTATGGAACATAAATGTGGCAAATGGAACCTTCTGTTCCTCCGTGCATCCAAAGACATCGAATATCTTGGTAATTTACTTGACCCACGTCTCCGCCGTTAATTGGATCCGGCTTTCCCTAGAATTCTGGTGGTCCCAACTCTTTGAACTGCTTGGCCGTGACAAACTGCGTATTGCTATCATTTCCACC